>CAHIKZ030000810.1:352500-535000 GCA_903632075.3 Acanthosepion pharaonis | reverse complement strand
TTGTATTTCCTGCTCTTCTGCCTATTCTTCCTTTTACTCACATATCTCACTCTCTCTCCTGGATTTTGACAAAATGGGATATTGTTAGTCTTGCTTTTAAATTTTTTTCTCTTCATTTCCAAAATCTACATTTTTTCTTCTCTTTATATTTTGTTTTTTTCTCTTTTGAGCTCTACCTTACCTAGCTTCTGCTTTTGAAAGCTATTTTCTTGATTTGCAAGAGCAGTGTCCTCAAAGCATCTGGTATTGCAAATGTATCTCAAGCAGTTTGCTAGATTTGTGCAGTCTGTTTGATGGCTAATTACACATTTTTTTTTTGTTTCTTTTTTTTTTTTTGTTTCTTTTTTTTTTTTTGTTTTGTTTTGTTTTTTGTTTTTTTTTTGCACCCCAGGCATGTGTGTTTATTATTACTACTACTACTACTACTAATAATAATAATAATTACATGATAGATATTCATCCATTTTAGTTTTTGCTTGTTTTATCTATATTTTCTATAAGAAATATTCAGCTTAACCTTACTTAATATTATGCTTAAGAGAGTTGAAATTTAAGTATGAAAGAAAATGTTGCAATTTTTTTTTTGTTTTGTTTTGTTTTTTTGTTTTTTTTTTTCAAAAAGAAATTCAAACTTTCTTGTGTAATGTATAAATTAGATTTTTTTCTTATCAGGAGGAGTTTATGAAGAACCTTTTTGGAGGGATTTTGTCTTTAATGACTGAAATTAAAATATAAAAATATATGTGAATATAGAAATAGTCTTACATTTTTTTGTTCTTCCAGCATTAACAACCTTAGTTATTTTTATACAATGTTTATCTTATGATTAAAAAAAAAAAAAAAAACTACAGCTAATGCTATTTACTAAGCCACCTAACCCAGCATGCTTTTGATAGATATTGAAATTGATTCAATGCTGTTTTTCTTCAAGGATGCCTTCAGGACTGGATGCTCTTGTCCACTTGTAGATACTGAGTTCACTCTTCATAATATTTATACCTTTTAGCTTCTAGCTGCTTACCTTCATGCAAGAGCTTATCTTTTAGTGATTGTTTGTATGATTGCCAAAATATTGTTCTTTTTTTTTTTTTTTTTTTTTTTCAGAGATTGCTTTTTTTATTTTCAATCCAGGTTTTCTTTATGCTTTCACATATACTGAAGCTTTATATTGAGATTTGCTTAAATCTGTTTTAATTAATCTTTATTAGTTGACTAGTCTACTAAATTGATGCATACATTTCAAATGTAATATTAACACATCACACACACACACACACACACACACATACATACACATATATATATATATAAAATGTGTTTGTATTATATTTAATTAAAAACATTTTATATAGATGAAATTACTTTTCATTTACACATAAACATTTTCAATTAAATCTTCAGTAAATTTATTTCCTCTCCCACTCTCCTCACACACTTTTTAATTTTGGATTAATTTTCTGTCAACATTTATTTTTTTTGTGTGTTTTAAATTACTACTGTTATTGTTGTATATATGTGTATGTGTATGTGTATGTGTGTGTGTGTGTGTATATATATATATATATATATATATATATATATATATATATATATATATATATATATGATACACAGATATCAACATGTAATCATATATGTTGCTTTGTTACTACCCTTTAATTTTGTCTTTTATTTTCAGCAGATTGTTTCAAACTTAATTTTCTAAGTGAATTGCTTACAAGAAAGTATTTGTTGTTATATGTTGGCTAGGTAAAGCTTTTATATTAAAAAAAATTAAGGTTTATTTCTAATGTGTTTTTTCTCCTCCCTTTTCTATCCTGTTTCATTGGAGTAAGGAATTGAATAATTAATTTCTCATTGTAAATACATTTTTTTTTCCTTTCTTTAAAAAAAATACTTTCATCCTCCAAACCTTATTTTAATGCCATCCTTAATCTGATAAAAATAATATTATGGGAACAGTTATTATAAGACTTTAGAAAAAAATCCATCTCACTTGTTTCTTTAATATCAATCTCTCAACCTTAAAACCTTGTCACTCCCTTCCCTCCCAAAGATTCTTCTATCATTGTGTTTCCTTGCAGCTATTAATCACCATATACCGTCCATTGCTAATGTTATCAGTGCTCAGGCTACAGTTACCACCAACTTTTGCTGTATGCATGTGCACACAGTGCATGATTTTTTTTTCTTTAAGTTTTGCCAATATGGCTCTGATCTACACCACAGCTATTGCCATGGATATTGCTTTTAAATTTTTAGATAGCTTGTTGCAGCCTTTTAGGCTCTATATAACTGCTGGTGAACAGTGCCTCTTCATATATTATTTGCCATAATTATTACAAAAAACATCCTAGCATTTAGTTATTCAAAACAAATGAAGTTAAGCCCGCAGTGTTACTGCTAAGTTTGTGATTCAGTCATCTCTTGTATAACTTTTTTTTTCTTTACTTACTTTCATAGGATTGAATAAAATACACTACCACATGTTTCAAAAAATATATAATTACACATTATAGTAACTAATGCTTAAAAAAATCACCTATTGCATAATTATGTAAATTTAATAAACGTAATATTTTGAAATTGCTTTTTACTTCATTCTTTATGTTTTGAGGATTTATATATCCTCTTACATATATTTTACATACTACTATGAAATATTATGTAGCAGTAACATTAAAAAATAGTTAACATCTGATTCAAAATTATATAATAAAGAAAAATGAGAAAATAAACAGTCAATTGCTGATATCTCCTGACGAGTGGACGGAGCGATTGCTGGAGGGTCCATCTACAAAACTCAAGAGTTGGGATGCTGAAGGTAACATCAATCAGCTAAGTGACAAATTTTATATTTGTATTAATCATATATAATCTCAGGTTAAAACTTCGCACATTTTAAACACCATGTGTGTGTCTGTAATGTTTTTTAAAGTGTACAGATATTCCACTGATCCTAACCAGAGTGCACAGAGAATCTGATCCAGAAAGCATGTGCCAATCCAGATATAATCAGTTTTTTTTATCTGTACTATGTTGATAGTTTAATAATTTCAGAATAGCTTCTTAACATTTTACTGCTTCGTGTTTGACTGATTCATATTTGAGCTATTAAACTTGAAATTCATGCAAAATTTTATTTTTATGCATTTAAATATGATGGGTTGTCAAAAAGTTCTCAACCAAGATGGGATTGCCCTTGCCAAAAAAAAATGATGCTTAGTCATTTTTTCTGATTTAAAAACACACACACACACACACACAGAACAGCTTATACTGTGGGGAAAGATGTGTACACACTTACTATAGTATTATTATTATCCCAATAATAAAAATATGCTTGTTACCACATACCCAGAGTTATGAATGTTACAAATATAAGCTTTTTCCACCTTGACCTTAAGAGCAAAATGTTTGTTAGTTAGTAAGCTAATAATGTTAGTTAAGCTTTTTAGCACTTCACTTTCAGATTGCATCCCACTTGATCCTGGTATCACAATCTAGATTTGTGGGATGAAGTCTATTTTGGTATGCTCATATTTCAAGAAAGCCTAATGAGAATTTTGACAATAATTAATAAATAATAGGTAACTTTTCCTCTTTAAAATAATTTCTGGGATGAATTGCATTTATTAAACTCTTAATAATGAAACCAGTATGTGTTCAATATTTTTTTCAATAGCTACATGATGGAATGATGTTTATTTGCCACAAGATCCACAATATGATGTTTGATATTTGGCAGGCTAATTCTTGGCTCATGTTCAGCATTCAGTAGGATGATCCATTACATAGTGTGTGTCCAATTCATGACAGATTTTCAATCTAAGGTTCCCAGGATTATTGTCATTCTAATTTAAAATTTGTATTAACTTAAATTTTTAACTGTAAACTCTCAACAGGTCTTTCAAGGATATTTGAACCATAGTTTTGAAAACACTGCTTTATATAATTTTTCCAATCTTTCTAAATATGTTTGAAATAGTGGCCCCCATCAATCCTATGAGATTGTTTCAAATTGGATATTAGAATTGGACTTTAAAGTTTTCAGATTAATTAATTAAAGACTTTGTTTATTTCTCCAAAAATAAGGCAAAAATCCTTTTGCCAAATATTTTAAATAATTAATTTTAAGGTGCATCATGCATTTTAAAATATGAAATATACATGCACTTCAAAACTTTGTGTTATATAAACTTAAATGGATACACACTTGAGTAGACATCTTTTTGTTTATTTACAAACAGTGAAACTTGCATTTACCACCCTTGGTCATCAACAGTCTTACTAAAGAAATGTACCTTTCAGCAAGGTTCAAACTTGCATTCCTTTTTCTGGGAGAATACCTTTTAGCCAGGTGTGCTTTACAGCTTGGTGATGGAGGTCCTTATAGAAAGGCATGGTTTAATTACCCTTTTTAAGAAATATACAACTCTTGTTAGGACATCCCAGTGCCTATCTCCTAACTTATTTTTTTTCATACCCCAAACATAAACTTATATATATATATATATATATATATATATATATATATATATATATAATGTTATTTACATTGTGTTTTTTTATTAGGTTTAACTACAATTATTGAATTTTTTTTTTTTTTTTTCTAATTGAGGCAAAATTGGCCATAAGAATATGAGCAAGAATGAAGTCACCTTCCTGCATATGTGGCTTCAATATGAAGACATTTTTTTCCTTTAATGGTTAAACAGGTTGTTCCTCTGTCCCGCTGTCTAGTTTACAAACCTTTTATACAACCAGCCAAGAGTCTCAACTGGTGCATTATTCATATTATGATTACTGCATGTGATTCTCAGTTTATTTGATAGAATTTAAAAAGAAAAAAAAAAAAAAAATGAAAGAGCAAAAAGAATTGCATGTTTTATTTTCATTTTTTTCAATTTTCTTTGGAGATATTTTATTTTTTAATTCCATCAAGAATCAATATAAAAAATTTACCGGATCCAGGGAAGAGTTTTTTTCCTCTTTCTCTCTATCCTTTCTCCCACAAACAGCTTTTTACATAGTTCTAGTTTTATTACCACAATATCACTTTTTTTCTGCCATTTGTTGCTAATTAGATTGTTGAATGTTACAAAGCATGTAGTTATGTACATCTATTTATATACGTACCTTATTTTGTTTTGCTCTAAAACATTTCTACATTAAAGGTAGTCACCAATGTCAGTAAACAGCAGCAATATATATATATATATATAAAGAAATATAGTCTTAAGGTGTGCTATATTTATGGGATAAAGTGCTCAATATCAGAGATAGAGCGTGTGTAATATAAAAAGTGAACATAGAAGTCAACACTTAGAGGCGACAGTCTGTTTCATGCTATATGCAATCGTCAGGCCACGTCGATTGCATATAGCATGAAACAGACTGTCGCCTCTAAGTGTTGACTTCTATGTTCACTTTATATTTTTATATATATATATATATATATATATATATATATATATATAACACCAGAAGCATGCAATGCTACCATATCCATTTTACCAGCTTCAAATGCCACTTCTGTCTGTGTGTTGCCTTCTCTTTTTGCTGGAACTCACTGTCTTCATCATCAGTGCACTTTAGTCTCTGAAAAGGGAAATCACTCTATGCTTCTTTATACACTTAATGGCATTACTGACATTTTTCATCATTTTTTTTCTTCACCCTTATCCCACCATACTATTTACAGTCTACGGAAACTTCTGTTTTTGCTTCTTTTCAATATACTTGAATTTTTCTATAACTTGTTAAAATAAAAATAAACTCATTTTATCTGTTAATGCTGAAAAAAATAGATGTAATCTGTTCATGGTCACAAGTTTTTTTTTCTATTTGGTTTTAATTATTTATTATTTTTAAACCCTATCATATATGTAAAACACTAACTTTCTTATAATCATAGTAAGTACCTCACAATACTAAATTTTTTTTCCTCATTCCATGCCATTAAAAAATACAAAACAGAACAAATATTTATCTTTTGTATTCCTTCTATGACTAGAATAGAATCTTTTCCTCCCCTACTTGAATAGACTAGAATATCTATTGTGGTATTTTGATGACTCTGGTTACAGCATTACTCTGTCGGATGTGAAGGCATTGCATTTCCCAGTGTTGCTCATACTGACATGTTCAGTTATTTTCTCTTTATGTTAATGCTTGTGTGTACACATTTGCATACATGTCTCTGTACACAGGGATTATACTTAATAAAATTAAGTATTATATAAATTAGAATCATGATGTAAACATTATATTTTCTTTTGTATTTCTCAAAGAGTACAAAAAACTCGAACATGTGTAGGTTATTGAAATAACAAAATTTACTATATATTTTCTGTTAGTTATATTTGTGTGTGGGGGTGGCACTTCAACTTGTGGTAATGAATAGTCTATTACTACGAGTGTAGTGAATTTCTCTTAATAGGTGTGCCTCAGTTAGAGTGTGTGTGTGTGTATGTATATATGTGTGTGTGTATATATATATATATATATATATATACACACACACACACACACATCCCAACCAAATGGTGCCCAATATTTCATTGCATTCCTATTCATGAATGTAATGAAATATTACCCACAATTTTTCTTTCTCTCTTTATATTCATCTTACTAAATAAATTGGATCAGTGTTTTTAAGATGTTCTTCATTGACAAGTCAGAAAACTATTATATAGACTTGTCAAAAAAAATCAAGTCTAGCTCTTGCAGACATTGAAAACCTAATTTATTTCTTTAATATAAAGCATGTAAATATGTACACACAGGCATGGATTTTTATAATTTTTTGTATCTTTTATTTATTTTTTTTTTTAATCAACAACAGCTTACTTTTTTCTTTTTTCTCTCTTTTTTCCTCCATGATTTTTTTCTTTTGTCAGTTGACAAATTCACAGCTTTGCATCTTAAGTTAATTCAATTTGTTCTTTCTGTTTTTATTAGTGCTTGCTATTGAGCCAGAGGGGACGATTGGTATGTGTACTTTGAATTTGTTTTTGTTTTGGGCATGCTTGGGCCAGACTTTATTGTATCGTGAAATTTAAATTTAAAAAAGAACATCTACTAACTCTAACCCAACAATATTTTAACTGCCCTCTCTCTCTCTCTCTCTCTCTCTCTATATATATATATATATATATATATATATATATATATATATATATATATATATATATATATATATATTAACTATATTCCAACCTTCAATTTTCAAATATTTTTCTCCAATAGAAAAATACTTCCCCAAAACACTAAACTACTTCTCAATTTCATGTTGTCTTAATTGTCATTTACTTTTTTTGGTTTTCCATAAATTTAATTTGCTACATTGCATGATAGTTAAATACCTCACTTCTCTGACCCCTTATCTTGCGCCAATAAATCAAATCAAGCATTCCACCACCACCAGTGCTAACAGTTGCATCTTTTCCAAAAATGTGCCATCATAACTAAGCACTGCCACATGACTTCAACTTCAGGAACTAAAAATGCTAATTCTACTTTCAATACTGCTGGTGTGAAATCATTTTATTTCACTTTGTTCTCTTTATTTTAAAAAAACAATTCCTGACTTTGTCTTTTGCATATTTCTAATCAATCATTTCAGTATTTAACCGTTTATATATATATCTATCTATATATATATATATATATATTTGTTGGGATTAGGTGCTTGTCTGGTAAAGTTTAATATGGCCTAATCTGTGTGAATATGGTTGGCTTGACTTTAAGTATAAAACACTTGTGCAAATTTTTTTTTTTTTTTACCTGTATGTTAAAAAAGTATTTATATAACATTTACATTTCATGATCTATGCAGATATTGCTCTTGTATCAAAAATTCATGTTTCTTTAACTCTGATACTAATGAGATATATACTCTCCAGAAAATATGTTCATATAACTCAATAATACTAATTGGACATTTGTCATCTCTTAAATACTTATTTTTTTGTTTAAAAAATATTTGGTATAAATATTGGAGCTTTTATGAACTTCTAAGAATAAATCCTAAGGCATTTTTGCAGAAATATCAGGAGAAGGGTTAACACTACTTGGATAAGCAAGTGACTATATCAGTTTGTACAATTTTTCCTCGTGACGTAGTAAAATATCAAAAGGTAAGAATAAGTTTGAATCTCTACAAAAAAAATCTGCTGTTGGGATTTTGTCAAGGAAGTTCACCTATATTTTTACTTACCAATCAAAGCTATATGAAATTTTCAAGAAGGTAAAAGGATTGATAAAGTTTATAAAATTATCCATAATCTTTAATTTTAACTATTTTATAAAGGCGTCTTGTTTTTTCTCATTATCTATTGAAATTTTTAAATGTAATAGAACTATTTCTTTTTTTTTTCTTTAAAATAATTAGCATTAAATTATAAATTCTTAAAACAAGACAAATCTTCATTTTAACAGACTTTCAAATATAAGCTTTTATGAATAAGAATACTACTATAATCTGTTGAATCCTGAAACCTAAGTACTACAGCAAATTAACTGGTTAATTATTAAATTTTAAATTATGGAGTTGATTTCTTTAGTTGTAATAAATGAAAGCTGCTACTTTATTATGCCATACATTAAATCTTCACAAAAAGCAATGTAATAAGTCTTCCTGAAAATATAATTTTTGGTAAGTTTTACTACTACAGAGAAGTTATCATAATGAAAATCTCTCTTAGAGGCATATTACATTTTATTTTAAAATAAAAATGTCTGTTGTCCATTGAAATTGATATCTGTAATATAAAATCTGATATATCAGCCTTTTATTAATACTACAAAGAAAAATTTCTGTATTTCTAATATTTGTTTTTATTACTATATGTAAACACTATTTATCTCCATTAAATATTTTTTTTTTTTTGTTTCTGAATAAGAAGTAAAGCTTTATTAATCAAATATTAAATAGTTTTGATGTTCTAGACTTTTTCCAGTTCTTTACTGCAGTTTCACAACTCCATTGGTCAGTTATACTGTTCATATTGTAAGAGGAAATAACTGTCATTTGTAAGAAAACACTAAATGTGGAATTTAAATAACTTCTTTGAAAAATGCTAGATCATAAATGTGATATTTGAAAAATATTTGGTTGAACAATTAACTACATATCATCCTTCAGCTGTCATGCCAATCATATTTTAGCAAAAGTTTTTATGGGTGGGATTGCCGGCCCCACACCATAATTTTGGCTATTTTTATCCATATCTAAGGGAGGGAAATTGATTCCATTCCTGGTTTTGAATTCAGAGTTGTTGTCCTAAAATAGTTGTCAACCCAATCTCAATCTGCCCTGCTATTTCATCAATAGTTGAAGAGATGGATTCATCCCCAATGGGCATTCATACAAAGTGAATACATACTCTCAGCTGAAATTTGAACGCGGCTTAATGATTCAATTTTTCAATTCTACTAATCTTTAGGTCACTTATACCTCTATGTAAACTTATACTTTATTCATAAAAGGATGATGAGCATTTTCTCTTTGGTTTATTGAATGTAAATTTCTTGTGAGGGACTTTTTGTGTATTTCTTCACTTAAATTTACAATGAAGATCAACCCAAGTAATTGCACTTATATGATGAGTAATCTCTTAGTTTACTATCATAAAAAAAACTTTTCTCATTAGAAGTAGTAACAGTTATTTTCCATTTGATGATGTAACACAGAGATTTGCTATGCATATAGGAATAACAAAAGAAGCCTTCTACAAACTAAATGCTAAGAAATAGGAAAATTGCAATAGAAACAGAAAAGCGCTGTATTGCTGTCATATCTATCCTGTGTAGTAATGAATGCTTGACAATTTCCTTACAGATGAAGGCAGATACTGAGAATACCATGGACAAAACACATGAGAAATTTCTAGATTCTGGGACTTAAGAGAAAGAATACCTTGGAAAATTTAATACTCACAGAACACAATGAGAGGGGAATAGATGGAGAAACTATGAACAACTTATCTAATATGTTTGTGCAAATGGATTGCAGAACAGGGACAAGAATAGATGACAGTCAAATGTTGCTTAGAATTACCAGAGAAAGTTGTGGCGAACACAGCACATAAATAATGAATGCTGTTAAGATACAAATATAGTCATTTGCTCGCCTGTCAATTCACTTTGAACTCGAATTGCATCATCACAGATTAAAATTAGCTATAATGAAAGAAAAGCAAACCAAAGTTGAAGCCGATTAGTAACTCTGAAAAATTATTATTATAAATTTGGTTCCAACTATTGAAATCTTTCAGTTTCTTGCTGTTGCTAACATCAATTGCTTCAAATGATACCTCCTTCAGTCTTTTTCAGGTGTAAGAAAAGGGTGGAGAGCAGTTATTAAACATTGAAGTGACAATATCAAACATTCAAAGGTGTTGTTCAAAGTAGTCTTGATGCCCAGTTGAAAAAAAAATGTTAATGACAAATCACAAAAGTAGACTTTTCCTACGATCTGCATGTTTGGCTCTCTTGTGCATTGAGAAATTGGGATAGACAAATACATATATTAGTCAATTTATAAGAAAATGTTCAGAATTTAAAAAAACAAAATTAATTTTTTTCATCACCAGATTGATTTAGTAAGTTAACAAGGCTCTATTATTAACAAATATTTATTTATATTTGTACAACTGCCCTCACCTTTATTTTATCTTTGGCCATTGTACGTTCAGCCTTTCTTAAAGTGTCTGACGATCTGGATAACCTTCAGGGAATTTCAAACTGAAGAAAAAAAAATGTTTGTTTATTGAGTCTGTTAAGAACCATTAAGCTTACAATTCCCCCACCTCACCATGTCATTAACTTTTTTTTAATTCAAATTAATGTTAGAAATTAGAATTAAAAACTCTGAATTTAAAACTACAGAAATGGTAGCAGGAAATCAATCCACTACGTTTCTCTGGAACAGTCATAGGAATTCAATATTTAAATTTAAAATGAAAAAAAATGACCTCTTCAATCAACAAAAGATTATAGTATTTAAATACTATTATCTAGATTAGTTAACTTATACTGGCATTATTTTCTTTTTTTTATCTTTTTTTTTTCTTTCATTTCATTCATTTTTAATCCAAGGCAGAAAAGGCTCCTTACATTTCTTTTTTCTTTTTTGCATGCATTTTTTTTATTTAATCTTACCCTTTTTAATTTCTTTATTATCCTCTATCTTGCTTTTTACTTTGATTTATATATATAACTTCCTTTCACTCCCCATCCACCAAATTAAAAAAAAATGTTTTTTGATATCCTTTCCTGTGTGAAAGCCTATTGAATCATTTCCAGCATAAATCCAAGAGGTCTTTAGTTGCCTGACTTTTCACAGGGCTTACACTGCATGTGGGAACATGCAAAGTGATGATAGGTTTACATCATTTTCTAACCACCTGAAACACTTTGAAAAGAAGTAGGTAAATGTTGGTGATCTCAAAAAAAAAAAAAAAAAAAAAAGATTTTGCTCCACTCTTCCTCCTAGCCTTTTAACTGTCCCCCAATTCGTACAGGAAAGGATAGTCAAAATGACGAATTTAGAAGACTGTAATTAAATTGTGTGTATGTGTATATATATATATATATATATATATATATATATATATATATATATATAATAATTTCTTCAATTGCTCAAGTGATTTTTTTTTTTTTTTTACAATTCCACTTGGATCTGGTATTATTTCAATAAGTAATAAGAATTTGTTAGCTCTTAATTAGTCTTTGTAAGTTTTTTCACATTTATATCAAACAGCTTTAACTTAATCAGCAATATATATAAAATTGGATTCTTTAAATAACTGAAATATCTAATATGAAATAGATTTGTGAATTTTTCTTAAAAACTGGAAAAACCTAAAATGGATTTTTCAAGTAACCTTTTCTCTTTGTTGTCCTTTATGCTATCCTAATAGGAAAAGGAACTATAATCATAAAACAGTGCATTGGGTCCCACTTAAATGGAGCAGCAATAAACAAAATAGCCACTTAGTAGGACTAGCTCTAAAAGAAAGTCTGTAATATTGTAACCTTTTTATGCAAATCCATTTAAAAAGAAAAAAGCACTGACAAAAACCAAAACCTCAATGCATTTTGTCTAAGCAGAATCCCCTGTATTTTTTCTCTTTTATGTAATAGTCAGATTGATTTCATTTATTAAATTAAAAATATTTAAATTAGGTTTATGAACTTTAGCGGTAAATAATATCCATATTTAACCATTAATTAGATTTTCTCATCAAGATAAATCACTTTATCTCTTGTTGAAATTTGGCAACTGTATTTATTTCCAGAATCTCTTAAAAATGCAAAATCTAATATTATTTCCATAATAATTTAGCTATGTAGAAAATAATACCTTCTTGACAGGTTGCCTTTGAGTCTAGTCTTGGATATAAGCAATAGAATAAGAATTTTTTTTCTTTTTAATCAGCTGCCAGCTTATGTTAGTTTGGCTTGCAATTTATTGATGAGTTTGAATGTATTTAAGTAATGCTTGGTGTTAATTATCATAACAGCCAATTTAGCACATTGAACTTAATCTCCATTTGAAATTGCTTGTGTTCACTTTATATTCTTACTCTTTGAAAAGGTAGGAACCAACATTCATGTGCTTTACCTAATTTCTCGATAGATATGAAAAAAAGTACCTAGTTACTAGCATACCATAATACTTGATGAGAATAGGCAAATGAGTACTTGGGAAAACTATTCTTTCATAACTACCTTATTGTCCAAGCAATAGTCATAGCAAAAAACTGTTATACTCAATGTCAACCTTGACTAAGCCCAGTAAACATGTTACTCTTTAATTCTTTTCAGTACAGGTAAAAACCTATGAATACGATTTTCTTAGTTAACGCCTTCTTCCGCCCCCACACACACTTTGCTGTTATGGTTTTCAACCATTTCTTTTGTACATTTAACTATTATCAACCTTCCATGCTGAAGTCAATGGATTCCTGTTTCTGGAATAGATTCTTGTCCCTATAGCTATCCTCTGCAGAGTTTAGATCATCAGCTTGATAGTTACCAGGATGTGGTCTCTGCTGTATGTCAGCAGCTCTTTGGAACTGAATGCCTTTAAGGCTAAGGTATTTGTGAAACTAAATGATCATGGCTGACTCATTTGACTAAAGGTGCTGTACAAAATGGTGAATCTTCCTTATACTATCCACTACAACTTATCTTGATTAGACTAATCTTGTTCAACTTCCACTATTAAAAACACAGGTAGTGTAAACAATATAGATGTAACTTTTTCTGTTAGCAATAATTTTTCAAATAGAACAATAGTGAAATCTGAATCAATTATTCATTTCATTTGGATAATTTTGTTTTGTGTTTTAAGACCCTTGCTTGAGTACAATGGATTGTAACTACTGTTGACCAATTGTGACATTTGTTTATATGCATATAAAGATTAAATTGCCTGAAATAACCAGCAAGTAATTAAAATACTTAGAACAAATATGAAAAAGAAAGAATGGCATTCTACATTTAAAATGATGGAAACTACTCCTCTTACATTGTCTGAAAGGTGACATTTTTTATTCAAGAATTGTAAGAAAATCATATGAACATTTTAATAACGATTTAGTTTTTACTAACTCTGCAAGTGCCGATATCTGTCTTACACCCATTGACTTTACCTTATCCAAAGAGATTATGAAAAAATATATATTTCAAAAGTTCTAGTACTCAAAAGTTCTTTATAAAGTCTCACCTCACATGGCTTCTTTTCCTTTTCTCTTTAAGCGTCATGTCCCTTTAGAACATGAACAATCTTAGCTTACCCCAGTTTCCTTTTCTATGTAAACTTTGCATTGCTATAATTGTTCTTAGGAGAGTGGTTTCCCATTACCATAGTTTGGAATTTAAAATTGTTTTTTTTTTCCAAGACTTAGTTGCTAATGAAGTCTAGAAAGCTTAGTCTGCCCTATTTAACACCTAGTAAGGAGAAAAGATAGGTTTGTGCCTTTCCCAAGAGCATTAGTTTAAAGTGAACACAGTCAATTATAGAATTTGAATTCTGTTCTTAGATTCCATCTTTTTGCATTAACAAATTGTCCACCCACACATACTTCTGTTCATTATCAGATGTTAATGTCAGATGCTGTATTATTATACAGTTTAAGAATTATGGCTCCTACAGCAAATATAGAATATGTTCATTTGTATTGTTTTCTCTTAGGGGACTGCTTCTGAACATGCTTGGTATTCATTCTCTTTGAGAGGCAAGAATTTTTTTCAAAATGTTATTGGATTATTTCCTCAAGTGCCTACAAATTAATACCCAGAAGCTTGTAATTAATATTTAACCTTTTAGATTCTGTGTGCTATATTTTATTTAGTGTTGAAAATTTTCTGGTTCAGTTATAAAAATAAAATAAAGTTACACATTTTCTAGTACAAATTAAGCTGCCTGTCAAGATAGAAATAATTATTAATTTACCATCAGTTGCTGTCAGCTATTCATTTTTCCTGGATTAATTTATAAATAATTATAAAGTAACTTTTTAAAACAAGCTTCAACTGGTCATTAAATTTCAATAAGATCTATATATAATGATAAAGGAAAGATAACTCCTACTTTGTTATATTAAAATTTAATATTTTTTCATGTCTCTATTTGAAATTAGATGCACTTAGATTTGAGTGGAAGAAGGAACCTCTGTTTCTCTATGTGTAGCTGGTATCTTGATTAATTCCTGGTGACATTTCACCATTTAAATTTCAGATAATAATAAAGTGAATACGCCAGCCTCAGGGAAGAAATGCACCCATGTCTCTAAGACATGGGCTGATAAATCCAGTTGTAAGAGACTTCTACTGTTCATCCTGTTAAACTTGCTCAGCCCTGTCCTTGTTGGTCGCATTCTTTTTACTCCTCTCTTTTTACTGCTGTTGTAGTCAGAGAAAGAGCAGTCATTTTTACTCTCTTTCTCTCTCACTCCTCTGCAGAAAAAAGTTACTACTTGTCAGCATTGTTATCTTGTAGCTTTTCTTATTTTCCTTTTCTCTCTCTCTCACACGTCTTAACTTCCATTTTAATTGTGCTTTCAGAGTCAAGTGTAACACTGCAGTCATCCATGTGTGTATGAAAGTGTGTGTGTGTTGTATGGTGCCTGAAGAATATTTATCTCCTGCTGCTAAGGATTTTTTTAAAATTTATTTTATCAGATGTGCAAAAAAGTTCTTGCTTTTGTAGGCTTGTTTATTCCTAATTTTACTTTTTAATTAAAACCTGTTTCATAAAATTTCAAATAATTGTACAGATTATTTTAAAAAATTGCTGTCCAAAAGAGTAACTAATTTTCAAAGGTAAATTTTATTTCAAATTGTCATTAAGATAGTGCCTCAAAAATGTAGCTTTCACAAATACAATGTCTATTCCTCTTTTTTTATATGATGGGGTTTAAGTAAAATCTAGACTGTATCTTCCCTTCATTATAACCTAAAAACATACTTGCTTATAGCACTACACCATGAAATAAGTGTTTAGATTTTTTTGAACTTATCTAAACATCTATTAGTTCTGTATAGAGATCCTCCTGCTTCTCTTGATTCAGCCAAAATATCCATTCAGTAATATAAATTTTCTAATCTCATAAATTTTCCTTTACTGTTAATTTTCTTTGGAAATTTTTACTTTTCATAATTTAAGAAATAGAATTCTTCATTACATGCAACAATAATAATTGCATGGATAAAATATGGTTGCTCATTCAGCCAAAGCAATTTCAAAATAAATATTGAAATCTTTTTTCAACAGTATAGGTAATCTAATATAAGATAAAAATACTAAGCCTGACCTATAACAGTGGTTACATTTAATGTACAAAGTATATGCCAATATTATGGAACAGAGATTGTAAAATAAATAGCTGTATTTTTCATTCTTTACATGAATGGTACTTACTAAAAAAGAAAAACTTTTGCAATGGTTTTCTCAGTGAAGCAGAAATAGCGTTACTGGACTAACTAGGAGTAAATGTAATAAAAAAAAATCTAATTCAAGAATTGGGTCTGTGAAAGAGTCCTACTGCTTTATACAAAACAGTTTCAGTCCTTCAATTACTACTTCTAAAAATGAAAATTAATGTGTGCCGCTGTGAGTTTATTGCACATCTCTAGCTACTGATGCCCTTATTTTCAGGGTCAAAATTGTTGGAGACAGAGCATCTGAATCCTTACATCATGCAACCAATTATTCTAGTCATGCCATTTACATTGTGTTGAAGTCCCAAGGATGCCTGACTTAATTTCTAGTCTTTTTCTATTATGTGCAAACTGTTCATGAAATCTTCCTTTCTCTGCAGTTAACATTCATGTAGACCATATTCTTGATATTTTCTTCACTATCCACAATTCTGGGTAATTCTAACAAGTTATTAGCAAGTCTCTTTCTCTTGTCCTTTATGCTACAGAAGGTAGAATTTAAATGCTCTCTCTTTTTTTTTTTTTGGTATCCTCATCTTTGTTTCAACTGGTTCCTTCTGCCTTCTTCAGGAAACATTTTGTCCAGTTCAACAGACAATTGCTGATCAGTTGTGCTTCAAAAATCTGATATGTGATCACAGTGTTGTTTTGCTGCCATGACACTACTACAGCAAAAATTGATCAGCAGTAAACTATACTGGGTAAAATTTAATCTTGAAACTAAATAATGAACCAGCTGAAATATTGTAAAGGAAAGAGTAATGAATCGCACTCAAAACTGATTTGACCCACATCTTGCTCACATCAGTTTAAACTGATAATTACATTTTTCCATATATTGTGGCCATTTTGTATAAAGTTCATATTTTCTTAATTTCAAATGATAATTTAAAAATTTCCCCACATATTTCAATGAAATTTTCACTTTCCAAAATTAGTTTGTAATTATAATTTCAGATATATGGAAAAAAAATGTCCATTTAAACTAATGCTAGAACTATCCTATTGAGTATAAGGCCACAACCTCACCATGCTAGCTGTTCCTTCCAAAATAAATAGGTTTTTATGAGGGTAGAGTTGGTACTCTAATCATGTTTTGTTACAGCATTGTTCTCTTTCTAAACTGATTGCCAATCAAGTCTAGAGAATCTTGTCTGTCTTGCTATTTAATCCATAGCAGAGATGGTCTGAAGAGATGAATTCATACATTTCTCAAGTATATTTGAATTTGGCATGTCAATTCCACTTTCTGTGTCTGTTCAACAAAATTGAATATTGACGAGAGTTCCTTGATCATATTTATGCTACAGTCTTTGTATGCCTAATGAAAATCTTATTTAAGCTAACAACTGCAAAGAAAAAAGATTCTTAATTTTTATATAAAGAATTAACTTTATTATCACTATTAAAAAAAAAAAATAATAATTTTACTTTAGATACTTTATTTGTATATCATAAAAACAGCTATTTGAAATTTCTCATATTTTTAAATCAGCTGAATTTAATTACAAGAAAATGATATGCTGCCCTTTGAAGCTGTCAATAAGTAATATTCTTATACTTAAACCAGTTCCTATATAATCACTGGTTAAGAAATGTCAAGCCTGGTCAGTACCTAGATGGGTAACTGCTTGTAAATACCAAGTGCTGTAAGCTTGGATGTGCAGGTGGTGTAATTGATAATGGCTCAGAATTTTTAATCAAAGAGCTGAGTTCCAATTTCAGAAATAAGATTGAAGAAATATTTTTTACTTTTAAATTATACAAAACCCCAATTTTTTTTTTCTCTATCACTTTCAAAATTGTTTCTGTTGAAATTTCTTAATTGATTTAATACCTTTTGACTTTCAATTTAATATTGACTATAAAGATATTTTTTTTGCATAAAATGAATAGGTATATATTATATCATCTTTAAATAGTGCTATTTATAGGAGTAAATATCTTTAAACCAACTAAAATTTTCATGAAAATGACTCCAAAATTACTGAATGACTACAATTAAACAAATGCTTCACACATTAGTATGCAAGGAATTAGATCTTACTAATACAAAATAATTAGTAATTTTAGTCACTAAATGCTTTCATGCACTTGCTTAAATATTTTGAATTTGGATATTGTCATTGCTCAATGTACTGCTTTTTTATAGTCTATTTTATTTAATGTTATTAAAGTAGAAGATTTTATATTTTCTAAAAGAAATGCTGGCTTTTTATTTATTTATTTTTAAATTTCTGGAAAATAAATGTTAAAATTTTATGCATAAAAATTTAATGAACAAAATTTTTTAAAACATGCTGTTTTTAACTTAGACATTCCTATGTGCTATCATTGCTGCCATCTTTTCATTTCAATGAATTTCTCTTTTGTAATTAATTACTCTTTTCACTCAGGAATTTTTTTTTTCCTTAAAAAAAACAACTTATGGTCTAATGGTATTTAAAAATGTATATCTAAATATATTTTTGTTAGATGCAAGTTTGCATCAGCAGTTCAACTGGAGGGGGAAATGTTCACAATTGTAAAGTAAAAAAATGTTTGCCATTAAAATGAAAAAAAAACAAACTATCACATGCTATTCATACTCAGCTCAGTCCTCTATGTACAAAATGAAAACATGAACCCATTATAGTCAAACTGTACCTTTTAAAGTAAGCAATTGCATTTTAGTGGGTAGAGTATTATAATGAAATCTGTATTTAGAATTTTATTTAAACTTTTCCATATTTTAGAATTAACATGAAGTTAGACAAGGATGATTGAAAATACTCTTATAAAATAAGTTAAATATTTCATATTAAAACCAGTGGCATTTGGTTACTACTTAGTAAAAAAAATAGTTTGAATGTGCATTTGAAACTCTTATGAAAATTGTTTGATTTATTAAAAAAATTTTTTTTTTTTTCAATTTTACTTTCAACATGGCCTTTATTAAACATATTTACCATATTCTTTCAACATCTGGTATCTTTTTATCTATTTGGCAAAGTTTTATCTATCTCTGCAAAGAATTATTCTTAACACCACTTGCAGTTTTGGAGAAAAGTAAATTTTCTTAAAGGAATTCTGTAAGACTGGAATAAATCATAATATGAAGGTGCAAAATCAACTTAATATAGTTGGTTAGTAAAAACTCAGTTATACTGTAACAGTCACCAAAGACACATACAGCCTAGCATTATCCTAATGGTATTTTACAATATTTCTCAAAATTAATTACAGATATTTTTTGCCAATTGCTGCTTTCACTTGGTGTAATTGCAAGCAGTACTTCTTTAAATTATCTTATTATTCAGATTGAGTTCTTAGTAGAGGACTCCTTCCAATCCTATTATATACATGGCATCAGCTTCTTTGGATGATGATTTATCTTTTGTATGGTTAGGGGTAGTTCATTTCACTTACATTTCACATTGTTGTAATGTATTCGCTTTTCATTACCCATAACCATTTATTTTAAAAATTGTTACATTCATCACATTTAAATAGCGAATGAAGCACAGAAATATAATCCAGCAGGTTTTTCCATTTATGTGGAAGCCACACATCAAAGTGTCTAACAATGATTCTCACTGCTTCATTTGGATATCTTGAGTATGTAGGCTCTCTTGTATTGCATAATTATGATTATTCTCAAGTAATGTCTTGATATGATCACTATCAGCTTCATCTAGTCTATCTGACTGTGGAGCCTCATCCAGTAAGAAATCGCCAGCACAAAACTAAAGTTAATTTTTTTTATATACATTTGATCATTTACAGTATCTTCTCAAACTGTATAAGTTTTTCTTTTACATTTTAGTTGTATTTTTTTCTTATAAAAGCATAATATTCCCAAGGTGTTGCTTATTTTCTTTTATCTTCAGTGTTAGAATCAATAACCCAAAATATGTCAGTTTCAACAATTTCTTTTTTTAATGCATGCTGATATGACAGCTGTTACAATAAAAATGATCCTTTTTTTTTTCTTCATGAAGTTGGTTAAAATGAAACACTTATAATTCTATTTAATAATAGATTTTTCTTAGGCTACCCAATTCTTTTCTAGTTTGCATTTCAGTGATTTTTTTTTTTTTTAGTAAAGATTTAAGATAACTAATGCACTTATAAACTCTTTTCATTATTGTAAATTCTGTAAAAATGTCTTTGATACAGTTGTAAAACTTAAATCCTTAAAATTTTCTGTAGAGAGTAATAATGTTGGTTAGAGCAATTTATTCTCATAAGCAAATATTAAATAAAAATATATTTGTAAAAGAAAAATATGAATAAAGACAAATGGAGGATGCTAAATGATATAATGCCTAATAAATGAAAATGAGTAAAGGTTGTTATTGCTGTTTCTGATATATATTTTTTATTGCAATTATTTTTTTTATTGTAGTTTGAGAAATTAATTTATATATTTATTTATTTTAAATAATACAAGGTATTGAATTTATCCAATCTTGACAATATCAAAATAATTCTAACACCATCCCAAACTATTATGTATATGATCAGAACCAAAAATGTCCATACCAATAATACTTCTGAAGCAGGTATATATAAAATAAACTCACAACTGTTCCTTATAATTAAAGAAATTTAAAAAAAAACAAAAAAAAAAAACGTATCTATGAACAGAAAAAGGATCTTATACACAACAATTTATCTAATGCATTAATCTTATACTGGGAGGGACAGCAAAATTGTCCAATTGTTAGACTAAGACTTTGAACTGGTGTATCTTACAAAGGATTAAAGATGTTTTACTGGAATTCTCTGAGGTTTGTATGACATTATTGGACTCTACTTTGAGCAATAAGAATGTATAATTACTCTCCAAACTTAACAGAAGAATTGTGATGAAATCAAAAATAAACAAAAATTACATGTTCATTAATTAATCATAGCTAAGGAGTGAAAGCTCATGAATAGTGAAATTAAGTATATATATATATATATATATATATATATATATATATATATATATATATATATATATATAATTCCTGAATCCTTTTCCAACTTATTCAAGATGATCTTCACCCTCTCTAACCTTCTAACTTTCTGTCCTGGAGTAACAAGGTGCCTCACATGTTTCACATATGATTTCATTTTCAAGTTTGTTTTTTTTTCAATACTCTTTGGACTGTCATAGCTGAAACTCCTCTCTCATGTACCAAACGTCTTATCAATTGAGTTGGATCTTTTCTAATTGATCACTTTAGCTCTAAGTTGAAATGATGATTCCTCTTTCAGTTGTGACCTCCTGATCCAGTTTTCCTCTCTACTGTTCCCTCTTTTTTAAACTTATTCACCGTTCTCTTGATGGTTCTTGAATGGACTTTGGAGCCAGAGTATGAATGTTGGCACCATTACTGAAGGCCTGCATGATCATTTTCCTTTCACTATTGCTCAGTTGAGAAGACAGTTTGGCTAATAGAAAACGATTTTAACCTGTTCTTTTTCTACCTGAATAACTCAGGGTTTATGACAAATGATATCAAGATGGTTAAACATCTTTTAAACATCTTATCTGAAAACCTGCAAAAAAGAAACTCAGTTAGTTTAGTGATTTTTTTTCTTTCTTTTTTTAGATATTAAACATTTAGTGGGATGAACAGTTTTGCTGTTATACCTGGTATAGAAATAAGCTCAACCACAACTTCGATCTAAAGAATGCCATATATTAAAAGAGAAAGTAAATACATAAATTAATTTCTCAAAGTAAAATAAAATAATTATATAAAAAAATTCAACAACAGCAGTAACAACCTTTACTCATTTTTGTTTATTAGGCATCACTTAGCATCCTCCATAGTTTACCTTGACTTTCACAATTAGTCTGAAGAAGCATTCTTAAATTTTAAAATTTTGAAAAACTAATGACATTTTTACTTCTGTTTATAAATACTTTTTCAAAATAAAATACTTATATTTGCTTTGATAAAGTCCATCAGAGGACGAAATGTATTAGTAAAGTAAAGTTTTCCTTTTGTTTTTATACACACATGCACAGCACACACATTTAAAGAACCAAGTTCATATATTATTGCATGAGACTTTTCTGAAACAAGTAGCAGCAGTTCACACAGGTAAGACTGCAAAGAGAATAAACAGGGGAGACAAGTCTTAAATGCCAAGTGTGGAATCAAAACTTAACCAAAATGTTTAGTCCTTAACATTTACTAAAAAATATATCTGTATTCAGAGAGCCTTCATTAACTTTTTTTCTCATCAAAAGGTTATTTTTTTAATACCAACTTTATAAATATTTCATTATTTTTACTGAAAGATTAAATTTGGTGAAAATTAGCCTGATTTTTACTTGATTTATTATATTTTTTGTCTTATACTTGGTAATTTCTTTTTAATTATACTTAGTAACTTGGGCTGTTAAAAAAATTTGGAGATGTTAGAAATTTTAATTTGTTACTTTAATAGTTTTCTGTAAAAATTTTGTATAAATTGAAATATTTAAATTAATCCAAATGAATTTCTTCAAAATTGTGAGCTAACCTCATGGCTTATGGAGAGTATTTTCTATTGGTATCAATGTTCAAGCTCCAAAAATTTTAGATGGTTATTTTCAAAGCAGACAGGTCTTTCTCATAGTACATTTTTCCCTCTCTCTCTGCTGCTTTCTCTACAACTGTTCATCTCTGAGCAGCTGATTTTAATAAATATCATTATCCTCAAAATTTTTAACATTGCCATTTTATGATAATGC
This sequence comes from Acanthosepion pharaonis, assembly GCA_903632075.3. Classification (NCBI taxonomy): domain Eukaryota; kingdom Metazoa; phylum Mollusca; class Cephalopoda; order Sepiida; family Sepiidae; genus Acanthosepion; species Acanthosepion pharaonis. The sequence continues at coordinate 512,325 of CAHIKZ030000810.1, read as the reverse complement.
AAACTAGTAGGATTTTTCTTTTGTTATATTTAAAAAAATCTGTTTTTCTGAAAACTTTTGTTATTCTGTTATAATTAATAATGCCTGCATGCTATTTTATAGACTGTTGATCCATTACAGAGACCAAGTTTCATTTCAAGGTTAAGGGGTTTGGTATTTTACATCAAAAATTATTTAGGCTTTTATACATATATACAGATTCAGCTGATATAAATTTTTGCACAATTAACAAGGGTATAAACAAATAATATCAATTTGCTAAAAAAAATTCATTTTTAACTGAGCTAAAATCATGTTCCTGCAGTATTTTTTTTTCTTTTTCTTCCAAAATCCAAGATCCCCCTTAAAGATTTCATTACAGGATTAAAAAAAAAATGATATATTTCAGTTTACATTAATTCAAAACATGAATCATTTGTTGTATTAAGCATTTCATAGAGAATTTTGCACAGTTTTTGTTTTTTTTGTTTGTTTGTTTTTTTCAAATGTTATTTTTAAGTATAAATATAAAAATAACTTTTGAAAAGTCCCTATAACCATAATTTTTCTAATTTGTAAATCCTTTATTTACATAGTCTTATTCAAATTATTTTTTAAAATAAGAATAATATAAATTGCAGTTTAGCATCAAAAAAAAAAAATTATTAGTGATTTTTACGTGATGTTTCATGCTTGTTGTTCAAACCAAAAATTGTCATGGGTAAAAACTATGATTTGTCAATTCATTCTTGCTCTATGCTATCCTGCATCTCTCCTCCTTTTAGGACATTTATCCTTTCTTATATAATGGCAATACATTTTGTTTCTTTTCTCCAGACTCTGATTCAGCACCAAGTAACGTTGCTACAGGCAACTCACACAACGTTCTAAATACCAATGAACACAAAGCTGGCAGTAATAAGAAGACAGTTGATAACCAAAAGGAAGGCAAATCAGACAAATCAGACAATCCTGAGAAAAAAGACGAGGAGGTTAAAAAGAAAGTCACTCGTAAAGAAAAATCTGTTTTGCAATCCAAACTGACAAGGCTGGCCATCCAGATAGGATATGCTGGTAAATCTTTTTTTCTTTTACTTCCTGCACCTTGAACACTTAGAAACTCAAATGGTTTCATATATATGGGGTTTGTTCCAAAAGTAATGCCTCCTTTTATATTAATTTATAACTTCAGAAGCAGGTGCTGATTTTTTAATGCTAAAAGTTCATTCAGTGCAAGTTTCAAGAGATAGTGTAAACAGTTACTGTATGAGGTTTGTGATATGAATGTGAGAGTAGCAAGTGCATTTACAAGCCACTTTTTCTGCCATTCAACTGTTAGAGCAAGTTCAGAGAGGAGATCAGCTGCAAGGCTCCAAACATCTTTATTTTTGAAGGTGTTTCCATAAACTGTAGTATCATTTGCATAGATGTTTACTTGGATCTGGAAATCCTCCCAATTAGCTCATTAATAAAATGCCAAAAGAGGCTATGCCCAACAAGAGAGCCTTGCGAAACACTTAACATTGATCTTTTGGGCTTCAGAATACTGACCATTCACAGCACACTTCATGAATCTACCCAAGAGAAAATATTTAATAATTGCCGAGATGTCATAGCTGGAGCGTTTGTATAGCAAACTACTATGTCACATATCAAAAGACTAAGACAACTAAGGCCATGGGTTTTGTCATGAAGCCACCATCGAGTGCTTCACTAATCTGTGCTTTCTTAGTTTATCAAATTCTTTTGTTGGTGGCAGATTGTATGCCATCAGAAATAGTACTTTTAAATGACTAAATGATTTGTTTCTGAAAGAAGAAAATGGTCCAAAAATATTTTGTTAATCAATTATTCCCTCCTCATAGGCAACTGAGCAATACAAACATGTTTGTTTTGTTTTTTTCAATTTTAATACCTATTATAATCCATTTAATATGAAAGATTATTTTCTTTCCACTAAAACTACCTTGATTAATTTTTTTTTTCCAGGCACAGCTATCGCAGTCCTGACAGTTGTTATCCTTATCATGAAATTCTGCATCAATGAATTTGCTGTGAAAAAAGAAACTTGGACATCTGAGAAAACTACGTTATATTTAGATCTTTTTGTAAAATATTTCATTATTGGTGTCACTGTTTTAGTGGTAGCTGTTCCTGAAGGTCTACCACTCGCTGTTACACTGGCACTGGCTTATTCTGTTAGGGTAAGTTTTTGACATTTTATAACTATGTTTTTATCTTTCTTCTATCATCTGTTCCTGCCATCAAGCATTGCTTAGCAAGATAGTCTGAGTCATTAATTTTCACCATATTGGCTCTGTGCAAATCTAGGTGAAGCTTTGTAAATATTTACATTTATACCTGCTGTGACACTAATTTCTCTAGCAGACCATTGCTTGTTTAGTGACATTGGTCCTCATCAGGTATCTATTTGCAGTTGAAATATCAGATCATAAAAAATTTTTTCCTCAAACTGAACTATGACCATGTTTCTTAAATTAGTTTTTTCTGCTCTTTGATTGTATTAGTGTAGAGTAGTAAAAAAATAAATAAATCTTATTACCATAGTGTTTGCACCATTCTTTCTTAGATTACTCAGCCATATTTGCCATATGTGAAACTAATGAAGTGAAAACAAGAAGCCAAAAAGTTTGAAGCAAATGGTTTGATGTGAGCTTGTGTACATGGACCAAAGACAAAATATTGTATCTTCAAAATGACAAATTAGTCTAGATTTGTTGGAAACACATACTGATATAAATTTTTATACACAGTAGATACAACAGAAACCTATCAGTGCTGAAGAAAGAATTTTTTGTTTTTGTTTGTTTTAGTCTCAAGTCTTTAAACAATAAATATGGAAGTCTGTTAAGAATCCTTTTTGTCATTTGATTTTGCTTTACTGTGTGTAAGTAACCCAGTCTTTAGTCTTTTCTCCAAAGCTTTTATCTTCATGCAGAAAGAAGCTTCACAAAGTCTTTTTACATGGCTCTTTCACCTGGTTAGTGAGTGAAACAAAAAGACTTTTGTCTGTTCTTAATTCTGGCTTCTACTGATAAATATTCTTTTTTTCAAATGCTAGACAATCTGATGACAGTCCTTTGATCATTTCTGCTGATTGGTTCCTCTTTTGGTAACAGCACTCAGATGACCAATCTTAGATTTCCTAATGGTTTTCTACCCTGGTCTTACATTTTGAATTAGGGATAGTCATGAAGCAGCATCAACCACACTTGTTGTTGGTACCACTGAATTTCCCTAATAGGTAAAAAGGAATATAATATTTAGTGGCATTGATAAGTTCAAACCTTCAATTGATATTTAAGAAATTTTAATAATATCTCATTATTACTCTTTTGTCCCCTGCTCATTTGCTACCAAATCAACTAGCATCTGTTTCACAAACAGTATGTTCTCAATTTTTAATTTTTATGAAGAATAAATGAAGTTAACTTTGTAACCTACTTTCTAACTGCATATAATCAGTTTTATTCCACATGATCTTCAACTAATGAAGGGTTTTGAGGTCCTGTCATAGATGATTGCTAAGTAAGATGCATGGCCTGAAACTGCTAAAAAAAAAAGTACACCTGAATTCAAATCAACAGAAACAGTTAATTCCTTACAAATCAACTAGTTACTTAAACAAGTCTCTATTTAGCATTGCTCCCAGTGTAATGAGACTTGAGCAACTCTCACTTAAAAGGTTATTTAGTAAATTTTGCCTTGTATGGCACAAAGCTTCAATAGTGGTGTATCCAGTGAGAATTGAACTCGGAAACTAGGGAACTAATTATCACACTTCAGCAGACCTCCATAGCTGTAAGTATGATATAGATTATGCAGCATACATGTGATTTTAAGTTTGAACCCATGAAAAGTTTCATTTAATTCTGGTGAATTCTTTTTATATTATCAGAATTTCTTCTGTGAATATAGGCGCAATAATAATTCATAGCATAAAAAAGCATTTATTTTACATAATAAATACTTTTCAGCATAATCTACTTGTCAATGCACTTAATTCAATGGTGAATATTGATTATATAGAACATACACAATCCAGTGAAAATTTTGGATCAGTTTACAGGCTTAGTTATCGTCAAACACCCTATCAGTTGGGACCACTCATGGATAATAGCAAGCAATGTAAGTATGTCAAAAGATTTTCATCATGAAATCAGTACAAGTGGCATACAATGTACATGTGACATCTACACAACCAGTGAAAACAATTCAAAATTGAAACATAACTCTACATTATTTCACTTTCAGAAATTTCTGGTGAAGCTAAATAAATAGCAAGATGCATTAAATTTATGAAGATTTTCTGACTCTGTGTGTGTGTGTGTGTGTGTGTGTGTGTACACACACACACACACACTTTTCTCCTATACTTTATTATTGGGGACATTGACGATTGATTTATTTTTTAAACTCATACCTAGTATTAGTTTAACTTGTACCTTTTTTAAACAACTTTGCTTAAAGTTTGTATTTTCTTGATTTCATGTGAAAACTTTTCAATATATTTTGGTGAAATTTTCACTTTCCAGTATTATAATTTATAATTATAATTTTGATATATTGGGAGAGGGGAGGAAAAGAAGGTATTAGTTTAATCTTCTGCCAGGAGGATATGAACTAATGCTTTGTGGATTTTGAAAGTATTTTTACTATGACTATTATTGGCATTCCTTTATATTTGAAGGGCTTTTCTAATTATGATAGTTGCACAAGTCTTTTCTTACCTGAAAATCATTAGTTCTTTTAGCCTCTTGCTTGTAACTACTGTCACTTAGAGATGAGTCATAACAGAACTATCCAAGTTGCAATAATTTTACTGCAATGTTTCAAACAAAATTGGAATACATGAATATAAGCTGAATTGATCATGTTCTGACACTTGAAAGTTTTATCTCCAAATAGTACTTGATATTTATGCAGGATTATACATTGACATGCCAAAAGTCATGAAATAAGTGCCTACTATTGTGTAAGACAATCTTTAGCTTAGTAAAATGTGGCAACATGTGACATTGATCTTACAAGTGGGCAAAAGACTTCTGGAGAAAGATTGAGTAATGCCATTTCTATAAATATCCACAGCCACTTGATAATGTTTAAGTGCAGGATCTTACATATGAATAGACCACTACATTCCATAAATTCAGCTCATGGACGGTTGAAAGCTCTTGAAACCAGTTCTGGGCAATTTGTGCTTGGTGAAATGATGCATTAACCCCTTGAAATCACCTGTTGTTGGGTTACCTGGAATGTATGAGTGAAATATTCACAAGTAGTGTAGCATAGCAGCCACTGGTCACTGATGCATTTAAGCAGAAGAGTAGACCCAACTTATGTACCTTGAACACAGCATTCACAGAACCTTGATGATAACTGGTATCCATGGCCTCATATTTCTGTGTCACCCCATAACCCTATCATCAGGCTAAATCAACTGTAACAAATCCTACTACACCACACATTGTCAGTCTTCCAGAGTCCAATTAGTAATGTCAGAAGCCAGGTGAGGGACTGAGTCAGTATAAATGGTTTACTACACACAAACCCAACCCGAAGTTCGTTCACTGAATCGACTGTGACCAGGTTACTGCCGTCCACTGAATTGAACACAGATGAATGCTGACCAAACACACTCTCTGTCAGTGTTTCGAGTTTGTTTTTCGACAGCAATCCCCTAGTAGTTCATTGTATCTCCCTGCAGAAGTTACCACACTTCCAGGGAGTGTGGTAACTTGTTTCTTCCATGATCCTCAATGTCAGTCCTTTAACATTGAAGCTAGTTGGGAGATATCTTCAATCATGAAAAAACAACATCAGAAATTCTAACAATTTATTGACTAGGAATATTACACAAACAGGTGTTGGTTATGCAAAATGGTGATTTGAGAATCTCTAGGGGTTTGTTTTCCAAATTACTTCAATTCTCCTTGTTCTGGCTGCTATTGAAAATGTAGTAGTAAATGCTGTCCCAGACCCATGTTGTGTCTGCAACAATGATGTTCCTTTGTGTCTATTATATCCGCAAGATGTGTGTCTTCAAGCAGCAGAGAATTTCTTACCACGTTAGTCAAGCTCATGACTTTTGCTATGTCAGTTTATTATTCCAACAATTAAGCTTATTTTATCTATGTTGAAAAAAAGAACTAAGCAAGTGTGCAATATTCTTGTTTTTAAAATATACATATTTATATATTGAACTGTAATGCCAGAATTAAGTAACAGTGATTGCAGACTTTGGCTCAGACATTGAAATAGATATTGAAACAAAATAAAAATGTCTCTCTTTTCATTTGTTTCAATTGTCAATTTGTGTCATTAAATATGTCCATTTTAAATGAATTCTTAAAATTGATTTTAATTAAAAATATCTATTCATTAAAAGTAGATGTATTACTTATTTTGAGTAATTTGAAGGGATAACCAAATAAAGAAGTAATTTAACAAGGTGTTTGGAGAGGAGGCGGATTAATTTAAATGATTATGAAAATCATGGAAATTTTTAACATGTTCTCATAAGTTTACAAGATGTTAATGATGACTGAAAATGTGTGTGCACATGTGTATTTATGTCTGTAGGTTACACTTAGCCATTACTACTGGAGCATTACCAGTCTTTTTAAAATTCCTAGCTGAATATTAAATGAATATTTCCCACTCCAATGCATCCTATCAAACATGCTAATTCTGTACACATCATTTTCAGTCATCACAAACTTTAACTATATATCCAGTACTTACTGTCAGAGATGCAAAAAAATATTATTAAATTTGTTACTAATTGGAACTTTGAATTTGTGGGTCCCTTCACTAAAAAAAAAAAAAAAAAATTCCAAGCACAACAGATTTTTTCTCTCTCTCCCCTCCCACCCTCCTTCAGTGAAGACTATTTGCAAAGACATTTAAAAGATAAGCAACTTGGCTTTGTTTTGAAGCACAGGAAGGGAATAAATTTTCACTAATTTTTTTTTTTTTTTTTTTTTTTACTGAAATCTACAGTTTATTTTCAAATATATATGAAAGTAACTATGACTTTTTTTTTATACATAAACAAATTTCTTGACATTAGTCAGTAGTTATTATAAGGTATTACAATTGCATAATCTCTTAAAAATAAGTTGTATTAAAAATACTTTCAACTCTAGTCATATTTTCAGTTGTAAATATGGCAAAATCTTTAGAGATTTCTCAAGTTCATCTTTTTAAACAAAGGAAAATATAATCAAAATAATTTAATAAGTGGAATCAATCAATTACATAGCTTCAAGATGTCTTGAATTTATACTAGATAAAGCATTGTCAGCTGTTAGTAATTTTTGAATAGTATTTGATCTTACTTTTAGTTGCTTTATTTACACAAATAATATCAGCTGTAATATCATGAATTATTATTAGATGAAGTATTTTTTACTCTTATTTCTTTCATCTTAATGTCGGTTGCTTATCATAGATACTCAAACTGTTCTTTTACAGCTATTAGTATTTATTTGTGATCTATACTGATGACTATAGACTGACTAGTTGCAATGAGAGCAACTAAAATTAAGGTAAAAAAATAAAAATAAAAAATTATTAATAGTTGATAGTGCTTGGAAAACTGGCTTCCCGGGGCAAAAGAGATAGTAGTTTAATTCTCACTTCAAGGCTTATTCTTTTTGGATTCATGCTGTTTACTGACAGTCTGAGTAGTTGCTATAAAAAGCAATGAAGGTGAAAAAATCAATTTATTTTTAAAAATTGTAAATTCTTGTAACTTAAGTTTTAAGTATTTAATGGAATTCTTGATATTCTAAATAAGCTTAAAAATAAACAAATTCAATTTTATTTGTTTTTGGTGACTTCATGTACTTAGCAAAAATAATTTGCATGTACTCATAGAAGTATTTAATATCCAATCTTGTATATAGTAAAATTGATATCCACAAATTCTAAAGTTGATATAAGGATGATGACTCCATGAAGATATTAATGTCAGAAAGCCATATGCTTATTCCCAAATTTTTGTTGTTTGTTTTGCTACAGTGTCATTCAGTCAAATAGTTATAGATACATACATACATACTTAATTTATTTTTTTCTCAACTATTTTGTATTTGTTTTAATTCAGTAATTTCTTTCTATCTTAAAAATTTAGAAAATGATGTACGACAACAATTTAGTACGGCATTTGGATGCTTGTGAAACCATGGGAAATGCTACAGCAATTTGTTCTGACAAAACTGGTACATTAACCACAAATAGAATGACTGTTGTAGAGAGTTATATTGGAGGTAGGTATTATCATTGTTTTCTTATTTATAGGTCACATTTTCCAACAAACAGTTCCTGCTGAAATCCATATCTCAATTTTTTTCTGACCAAATATCTAAAGTGTGTGTGTGTGTGTGTGTGTATATATATATATATATATATATATATATATATATATATATATCCATCCTACTGTCTAGAAATTGTACTACAACCTCAAAATCACATGTGCATATGAAACTGCTAGTAGAAGAATTGATCAAAATCAAGTACACACTAGTTTATCCATTCCATCAAAAATTATGCCATATATGAAATTGACATTTAAAGTCCATACTGTTATTAAATTTTGACTTGTAAGTTTCTAAATATATTGTTGAGCATAAAAGTCAGCTTTCACAGCATAGCCTTCTGGAACAGCACCCCCTTGAAATTCCACCAAACACACATGACCTTCTGTTCAAACTGCCCTTGCCAGAACTAAACCACTGATTTCTCTTATTAGGATTATAAAAATGGATCTATTTTTCATTACAAGTTACAATTCCATGCCGAAAATGGGCATCTCGAGGATTTGCCAGCAGTTTTGCAAATAACTTCCCAACCAGGCTCAATGATGTGAATATATGCAAATGTTCACACACCATTGAGCCTGATCATCAGTCAGTTCATAAGAACTTCTTGACGGGCCTTATGGAGGTGCCAATTGATGGACCAAATTCTGCTGACAATATACGAGTCTTTGTACTTGGCTGTTCAGCCATTTCAAGCAAGGCCTCATCTTCCACAACAGAAGTTCTTGCTGACCTTGGTTTGCATTTGAGGCTTGTTTCACCTTCCTTGAAACATCTGAACTAGTATTGTGACACACATTGGTTGACAGTCCCTGAGCCTTCCACATCATTATTTTTTTCTTAGCTGCTACTCTTACACTTGGTCTTTTTTTCTTTTTTTTTTCCATAGGTAGCATAAAATGGTTCTAATTGCAATTTTCTTCACCACCCATTATCCAAGCTGTAAAATAAAGAATAAACAATTAATGTTTATATATGAAAATAAAGAATAAACAATTCATCAGCAACCATTGGATAACGAGTTGTATCAAATTAATGATATAACATTGTGATTCAAGTTACCAAAACTCATCAGTGAAAATATGAAAAAAACTTTTGACTCAACTTGATAGTCCATGTTTTTACTTAAGTTTTAAGCATTTTTTCCAATTCTTGCTGCACTCTGCATGAAGTTGGCCTTTATACATCTGGATTTTATAAACATCTTCAAAGATTTAACCAGTATTGTAAAAAAAAAAAAAAAAAAAAACTACCCAACATTACCAGTACAATGGAAATAATTCTAGTTCAGCAAAATGTTCAACATTACAGACAAAAATATATAAATGAACTGGGTGCATTATATAATATTAACATTTTATTTAAGCTTAAAGTTTTATGACTGCATAGACAGTAAAGTCTAAATATGAGATCTTCAAAGCAACTTCCCACTGTCCACAAGTAGGGAAAAAGGAAGTAGGGAAAATAAATACTTAAAAACTTTCGGTATCCAGTGCCACTCAGAAGATAGGGAATGTATGTCATGAGTTTATTCGTGTGCTTCCCTAAAGTTCATAGAGTGTCCATGAGAGCATCCAGGTTATCTCCACTTTTTTTAAAATACTTCTGCACTCTCTCAAGAGCTTCATAGGTGCTATTCCATTTTGTAATAACTGGAATCTTAAATAGCAAACTCCCACACTTCTTCCTCACCTTATCTGCTATTTTAGTGAACTTTTGCTGTTTGTTCCAAATAAACTGCATTCCTCAAAGCAAACTCCACATCCTTAGTTGAAATTAAATTGTGCAGGCAACACAGTGGTAATGGCTAGGTAGGTGGTAAATTTCTTCAGTGTCATATCTCTGGTCTAGTAGATTCCCTGCATTCTTTATAGAGATTGGTTCATCATCATCTACATAGGAATCTTCTTCCTCAGAAACTTCAACAGCAGTATATTCCTTAAAAGTAGATATGATCATTTTTTTTTTTTTTTTATTAATTGACAATTTAAAGAAATCGCCGGCTTTGTAACATTCATTTTTTTAATTAAAAATGGTTTATTCTAAAAAGGACACAATTTTAGGCTATTTATGTTTGTCGTAAAAGAAAAATTTCAAGAACTCACGTTTTGATTAATTGGATTAATATTTTTCAACAAAAAAGTTGAAGATTTGTTTTGGTTATATGTACCTTAAAGGTTTTTACAAAGTTACTGTCATTATCAGTTATGACTCTCACACACTTGTTTTGTATGCGAAAATCTTTCAATTTATCTTCAATGGTCGTTGCCAGAATATTGAATGTGTGACTACCGTTCAATTGAGAACAGGCCAGGGCTGCTGATTTCCTGTTCAGGTTTCCGTCCAGGTAGTGGGCAGTCATCCCAAGATAACTTTTGGTAGCAATAGACCAGATGTCGCATGTAATACACACATAGTCCAATTTAGCAAATATTAGACTTTGTGGTAAACATCATCATAAAAGCAGAGTATGAGAGAGGTTTCGCTGTTGGTTGAATGTAATGAAGAAGTTCTCTAAAACCCTTGTTCCAAACCAAGGTAAAATTCAGCCCTGAGTTTATGATCATTTGAAAAATCCTCTTATTCACTCCTGTTTGTATAACGACATTCCTCTAGAAATCTGCCATCATAACATTGATCTTGGCCTGTTTTGGTGATGCAGGACTGTCATCAGTTGATTTCTCCCTTCTGTTGGCTAGGGCCCTCTTATATTCAGAAATCTTTGACATATGGGTCTGCTGGATATGTCTCTTCAGGTTAAAGAGAGATTTCTGGCTGATGGAGATCTTTTTCTCCTTGGGCAAACAGGATATACACTTGAATGAGCCATCCTCCAGCTTGGTATAGAAGTCCTTAGGTAGCTTTATCTTACTATCTAGCTGACTCATCTGTGATTTTAAAAAAAAAAAAAAAGAAAATTAATAAAGTGACTAATGCAAAAATGTAACTGCAACATTAGGTTAACCAGAATTGAAAGAAGAAATGGTTTTTAATCAATTTTTTGTTTACTTTCTTTGAACACACTTTCCATTTGTAGTTTCTGGGATAATACCCCCACCCCTCCCCCCAAAAAACAGAAAGTAACCTTTCTGTAATACTCACTACTCTTTTTCACGTTGAAAAGTTGTTTGTGGACTAAAAAGTGACGCGTAGAGGAAAAATGCCCGAACCTTATATAAAATTAAATATTATAGTCAAAATCTTTGTGTCATTAAGACAAATTTAAAAAAAAAAATTATCAAATTTTAATGGAATTTTAGGCAGGGCCCGTGTGTCTTACCACCATACCCCCCAATCAGGGGACCCATTGTGGTCCTCCACCATTATTTTTTAGCAGGTGGGGGCCCCAAAAGAAATAGTTTCAGCAGCATTTTGAGGCCTTCTGACAATAAAAATTGTCGCAAAACATTAATTTAAGCTGTAATGTGTGTCACTAATTTGTATTTATACATTGTATTTATTTTCAATTTTTCTAGTTGAATTGTTCACATAGGATGGTATGATGCATTATTGTATCTAATAAAATAAATTACAATAAAATTTTCATTTTATATGAATAGCACTATGAAATTTGAAGTGATTTTAATAACTCCAATTTTCTTTGTTTTGGAGCAAATGCATGACAGGACCAGGTGGAAGTGATGCTAGTAACTATGTATCAATGTAAATTGCAGATTATCTCTTTTGTCAAACGTTTACAGAAAACTCCTATCCCTAGGCTAATGAGCCCTAAACTTTCTGTCAAATCATTGCCTAAATAATAGAAATTCATCTGATCCTGTCATGCACTAGCACCATTTTTTTTTTTTTCTAAAGAAAATTCTGTTTACCAGGGATATTTTTTCATGTGTTGTGCTGGAATCTTTGTAAAACTTTTTTTCAGCAGATATGTCAGCAATTAATCTTTATGGAAATGTAAAAATTTTCGACTTGAACATTTTTGGGGGTAAAGTCAGTCTTGCAAACTTTGGGGGTAGTTATATAAAGAAAAAGATTTCACAAAGCTTTTTGTTTTTTTTTTATAAAAGAACCTATTTGTTATAAAAGTAATAAATGAATATATACTGAAATTTTCATTAAATGGGTGTCTTAAGAAAAACTCCAAGAACAAAAATTATTCAAGAGATATTTTTAAAATTGAAAACTTAAATTAAATTCTTCTAGTTGTCTTAAGTGGCTGATGTCTTTGTAATAAATAAAAAAAAGAATTGTATAAAATAAATCTAACAAAAAATATGAATCAATAATTCCCTGAAGTATTTTTTAAATGTTTGCTTTTGTGCAAATGCCATCCCCCCATCACCGCCACTGCTTAAGGGCATAAAATCAAGTAGTTGGCCTTGGACACCCCCACAACCTCTGCATGCCCCTGCTTTGCCTAAATCTGTTTTGGAATGACAAATGAATGAACTTAAAAAATAACTCGGTGTTTTTTTCTAATGAATTTAACTAAAATGAATTATTAAATTATGGTTATTAAATTTTCTTATTAAAACCAATGCTAAGAACAAATAAAACAGATACTTTTTTGGAAAGTCTCAGTTTTATTGTAAAGAACACATCAGAAAATATCAGTTGTTTTGAACTAATTCCCAACTTAAATAAATTCATTTTCTTGAAAATATTTTATGGCATTGAAAGTAAGCTTTACCATTGTTTGTTATACAAATAGGCTTTTAAAAGATTTTGATAGATGCATTGTAAAACTTTAGTTAACTTACAGTCTTGGGGCAAAAAGTTATTCTCATCAGTGTTCCAGTTGGCAAAGGAAACTTGTGAAGATACTACACTTTGAACAACAGAAAAACACAAATCTTCTGTAGTAAAAAGTTGTGGCAATATGTTATATTATTTCTCTGGGGCGTGGAACAATAATGGGTAGGTGTCAAATGGCATCAAACAAAAGAGATTTAGGGTAGTGATTCTGATTGGTACAAAATTGCCATTTCTGCTCTGGTGGCATATGGTGAACAGACAAAAGCTGGGGGCCTAACAAAAGTTCATCACAATAATTCAAAAACAGAAGCTCAACAACATGAAAATAAATCAATTTTTAAAAATTTTTTTAAAAATTATTATATTTATAATTATCAAAAGTATTATTAAAATAATAATTTGAAAAGAAGATACAAGAACTTAACTTTAACATAGATAAATTGATTTTACTTATTTAAAAAATATTCAAAAATATTAGAGGAGGTCTTAGCCCCCTAACCCCATCATCCAAAAAGTATGACCCTGATATTGTTGCATTGGTGGCTGAAAAATTTGGTAACGTGAAATTCAGTAACAAACCAAATCTTCTAGGCACCAAACATTTCGTATAAAAGTTCAATTTTATGAATTTAGAAAGAATTCTGTAACAGAAAATTCAGTAACGGAAGATTCAGTAATTTTGACAAGGTAGGAAAATTTGGTAACTGTTAAATAAAAGTTGATTGAAAATTTGATTTTACAGCTCTTCTAGAGTTGGAATTTGGGGGCTGAGAATCATGAGATCCAAATAAAACCCCTCTACAACAATAACAGGGCCGTACCTGCAGAAGGTAGTGCTTAGGAGCCTAGGCCTGCTTCCCCAATATTTTTTTAAAAAGTACTATTACCTGTGGGGTGGTGTAGAAAAATCCCACTGCAACAATATCATGGCTGTGATGTCCAGATTGGGTGATGGTAGGAGGCTAATTTATATACATTAAAAAGTAAATTAGAATTTTATTTCAGGATAAAAAGTATCATTTCAGACCAAGAATCAATTTTATTCAACATTTGGATGAATATTAAATATCGAGGGAAATAGGCAAGAAATCCAACGGAAGGGAACTTATTACTGTAAAGATTTCATTTATTTTTTAATAACTTTCTTTAAACAATAATAATAATAATAATAATGGCAAAATTGTGTACAAAAGTAAATTGTCAATAAAAAAAAATGAAAACATTGGTTTGTTTATTCATTCAGCAATGAAAAAAAAAGTTCAAACCCCATACCAATATCTACAGACAGTTTTTATATTCTCTCACCATCTAATAAAAATTGACATCAAAGACTTTCTAGGGAGTGACTCACTCTTTTGAAGACTTTTTTTTTTTAGACTGTCTCCTGCAATTTAAAAGAAATGTCCTGGACATCAGAACAGTAACACCTAAGTGTCAAAGTCACTTGCCTCTTTACCAAAACCCGGGGTAGAAGTTGAAATAGCTTCCATTTTTAACGCACACACACATGCACACAGACAGAGACTCTCATACATTTACCACAGGTATAATAATAAAAAAAATAACTCAAAGAGTTTAGCTCAGATTTTCCTTTTCCTTTTTTTTATTGTTGAATACAAACTAATGTTTAAAAAAAATTCAAATAATTTTAGAGCAATTTTTTATTTTATATATATATATATATATATATATATATATATATATATACACTGTCTCATTATAGTTGTTACATTTACCTATACATATCAGGCACTAAATGTAACTATTATAGAACAGGCAGTATAACAATACACATGAAAAATATATAGCATTAATCATAATATACAAGAATATGTCCATAATAATTATATGCAAATGATGCATTAATAATGAGATGTAAGAGTTGACTGCTCATTTCTGAGGACACTTGTCTGCAAGTATGGCTGGCTTGTTGCAGACACCTACTCAGGAACATTTGTGTCTCTTCAACAATCATGGGGCCAACCTGTGGTTTATACTGCAGTCTTTAGTTATAGAGTTAGTTTACAGTCTTTAGTTTTAGAGAGAATGCATAATCTGGTGTGATCAACAATTTAACAAGGCAAGTAAACTCAAAACCTCAGTCATGATAACTTGTGATTTTGTGCTAGTCAGCTATTAAAAATAATATTATATTAGTAATATTATAATAAAATAATATGTGTGCACACATAATAATTATATTCAATATTGTGTATAACAAAAAATAACTTAAATTTTCTACATATATTGCAATATTTTAAATTTCTTGCTCAAAATTTTTTATAGCTTTAAATTTGTATTTTTGTTACATATTGTCTAAGGCAGCTACATTTTTTTCTTTTCTAGATAAGCCTACAAATACCTATTAGTTCAATTTTGTTGCCAAATGTTGTTTTAGCCCTATATGACACATTGGAATTTAATTATAATGTAATTGTTATACAAAAAATAGTTGCTAATGTTTATGTACATCAACTAATTAGCTGAAGTCAAACCAAAGAAATTTATCCTGTAAGGTGTGGGTGGCTCAACAATTGAAAGCATTAAAAATGGATTTGGGAAATGGTTCAAACTCCGGCTGGGACAGATTGTATTCCCTTTGCATTAATGCCTTTGAGAAAGGCATAAATTTATTTTTCCCCTCCAGCTGTAGGTAAATATTAGGACAATTTTATCCCTTCAACCCCACTGCAAGACAGTCTAATTTGAACATCAAGTTGGCATTCTGAGTCTGTAAAACATTCATTTAATAATGACACAGTGTTACTTGATTTGATGCATCTGTATTGATCCATGAAGGATCTGCAGGAATAAACTGAATTTGAACACAGCTTTCCATATTGAAGAATTGTAATTACTCTGTTTGTATCTACCTTTTTTTATACACTTGTCTTATTAGAAATTCTTAAAAAGTTATTATTTATATATATATATATATATATACACACACACACACACACTTACCCAAACTTCTGAAAATGAGAGCATATATGAAACTAGCTTAAAAGCTGCCCTAATTTAAGCTAACTCTTTTGGAGGGCTCTTTATTGGTCCTCCATCACAATAGGTAGGGAGGAGTAGATGCGATGGGCAACAATAAACTACAGAAGAAGTCAAAATTGATTGCTGCAATTAAGTATTGCATTAATATCTAAGCTTGCCTTTTAAAAGTTCAACAATAATTCTTCTGCCACCACTTAATTTCAAGACAATTTAATGTATGTAGGTCCTTACTTTCCATACAAAAAATTATTTCTATTTCATGGGTGACTTTCACTGGATTTCGCAATTAATTTTGATTATTCCCAAATTTATTTCCAAGTTATAAAAATTGTTATTGTACCAAAAAATTTGTCACAAAAACAGTTGCAGTAATGAAAACTTGGGAATCCAAAATTTCAGAATTGCAGGTCCAAACCCAGCCTGGAATGTTTTTAATTTGCTCACAGAGTTCTCCTGATTCCAAAATAGTATAATATGTTGAGCTATGACCTCTCGGAGTAAAGTTGAAAAAGTGGGACACACTGACATTCATAATTATTATAAAGATGATGGTGATGATGAGCTATTGAAAGTTAGAGAGTTGTGTCCCTTTAATTGAAAAGTGTGCCACTGACATTCACATTTATTATATAGATTGCTATTATTAGGTTTTCACTTGTAAGTCTTAAAATATATTTTTTCTTGATTATTATACTTACACTCATGAAAACACTGCCACTTGGTGTCACCACTGCAAGATGGATAACTAAAAATATTACTACTTTCTTTTCTTTTTTAGTTCTCACAAATATGCAAATACACATGGATGGTTGTGCGTGTATATATATATATATATATATATATATATATATATATATATATATATATAATGAATTGCAGTGGAATTTGGAATTGGTTTCTCTTGAAAATGTTTAAGGATTTCAGTAATTGTGTGTTTTCTTTGTGATGAATTGTCATTTTTGTTTTTGTCAACAGGTGTTCACTATAAACAGACACCATCATTTAACAGTATTGAAGCAGGGATAGGACGCCTTTTAGTCCATGCCATTGCAATTAATAGCGGGTATACATCTAAAGTCATTGTAAGTAAAGTAAATTTTTCATTTTTTAAACACTTTATATTCAGTATGATACCTATAGCTATTGCCTTGTTCATTTAAATTAGACTTTGAAAAAGTTAATGAACAAATTTGGGCAGTCTACAAAAAGCATTTTAAAATCTTAATATATTTAATGACAAAAGATAGTAATTTATATCTCTATTTTGTTTTTATTACACGAGACATCAATATATTTGAGTCCAATGTATCTCTTTAAATTTATTTTAACTGAAAAGAAATACCAGTTTATTGATATGAGTGAATAAGGAAACACACACACACGCACGCATGTAAGCAATACAAATTGGATTTGGTATTCAGTTTCTTTAAACCTGCCTTTAAACATTCTAGGACCAATGAAAGATATATTATGTTATGAGTTGCATATGCCAAGGAAATAGGTTTAGTTTAGTGATGTTACCTTTATTCTGTATGAATGTGTTAATAAATTGTAATAGTTTTATTTTTCAGTATTTTAATAGTGTTTTTAATTACCACAGCATTTTTATATATATATATATATATATATATATATATATATATATATATATATATATATAAATAATTATAGGCCTATTGGATTCTGTGTAGTTTCTTTTCTTTTTTTTTTTTATTTTAGAGGTGGTGACTGATAGGCAAGCAAATATGGTATTTCCAAATTGCTGCAATTACAAAATTAATTAATTATTGGGCAGTATCTGCTGACATTTGTATCAAAACTCATTTTTAAATTGGATTGAATGGATGAATTTTTCCATATTGAAAATTTGAAATTTGAGTAATTTCATTACAGTTTATTATATGGTGACAATTTCTTTTCTTTAAATATTCTGTTCATAACATCAAATTATGCTTTGATAAAATCCTGAAGTGCAAGTTTAAATTATATTAGTGAACTATAAAAAACAAAAGATGACTTTGCCTGATAATTAGTTGCCTATCACGTGTTAGATGCTTGTAAATTTGAGCAGACTTCCAAAGTGAGGGAAGTTACACACATGGTGTAATATGTTTAGTGCATTACAAAGTAAATGTATTTCCCAAACACAGTCAGCACATAGCTCAATTAGGATTCATTTAAATACACATGGAAACCTACCAAACTCCATCCGCAATATACTTGTAGAAAATACAAGGATAATAGCCTCATCTGCATGGAAAAAAAAATTATAAAATAATGGAAGCATTAATAATAAAAAAGAAAAAGCCAACACTCAATAACATTAACTATAAACACAGCCACAATGTGCTGACCATGTTTGGAAAATAAAATATTTCTATAACTCTAGATACATACATAAAAAAATCCATACAATCTGTTAAAAATAAAAATCATTGTCCATAATGGCTAAAAGAATAACTGAAAGCATTTGGAGATGCAGAACATTTGAAGAATTTTTATACACTTTATGTCCAGAAAAGAAAACACTTATACAAACACAAGAAAAATTAAATAAAAAGCTTAATTGCAGTACCTTGTCAATCATCTTTAATGAAACTTACATATAATGTATTTATTTGAAGAATTACTATCTCTCTCTTTCTCTCTTTTAAACAGCCAAGTAAAGATTCATCAACTTTACCAACCCAGCTTGGAAATAAGACAGAATGTTCACTGCTGGGATTTGTGTTGGATTTGGGTCAAGATTATGAAAGCCTCAGAGAAGAAACACCAGTCGACAAGTTCCACAGAGTTTATACTTTCAATTCTGTACGGAAATCTATGACAACTGTCTTAAAACTAGAAGACAGTTTCCGGATGTTCACTAAAGGAGCCTCAGAAATTGTTCTGAAAAAGTAATTATCTATATTATTAGCAGCTAGCTACCTTACTTTTTTTTTTTTTTTTTTTTTTTTTTTTTTTAAATTATTTGAATGGTTATTTGTCCTCTTTAAACTGACTAATTTCTGATTACATTCACCTATAATGAAGCTGGTCACAATATCCTTTCTACATTTGACAAGATTGAAAGCAGCATTAAAATGTTCTTGTTTGTATTAGAACCATCATTGACTTTACTATTATTACTGTCTCTTTATATATATAAACAGATAATTATGCATAATTTTTTTTTTTAACTCTATGTGCACATAAATATTTACTAAGCTTAGTCTGGTGCAAGGCCTTGAGTATAGAACACCTAATGGAACTCACTAATGAATTAATAATCTGCTTGCCTAACCATCACATCCTAGTGGAATACCCTTGTTTTATATAAATACAACTTTCTCTCAAAGACATTTTTAATTACATATATTTTCTAATTTTATACATTTCAGTCAAAATGAAGCTGAGTGGCATTTGGCATATGATTTGCATAAATGTCAGTCTGCAAAAAGTCCTTTTCAGATTACAACTTTTAAATGTGGCCAAAAGGACTGCCTTGTTCATTATATATTTCTTGTTTAGAAAATATTATATAGTGGCAAGCAAGAGAAATGAAATAAAAATCAGATAAAATGCTATAAATGTTCAACAGTGTACTTTCAGTAATAATATTAGTAGTCATTCAAAACTGTAATGCAAGTTATTGTATTCACATGAACGTAATTGTTGTTTATCTCATATTTAAAATTTTAACTTCTGTTGATTTTGTCAAGCCTTTCTTTCTTCTCGTTTTACTTCTTCCTTTTCTCTTCTGATGGCTTTGAAGTTTTTGGTTTCAATGGTAATGGAACATTACCAGTTGGGATGGTCTTGTGCTTCTGGTTCAAACACTTTAAGCTCATGTCCAGTGGCTTTCAGTGTTATTTTGCGTTGGTTCTTGTATCTTTGAAGAGGGCAATCTTGGGATCTCTTTCCAAAAGTGAGGTAACTGAATAATACTTGACGTAGAAACCTTGACTCTTTCATTCTTGCTACATGTCCTGACCATTGAGGACAATGTTTAATGATCAGTGATTTGGTGCTTTGATGGTTGGCTCTTCTCAGGACTTTGGTGTTGGTCGTATAATTTGTAGTTGAACGAAACCTTTGCTGGTGAAAGCATTGCAAGAGTTGGTTGGAGGTGAAAGGAAATCAGAAGAAAGTGTCAATGGCATGAATTTGTTTAAGGTAGACCTCAACTTGCCAGGGAATGACCCACACACTTGATTTCATAACCTTCCTCTACAACACATATGGAATGGGACTTGCAGAATCCAATTATGAAACTGCAATGTGCTGCTGTTAACTTGGTTATAATTTTGAGTGGTGCTTTCTGTAGCATGTCCATCATGTGTAGCCCTCTTCATCTGTTTGGTTCAACCATTGAAATCTGTTATAATCATCATCCACTTGTTTCACCATTGGCTTCTTAGGGTTGGTCATGCTTAGTCTGCGTCCGCGTTTTTGATCTTGCCACCAATGGTAGCCCTACCAGGTGTTTAGAATGCCCAATGTCATCACTCTCAGAGTTATTGGAGCATGCAAACCCCTCCACCACGACAACGAGTTACCATCAGAGAATGACACGCAACTTTCCATATCTCTATTTGGTTTTTCAAAATATATGTATATGCACATAGAAACATACACACATACATATTTTACACTGGATGTCGGAGTGAACAGTTGCATTTCCTACAATTTCAAAAATTCCATCCTCTTTCGTATAAAGAGAAATGTCATGCTTAAATAAATAGAATAGGTAGAATTATTCATGACATTGTATAAGTAATTTAACAAATACAATATATTAAATGTATGTAACATGATCATTTTTATTAATAATAGACATTCTTAATAAAATAAACTTGCTAAAAAAAAACCTTTTTTTAAAAAATAAAACCATTGATGTATACCTCAACTTAAAAAAAAATAAACAAAGATTATTTTAATAATTAAAGATTATAAAAGGTATAATAATATAATAAAAATTATAATAAACAAAGAAAAATATAAGAATAAATGGATGATTAAAATAACCAAGACTTCCCTTTTAAAATACATTGCTTTCTTTGAGCAATGAAAAAATACTTTCATTCACTCCAACATCAGTACGAGGAGTGATACAAACTTGAATGAATTGTGACATTGAAAGCAAGACATGGAAAAGTTATAAGTCACTTGACACCTCTCAGCTTAAGTTATGCCTGTATCTCCCATGTTGAATGATGAAATTCAAGGTGCATAAAGTCTGAAGACTCCAATCTGCCTTTCTGGCAGAGTTGATTTAAGTTTCAAAATGGGAAGAGTGGATTTGAGGCAGAACAATGAATAAGTCAATGTGAAATAATTAAGGAAATTCAATGTTAAGGCAGGCTGTCCAAGTTACCCAGAAGAAGCATGCTAATATTGGGAGCATTTTGGGTATGAAAATAACCAGTAAATCTTCAAGATTACACAAAGGAAGCTAGTAAGGTTTTCTGTATCCAACTGAAAATTAACATCTAGTCAAGTAATGAATGAAAACAGCATTACTACTTGAAGTGTCAATTCATACAGTAAGAAGGATATTGCGTAAAAGTCATGGATGCATTGCAGCAAAAACCATCATTAGCTAAAAAAGAAAAACTTAGTAAGACAAAAACACTGGGTGAAAGAACATCTTCTATTGGGGTAATGAAAAATGAGCAAAAGTGATATATAGTGACAAAACAAAATAAAACTGAATTCTTATGCAAGAGAGTATATTCAACAACCAATTGGTACATGAAACAATCCCAAATATACAAAATAAAATTTGGTGGTTGAGTTTTCATGGTTTGGGGCTACACTAAAAGCAATGGTACAAAAAAGGTGATAAAATTGAGAGAACACTGAACAGTGGAAAAAAAAACTTTGCTAAAGTCTGCTCTATTACCAGATGTAGCAGAAGGTGGAACATTAAGACATGATGGATCACTTTGCCCTACATCATGCATAACAAAGAATTTTCTTACTGACACAAACATTGCAGTGTTACAAGGTGGTCTTGCCCAAAAACATGACCTTAATATAATCAAACCTATGCAGAGAGTTGAAAACTGATGTGTAACAAAGCTAAAGAACTTTGGGTTTACTGTCAAGAGGAATGGCAAAACAGTCTTGATTCTTTAAAAAAAAAAAAAAGTTATAACTTGTATTCTTCCATCCTGTGTTGAGTTGAGGCTGTTGTTCCTGTTAATGGGAGCCATGTGAAATACTGATTATGATTTTAATATATAAATAAATTTATTTTATTTTTTCTTCCATCAATAAAATCATTTATTTTACATTTTTTTCTTTTGCATGCATTACTTTCAGTATTATGATGTGTACAGATCTGTATTTTCATGAACTTGGTTCATATGCATGTGAAAACTTGCATTACGGTCCTGATTGACCACAGATACTACTCTATAAGTAAATTTTTGAACATTTAAGACTTCTTTGTAAAAATCAAGTAAATTGATTTTTTTTGGCTTGGTAGCACATTTCTTCTGTTTTCCACTGTATTTTCAATATTAAAATAATTTTTTTAGGCAAGTCTTAAAAAATACTTTTATTTGAACCATTTGTTCTATGAGGAATGCAAGCATATAATCTTTTGTCTAGGATTCCTACTGCCATAGAGCACAAAGTAATGATTAGCAAACCAGTCTAGCATTAGACCATTGTTGTTAATTCACTTTCTACATGCACATTCAAATAAAATAAGGATACCTTCTTTTTTTTTTTTTTTTTTTTTAATATGAAGTTTCTGTGATTATTGGTTCCAGTAAAACAAATAAAATATGTTGCTTTTATATGAACAAAAAGCATTTAAAGAACAATGGCATTAGATCTTTGAACTTCTGCTGAACTTGGCTAAATTTAGCAAATAAAATACTTTTTCCCAAACATTGCCAACAATAAAATATACTCACCCCTGCAAAAAAAAAGGAAAATGCAAATTTTTTGTTTTTGTTTTTTCTATTGTAATATTTACCTTTTTTTAAAATTAATTTTAGAAAATTAAGTTAAAAAGTATAACTGTTGATAAAAGGAACTTTGAAAATGTTGCAGATAATTTGATTATATAATTTTGAATGCTTCAGTAGTATAAGAAATTATCTTTCCTAAAGAGAATCAAGGTGGCTAAGATCAAAACTGTGTATTTTGAGTTATAGATAAGTTTTTCTGTTTGTAGCACTACAATCCTAAGGCATAAAAAAAAATGTTTAATTTTCTTTCAGGTGTGAGTTCATTCTTGGTAATGATGGTAAGCCGAAGCCATTTACAGTTGAAGACCAAGAAAATATGGTTGCAAATGTGATTGAACCAATGGCAAATTTTGGATTAAGAACTCTGTGCCTCGCATATAAGGACTTTGTCAAAGGTATAATTGATTTGATTTCAAAATGCTGTAAGAATTTTCATAAATTGGAACCTTATTTCTTATGACTGTTATCAAATGTACATTTCTTTCTCTTTTCTTACAGTTTTTTCTCCATGCCATTAGCCTATTAGTACCTACTGTAAAATTTGATGTTAATTATAGGATTCTACCTATAACTCATTAACAGCCACTGTCCCCAAAATAAGACGGTGTACATTAACCCAGTACCCAATTGTTAAGCACAAACTATACATTTGCAGTATATAAAAGTTTTTTGCTAGGAGAAAGCCAAAAATGTTGTATCTCCAATTTATAAATTACACTTTAGGTAGCATGAAAGAGATGCTGACATTGGATTCATTCATTTTTGCATATTCTATATAAATGCATGCAAAAAATATCATAACCAGAAAGATTGTACTCTAGGCTTGAATTTCAATGTTGTTTGATTCTACATTTGTTTATAAAGTGTCTATATTATACAGAAAAATTTTGGCTTGACCTAATTCTCAGTTTTTGAAACTTTTTGCTTGGTAAAAGAGCCTCTAAAGAAATGAGTTATATTTTTATTGCATCAACTGACTTAATACTCTTTATTTTTTTCTTCACATTTTCAGGAACTCCTAAAGAAAATGAAATCCAATTTGATGAAGAACCATTGTGGGATAGAGAAGATGAAATAATTCGTGGACTTACATGTATTGCAGTTGTAGGTATTGAAGATCCTGTGCGAAATGAGGTAGGCATTTTGGTCTATTCTTTTTATTTTTGAATTTTTTTAATGTTAATGACAAGAATTTCCCAAAGTTACTGGAATACCTTGAAAAAATATCAGTGTAATAATTTAACCAACCATTGACTGTAAACAGAAATTTGATTATAATTTGTTTAATATCTATTTCATCTTGTAACAGAAACAAAGAGATTGGTTTCCATATTTTGAATTGTATTTTCTCATTGACAGGTCCCTGCTGCTATAAAAAAATGTCAGCTTGCTGGAATCACTGTTCGAATGGTTACAGGTGACAATGTTAACACTGCACGATCAATTGCAGCCAAGTGTGGCATCCTGCGCCCTGGTGATGACTTTTTGGTTCTAGAAGGAAGAGAGTTTAACCGAAGGATTAGAGACCCAGCCACTGGAGAGGTTTGTAAAAAGAATGCTTCTTGATGTCCCTACTATAGAAAAAGTGAGGAAAGGCACTGCTGTTCTCAAGTTAAATGCAGTATACAAAAGGAGACATTGTGCCATATATTACACTTGATACCAGTAACGTAAATTCTTAATTTTTAAAAATAAGTTCTATTTACCTCTAGCTTTACTGATATCCCATTCTTCACTTGCTCACTCTCCAGTCATTTGCTTTCTTATCTGTCTCCCCACATCAACTTTTTACTTAACAAATGCCATACTACCTTCTGTAGACCAAACAGTTAAAGCAATCACAGGGATTCTACTGATGGAAACCATCCTGTTTTTTAGGTGGGATTATAGTTTAAGTGGTAGGCTCATGGCAGGAGACATTCAAGACCAGATAGACTGGTTACACATCAACAAATAATTTAAAAGTATGATTTTGCACTGACTTTGTGAGTGATTATGCAAATTATATGCAAATGTTGTAGAGAAGAAAACAAAAAAACTGTAAACATAGTAGCAATAAACACCTGCAATAGGTTTCTTCTGTCTCTCATCCACAACACTTGTCGCCAAATCACAGTTCAAACGATAGCCCATCGTAACAGTCCAACCGGCAACATAGAAACGACAAAATGGGGTCACAAATCCAACCTTCACTTCTCACCAGCAGAAATGCATGTTTGTCCACCAAGCTCAGAAAAAATCCTACTCTCATAAGCAAAAAACAACAGCTTTTATTCGCCAAACAATTTTTCTGATTGGCCATGCCATTCAGGGGAGGAAAGAACATTAGCATAGATACTGATACTTAAAGTAGCACATTTTTACTAACTACTTTCGATAATCTTTCTTTAGCAGATTGCACACAAAGCACAAACTCTTTTTCGAAGGAGGTGGTTCTCTCTTTCACTCCCCCCACCCATCGCATAAGTGACACCCAGGGGTGGGCCTGTTTGTTCTTGAGCTTCTTCAGAGTGGGGCAATTGTTGGAGAGGATTCTGTGGTATGTTCAGAATTGTCTTCTGAGGTGTCTTCTGTTCTGGCAACCTCATGCACAGTCTTCACCATCTGAAGAGGTGCTATAGCCCTACCTCCAATGGTGATTATTCTTGAGCACTCACTGCTAGTGTCACTTGCTGAAGTTCTGAACATACCCAGGGACACAAGTCTTTTACTTGTCTTGGCATTCTATCAACCAGTGCAAGTTACTAATTCCAGGGATATGCTCCACCCGGTACCGAGTTTTACACCAGCTATGTGGGGCTTTTACCTATGCGTGATTGCCCAGGTTGTAAGGGCAATCATTCTTTTATCTGTTCAGTTGAAAAAATTGCGTCAGTGCCTCTTATCCAGACTTTGTACCGGTAAATCATGTTAGTTGGCGCAGTTGAGGGTGACACATTGTCTTTAGAGGTAACGTTGTGCCAATACCCTGCTCCTACTGCTTTCAAGCAGCAATTCTCTTGATGCTCTGATGGCATTGTTCGATTATGCCATTTCTTGATGGGACATGCACAGCTAAACCTAGGTGGACTCCCCACAAATCCAAAAAATTAGAATTCAGTGTCGTTGTCAGTAAGGAGTTATGTCGGAGGTCCACGTTCAAAGAACAATGCCCTCAAGGGGCCAATCACGCTTGTGGAATCCTATTGACGCAGATGTCACCAAATAGGGAACTGGGTTGGGCCACAGTCAATCAGGGTTAGATAGTGAGTGACGTCCATTCCAACATGGTGCCACACTTTGCTCACATTCAGTTGTCCTTTTGGCTATTGCACAGGTGCTGGGTCAATGGACTGACACTCCTTACATTCTCTGACTACTGCCCTGGTGGCAGCTTTGGATACGGAGGGATCAGTCTGCCTCATGAAATATAGGGTCCGTTTTACACCAGGAATGTCCGCTTTGACAATGCACAGATTTTAGTAGATCTGAATTACGGTTACTTGTTGATGTTGCACAGACATGTCCCACCGACTCTACCTCTTTCTTAATAGCGTCAAGCACCATTTACCGCGTACAGGGTTGTCTTGATGTATCCTTGTAATAAGTTCCATTATCATGTCTCTAAGGGGAGCATTATTTGTTTTGTTATCCCAGCCAGAAGTGACAGCAGTCACCATACATTTGATAAAGGCAGTCGCAATGCGGATCCAATCACCCACAGGAAAATGTCTCACCAGTTTCCCACATAACGAGAACATGTTGCGTTGTGTCATGTGTCTGGGAATGTCTTGGAGCTTGCTTCTACATTTCCTATTATGCTCCCCCAGACCTGCAGTCGTTCTGGGTTCTTATACTCAAGCCCAAAGTCAGCAAGATGCTGTCTCACCTGCACAGCAGGCACTAAGGTTTCATTGGTATAGATGTCATCAATGTAAGCTGACGTCGCTTGATGAATTGTCGATGGCTTTCATGACGGCCAATCCCATTCATGTTAGGCAGTATCTCCTCCCGTTAAGGATCACCGTCTGAAATGGCCACAGTAACCGTTGCATGCGTACCTGCAAGTAGGCCTTTCGAAGGTCAATCACAGAGATATTGGACCCCTTCCATCGCCATTCTCTCAACTTTTGTGCACACACATCAGCATTAGCCATGTATTCGTCTACATGTTTGTTTAGTTCTCTATAATCTAGTAGGGGACACACCTTTCCCTTGTACCATGGCCATCAACGAGATGAGGCCTCTTGGAGGACCAAGCTCATCCTCAGGATACAGAGTCAGCCATCCATTGTCCAGCTACACCTGCAATTCATGCTGGTATTCTTCCTTGATGCGTTCGGGCATTGAGTACTCTGACACTTCAGTTCTGGAACTTCTCTGGTGGGTTATTTTCTGACCATTTCCACAGTGCTGTCCATTGTCTTCATCCTTTGGTCGAACTCTGCACTAAAGTCAAGCCCGTTGATCCTCAAAGCAGCACCAATAGGCGGACTAAAAAACTTGACTTCGCCTGACTCTGTGATGCGTACTCTGCCCAGCTCCTTAATAATGTCCATCCCAAGGAGCAGGTCAAAACCTAATGAAGCACTGTCCATGACCAACACACTGTGACAGGATCACTGTTGTTGATACTGAGTTTGATGTTTCTGACTCCTTGGTTCCTGAGAGCCTTTCCATCGGCTGTTAGTATGTCCATCTTTTGTCTGCTCCACTGCCAACTAATTGATCCATTTGTGAGTGACCAAGAGCAGCCCAAATCTGTTAAAGTGGTACACATTATTCCATTGAAGCGAACTTTATTCACAGGGAGCGCCTCTTTCATGCTCAGTGCAGGGAAGAAACCGGTGCTGATGTTGCGTCCCCCATTTCATTTCCCCAACACTTAGAGGCAATTTGACCTACTTTATGACATTGAAAACACCGTAGATTGGGACGTGCCAGTTTTTAGGTGGGATTATAGTTTATATAGGTGATTCTCTCTTTCTCTAACAGAAATTAAAACTAAAGAAGTCCAAAGCAATACCTCAGCTGCATTCTAACAATTTATTTTATAAACAAGTATATGCAGTCGCAATTAATAAAATATTAAACTTACAAACAGGTCTGGAACTTTGTTAAACAACACAAAGGAAGCACAAGTGACAGCAGAAAAAGTAATGCCAAGAAATGACACAATATATGAGGCTAAGCAAAAACATCAAAACTAAGTTCAAGCAAGCAATAGGAATAGCTTAATGAGGTGTTTAAAGATTGAAAAACTATAGAACACAAATGTAACAGATATGCAGAAAAGATGAAAAATAGCATAACAGAAAATGTGGTCTTTGACAGAATGTATGAAATCTAAAGAAGGGACAAACATGAAGGAAAGAGAACCATTATTACAGAGATGAATTAAATACATCAAACAGCTGTACCATAACACAAAATCTCTACAATACATAGAAGCATTTAAATATCAGTTACACTAAAATTTGAAGTGAGGTCATCACTGGTTAAGAGGAAGAGGAACAAAGCAGCAAGACCAAAGAAGGTTGTAACATTAAATATGTTAAATGTCTTAGACAATTTTGGGACTGATAACATTGCAAAAGTAATGAATTAAATATGAGAGGCAAAATATCAGAAGACCTCAGTAGATCAATTTTCATAGTGTTGCCAAAAAAAACAGGTGCAAAAAAATATGAGCTTCATCAACTAATCAGCTTGATGAACCACAACTAATCTTAAGAATTCTAATGATTAAAGCTTGAAGTAAATATTAGTATAGGAAATTTTAGCATCTTTTTTGTGTTAAAAAAAATACATTGATTTGGAATGTCACCATTCACAACTTTCATGTACTAATGAAACTTCAAACAAATTGAGGAATTTTGGAGAAAGCTGTTTTGCTGCCAGAGATCTCTTGAAACCAAAACCAACCCTGCCCCACCTCCCTCATTTTTTATTTTCCTTTCTCCTCAATAAAGTCATCTTATTCTCTTCCACTCACAGTAACCCCTTGCATTCTAGTGGCATTATCACCTTGCTTGGAATGAAATGATTTTAAAAAAATAAAATTAACAATTTTTTCACAAAAATTCTAGAACTTTTCAGGAACCTGTATCAGCAGCAGAAGTTAACTCTGACAGACACAATACTTACCAGCTCGCTATCAGTACATGACCTGCTATGTCCCTTTTTGGGAAAGATAATGTAGTAGTTCCCTGTTACCATCTCCATGATTTTGAATTCAATTTTCCTTCCCTTCAACTGGTTGCTGCCTAAAGCTAGAGAACCCAGTTTACCTTGCTATTTAACCACTGTCTTAGGGATGAAGAGACAGATTCACACCTTTCCCAAAGTCAATACTGCAAAAGTCAATACAACAGACTAACTCAAAATTTGAATTTGACTCATCAATTTCAATTTCCACATCAATATTCATTAAATTACCCATGCATCTGCTATCAGTACTAAGAAATCATTTTATTATTGTAGCTTTCTGAATTCAAAGTCCTTAAATTTTACAAAACATAGATGTGTTACTTTTCAGTGGTTAAATACTATACTAATTGTCAGCAGAGGATCAAAGATCAACACTTTTATCAAAGTAGAAAGAATAGGTAGTCTGATCATTAGAAGAATTTTTTTACAAAAATAATCCAGTTATTTTTTATAGTTGCTATGCTAGTATTTTAGTACATACCATGATAAATTATTCTTATATTAATTTGAGGAGTTGAAAAGATTAGATGGAAGACATTGAACTACAATTTACTATTCTCTTATTAAAGATTTTATGTTGCACTGTTTAAAAAAGGAACACATTTAAGCAAAACTGAAACCATAAATTGATTTTAATTAAACTTTAGTGTATATCTTTTTTTATTTTTTAGTGTATATATTTTTGTATTTTTTATATCATTTTAATATTAAAGACTTATTGAAGAATATAAACTTTATTGCAAACATTGGATAGACAATGCAGTTATTTTCACTCTCACTGTTTTTTTTATCTACACTTATATTTAAATCACTTCATTATAATGCTTGATAATGTTTTTTATCACTTAATTTGGTAATGTTATTACATTTCAGGTTAAACAGGAACTTTTTGATGAAGTCTGGCCAAATCTCAGAGTGTTAGCTCGTTCATCCCCTCAAGATAAATATACCTTAGTCAAAGGTATCATTGACAGTAGAGTTTCTGAGAACAGAGAGGTAGTTGCTGTCACAGGGGATGGAACAAATGATGGACCAGCTCTGAAAAAAGCTGATGTTGGATTTGCTATGGTAAGAATTTCTTTCTTGTAACTTTAAAGAAATCCATGTAATGTATCTAGAATTACAACAAAATTCTGCCGTAAAATTATATTTAAGAAACAAAAGCTTAAAAAAGGCTTGACTAAGTTGATCTCTTAGAAATTTTTCTTGATAGGATTTAATACGGTATAAACCAAGAGGTACTTGTATTTAGCCTGTGACAAATATTTTTAGTTTTTTTCCTTTCTGCTCAACTATATTTTGAAGGCAAAATGCAGAGAATTGCTAATTTTAGTAATGCTTATTTTTTTAAATCAAGAGGGTAAATTCATTTTTTATTCCACAATAATTCACTAAGGAGTATCTGTTTTTTCGTTTGTTTTTTTACTAATAGTAATACTAACCAGAAGTCCATGGCTTTTAATTAAAATAAAATTTCTTGTCCCTATTTTTTACATTTCTAGAAAGGTAAAACCAAGAAAACAATCACTTAAAAAATAAAAATGTTTAAAGATTTCAACACATAAGATGTCAATGATTAATCTTTATGGAAATGTAAAAATTTGTAACTTAAACATTTTTTTCCAGTATAATTTAGTCATGAAAATATTGGTGGTTATTACAAAAAAAATAACATTTTTTCAGATATTTTTAAATAAAAAATCTATTCATTATAAAAATATATAATTAATGAACATGTACTGAAATTTTCATTTATATTGGATTATTCTGTGATTTTTGATAATTAAAAAAAACACTGCTCTCCACCCCCACTTTTTTCATTCAAGGTTTTGTAGCCCCCAGGTTGGGAAACTTTGAAATTGACATGTAGTAGAGAGGTGTCCCCATATCAAAGTCTGGTGCAGGGGGACCCTAGTACCCGCACTGGAAGCAGACTTACTCTTCACATTAGTAAAAGTTAAGGTTTTGTCATTATTGTGTTAATAGAATAATCACCAATTTTATATTTTTGTATTACCACATATTTTCAAAATCATGTTTTCAATCTATTGTTACCTATTCCTTTCAGAGTTTTCTTTTAACATATTTATTTATTGTGGTTTAAAATAACTAAAGTATATAAATTTTTATACATTATAATTTTTAATTTTATTACTTGTTTATATCCATGTCAGAAGTTAAAAATTATGTAAGTAAATTTGAAAAACCAAGCCAGAAAATATAGTATGACTTTATCAAAATCTCTACTTCATTTAAATTTAGCAAAAAAAGAAAATCTAACTTTGCTAAATGATGGAATATTGCAGTGCATAATTTTATTTGAGGTAGAATTTTAGTTGGAGATTCTTTTTAAAGAACAAATATTCAAACTGAAAAATATCATCTAAAATAAATAAAAGGTCTTGGATTCAATTGCTTTCTAATAATTTATTCACAATATTGAAAAACAAGAAAAATCACATTTTTTAGAATCAACAGCAAATACATTCAATCTCCAAGTAAAAAAAATTCTGACTAAAATTTTACAAAAATAAAGTAAAAAGATATCTGAATCATTGTAACAAAAAAGCCAAACAAATTAAATACAATTCATTTAAATTATAAATATCAATATAGTTAAAATTTCTCAAAAGAGTTAATATTTCCAAAATTGGGAAATTAACAAACTTCAAATCTCTTCTTGAAAGCTCCATTCAAAGCTGCTTGGTGTTCTCTTTTTGTTCATTAAATAAATATTTGTGCTGAGAAAATGAACATACAGCATTTACATTGCTGACAGGCATCCATATGACCTTGACAACAATCTGTTTTTGAAGATGAAATCTGTTTATTTACATTCTAAATTACTGTTATACTAAAAGGATTTAGTAAAGCATCTAGGTAACTCACATAAGTTTGGAACTCTTCAAAAAGATCAATAGAAGGATCTTGCAAGTCTTTAATAACTGTATAACTGTCAATATCATTGCTTATACAGAATAGCTGTTTCAGATCAAACAGACAAGCTGACTTGTAAAAGTCATACATAGGATGGGGACTTAGGTGTTTATTCAGTCTTAAAAGTAATGGCCAGAAATAATCTTGGAAATTTAAGATGATCCTATCCTTCTTTTATGCTTTCTTGTTCAGACAAAAGACTGTCAGTTTCTAGGCCAATTGCCTTTTGACCTTCCAGTCTATCATGTTATACATAACACGTGCAAGTGGTGACATTCTCCTTTAAGCTTGTCAGAGTGGTCATTAAACAGGTACAGTTTCTATAATGCAGATTGAGGCACAAACATGTAGTAGGATACATAATGTAGTCAACCATCATCTAACTTCAGATTCCCATCTACTAGACCATGGGTCTTTCCTTGTTTAAAGAATCCAACATAAAATTGCACATATAATTAGTGATATCTTGCTGCATTAAACCATGATGTAGTTTGATGGTTGCATTCTGTTGTGGTTACAGCATCAATAAGAAATGCTTGCAATCACATTAAAAATTCTGTGGTCATGACAGTTGTTTTTTCTGTCTGCTATGACACTGACCATTTCATTTGCAAGCTTCACTTTCAGAGTAGCAAGCAAAGTGACAAGCAAACAATTTGGGCAGATAAAGTGACTTCCTAAAACACTTAACACTTTGTATAACCACATCTTTCTTGCTATACTTTAATATGAATGACTTTTCCAGAAGACTAAAAATCACATAAAGCACTTCTTCTATGGATTCTTAAGAGGCTGGAATGATGAAGTTGCCTGAAAGATAAGATACTCCCCTCCTTTCTTCTTAAGCAGCTTAGGATTTTGATCAGTACTCAGGTTGCTTAATTTTTGTGCAATAATTAATACTCGCATTATTCAAATAGTTGCTTAAATTTTTTTTATGCTTCGGTCTAATAAATAGAAAGGCATTTCAAACTAATAGAATGGGTATTTTTTTTAATACAGTATAAAATATCATATTTAGTAACTTTTGTTTCTTAGCTGCTTAAGCCACACTAACATCAATCATGGAGTTAAGATTGGAGTGATTTGATTTGAGTACAGTTTATTATAAGTTTCTTATAAAATTAAAAATCAGATACTAGAACAAATTGATAAAGTTTATTGAAAAAATGTTTTTTCACTTCATGAACTGAATAAATATTTATTACGCTACCTAAATTGTATATGAATTTTTCACTTGTCTACACAGTTTGAGTTTAACCATAAATGCTAACCATACCTTTTGTGTGTGTGCGCGTGTGGGTAAAATAAGGTTGGGAAATGACAAATTTTTAAACCCCTGCAAAATAAGGGTGCTTGGTATTAGAACTTTTCACATTACAAACAGTATTTGTTTTTACATCATGAAAAATAGGATTTTCTTTGTTCCTTTACATGCAACAGGAAAAAATATTTTCTCTGTGTGTGTGTGTGTGTGTGTGTGTTTAAGTAGAACAAATGGAATTTTTCCAGTACTAAAGAAATTCATTAAAGTAATTTGCAACAAACTAAGAGTAATCGTTTTAAGAGGTTACTCTTACCTCTCAAATAAACTGAATGGGGGGTGGGGTATTTAGATTTTTCTCCAGATTTATTTTAATGCAGTAACACTAATACACAATCAAACATTTCATTTTTCATGACCTGAATTGCTTGCCAGTATTGAATATTGAATTCTAATAACAGGGAGTGTGGAGGTATCTTAATTTTTTAAATTTTAATAAGCACACACCCCATCCCCAGAGGTTACCAAAGAAAACTTAGCTTTTTACATTGTCTTGTATTAATTAAAAAAAAAAAAAATTTTTTTACTTTTTTTTTAATTTGTTATTTGTTTCTTTTCAGGGTATATCTGGAACAGATGTGGCAAAAGAGGCTTCTGACATCATCCTGACTGATGATAATTTCACTAGTATTGTAAAGGCTGTGATGTGGGGCAGGAATGTCTATGACAGTATTGCCAAGTTCCTACAATTTCAGCTTACAGTCAACGTTGTAGCTGTATTAGTTGCTTTCTTTGGTGCCTGTGCTATAAATGTAAGTCTTGTTCATGTTAATGTGAGGACTTTTACTAATTAAGTCAATGATTAATTTTGTTAAAGGTTTGGTTGTTTGTAGAAGAAACAACAAAAAAGGGTTTCTGTTCATGATACAATTGCTTAATTCCATCTCCTAATCCTTGCTTTCACCACTTAATGGATTATCCAACATACAGGCATTTTTTTAATATTAATTCTTTACAGCTTGATTTAAAACAAAATGAACTGAAAAAAATATCTGGTCATCCTGTTACATTTTAGAGCAAGAACAAGTCTATTGTAAAATTATTACACCTTGTATCACCAACTTTGCAAGATCAGTGGCTACAACAAGGGTATCAATTTTAGCTATTTCTAACCTATGAACTTTTTGTGACTGTTATAACAGGGTAGATTTTCTTGTTACTATCAAGGATTTTAGCTATATATAAAAACAATGATCATAAATAAAACTCTATGCAACAATTACTTTGAAAATATTTAATAAAAATAGGCATATAATTAAAAGCACCATTGTCAATTTACCAGGGAAGTGATTCATTGATGATATCAGCCTGAAATGATGATCCTGGCATTCATGCCATTGAGAAATAGCTGAAAACCATACCATCTGTTGACCCAAGCATTATAAGTGAAATTGGGTAGATGAAAATGTTTAGAAGCCATCAATTGTTGTGCTAACACAAAGTCACAAGTCATCATAAACAAGGTTCAAAACCTTGTTCAAAACTGTTGATTATGCCAGTTTATCTGCTCTCTCACAGAAACTGTAATTAAATTCACCTACTATAGTTGCAGTATAAACAACACATTGACTATGGGTTTTGAAGAAACACAAATGGGCTTGAGCAGAGTTCTGCAACAGGGATTAACTAGCCATCCAAAATAGATGGGTGTACTTGGAAAGAAGTATCCAATCATTTATTTATATATATATATATATATATACACACATACATACACACATATATATATATATATATATATATATATATATAAGAGAGAGTCAAGATCCTAATGTACAGCCAGTTAGATCAGGGATACAGGAATGTAGGGCATCCATGACTAAGATACAAAGACAAGCTAAAAAGCAACTTGTCAGCTGTCAATATACCTTGAGCACTTAGCCTTGGAGCTGGTAAAATGGAGATCAACATGTTTTAGTGGACTCAGCAGTTTTCAATCTGCTTGTCTAAATCATCTTCAAGAAGTGAGAGCAAGATTTAAAAGGTCAGCCAATCTAACAGTGATCTCATCTCACAATCCTCACTCTTGCTCCATATGTATCCTTCATAAATCACTAGCGGGTCTTAAGTGTCACTTAAGATTATCACACAAAATTTCATGACAATCAACTAATCTGTCAGATCCTCATACGTCGAAACCAATGGGAGAGTCCATTATATGAGAGAATGATGCATAAGATTTTGCAAATATTTGTCTTGGCTTTCTGTGACCTTGACCCACCTTGCAAAATAATTTGTTATTCTGTCATAAAAGAACAATCCATATCTTGATTCAGTGAATTATTCAGTTTTTCTGTATTTTCAACTTTTGGGAATTGCTGACCAGGCAAAACAGCATTGCATGAAGCAAATCCAAAATTACTTGTTGATTTCTTTGCTAAGAAAAAAATCTTTCAGTTGAGCCAGTTTCTCACTTGAGTATTGTACAGTAGCAACAATTTCTAATAAAACAATTTCCTTTGAATCCCAGCAAACAAATTTTTCCAAAGTAGATTTCATTTAGTTTGATGTTGAAAACTCTCATGGATTTAGACAAGATTTTTCATTTTGGATTCTATTAATAGATACATTAGCAGCACCAGTGATCATCTTTTCCAATTTTACTTATTTTGCCATGTATGTGGTTTTTATGTATGTGTGCCTTATGAGAGATGGAAGACAAAAGTGAAATGAGTTAATATTTTACATGTTAATTAGTATAAAATAAGTGAACAAAACAAATTAGTAGTTTCAAAATGTTATTCTTTATAGAAACTTAGGTTTTAACAAAGTTTAGCTGAATTAAATATTTTAATGTTCATATTATACTCAAAATACTGTCTGCAAGTGTCCAAAGTTCTCTTAAAAGGAAATAAAAAATTTCAAATCAAACGCAATAATTAGAGAATAAAGTAATTTCCAGTTCAGCTAAGCAACCAGTTTCTAGTTGATTTTTAAGTAAAAATTGACAAAAAATATCTAAGGAAAATAATTTCAGGTCTGATAACATCTGATTTAATTATTTTCTCTTTATTGGTCAGAGAAATAAACAAGCAGAGAAGAATCTTTGATCTATCCATACTTTCTTTATTGGGTATAATGTCATATTAATGGTAATACTTTAAGCCTAGTAATGACAAGCATTTACAAATAATTATAAAAATATCTAAATAAAAAGTGACTTGAGGTGGTATTTTAGGAGATTTATTGAAAATGATTTTATTTCTTTAAACTAAATTGCTTTTGATTGTTTTACTGAACTGTTTGTATGTTTTGTTTTGTTTATTTTTTTTTCAGGACAGTCCCTTGAAAGCTATCCAGATGTTGTGGGTGAATCTTATTATGGATACCTTGGCTTCCCTTGCTCTGGCAACAGAATTGCCAAGTGAAGAATTGCTGAGGAGAAAACCTTATGGAAGAACTAAAGCCCTTATTTCTAGAACCATGATGAAAAATATTATAGGTCATGCTATATACCAATTAGTTGTTATTTTTGTACTGCTTTTTGCAGGTAAGCCACCTTCTCATTATAGTTGTTCTATTTTACATTTCAACTCTTGGAGGTGGGTGCAATATTATTATTAATCTTGATGTTATTTCAGTGTAACATTCTATCAGAAAAAAGTGCAAATACCTTTCTCTATGCAGTGATTTGTTTTTACATGACAATGTATTTGGTTTCTTAGAGGACTATTGTCCTACACACACAGGGTCTAGTGGATAAAAGTATTGATTCGGCAAAGATACATGATGAATATGAGTCCAATCCTTGGGTTAGTGCAAAAAAAAGTCATACTTTGGTTTGGTTGAAGAGACAAGCAGGATCACAAGGACAAACTGATAAAAAAGAATTAAAAAAAAAAAGAATTAACTGATACAAGATGTCCTCTGGCATGAATAGTGTAACAAGCACAATCTACTTCTAAATTGAATAAAAATTATGACTTGAAATTCTTGAAAGCTTACCAATTCCAACAGACAGTTGGAAAAGGCTGGAGAGTTGAACAGCTGAAATGTGATGAACCAGGATGAAAGCACTCATCTGAGCAAAAGTGTATTATATGTACTAGTTAAGGCTACAGCTAAAAAATAATATGCAAATTAAAGGTAAATTGCAATATGAGTTTGTAAGAATATATCGTTTCATAAATCATTGGCTTTTTTCCTATATAAGTCTTTAGTTTTGGAGCTATCAAAATGTGACCTTTTACAATCAAAAAATACAATTAATGAATAGATTATGTTTTTAGATGTTTTTAAAAAAATGACTGTTTTTGACAGTCTAACATGTTTTGAGGCTTCAGTCATAGAGCTTAAATAATGACTTAAATTTTCCCTGCTATTGGAAGAAAGTGCAAAGTAACATTTAAAAATTCATCTCTCATGGAGGAATTTTTAATATTACTATTGAAATCATAAATATTTACCTCTTCAAGTGGTTCTCTGTTTTTCCTGACATCAAAAGAAAAGCTTTTTCCAAGATTTTTTTATGACTTTGAGATGCAAAATAATATCTTAAATATTGTATTTTAATTTGACAACAAAATGTTTAAATATTCTTAGAGCAATTGCCTGAAATTTAAAACTAATGAAAATTAAATCCTCTTGACTGTCGGTTATGCTAATAGATTTTGAATTTAGCAAAGATGGCTCTTCAGTTTAAAAACACTGAACCACAAAATTAAAAAACGTTTTTTTTTTTTTTTTTTATATTTAAAATTTCTTTACAATATTTTAGATTTTAAGTGATTTCTTTGTTGTTGTTTTTTTTTTTGCTTATTTTTTCTCATTACAGCCATTTTGAATAAATTATAAATTTCTTTTATTATTTCATTAGAGTAGTAAAATTTTGAAAAATTCACAAATCCTTTTAAAATATCAGTTAACCTTTCAATCCTTGTTTATAACACTTGTTAAAACTGATTTTATATTGTTTTGTCACACCTTTGAGAAATTTTGTTAACTTTGCATTTTTGTGTCATCAGCTAAACCTGTCTTTACCCTGCTTTTTTATAGGTGCTGAACTTATGGACATTGACAGCGGCCGAATAGATGAGACACAAAAACACCCACCTCCTTCTCAACATTTCACCATCATTTTCAACACATTTGTCATGATGACATTATTCAATGAGATTAATTCTCGTAAAATTCATGGACAACGTAACATTTTATCGGGCCTTAGAAGAAATCCTGTGTTTTGTGGAATATGGATAGGAACATTAATATCACAGGTAATTTATTTTTTATATTTTTGGCTCTTATTCATCTTGGTACTGTTCATTATCTTGTCTGCAATTCTCAAATGAAAGGTTACTTAGAGTTAGCATGTTTACATCTAAATTTGGTAGCACTGTTAACCATATAGAAGTGGGGTTTTTGTTTTTTGGGTTTTTTTTTTTTGGTTCTTGCTTCAACATATCACTTTTTATGCTTTGAGCTTTCTATATTCTATCAGTTTATATTAGCAAAATGTCCACACAACTCGCAGCTATTGCTTTCATTATCAAAAATTGTTTTGAATTATTATGCTAGTTATTGCTCATTTTATTCTGGCAATAAATAGGACTCAGAGCAAAGAAATTTTGCATAAAGTATCTTCTCAGCTGATTCAAAGTCGTCAGTAGTTTATCTGCATTTTAAGGGAAGTGTAATTTTAATTCATTACAACACTAAAATGAAAAAGATGATGCTTTGTGGGATATGGAGATTTACTAAACTTATCTTAATCCAGCCAGAGAGGGAGGGTGTAAGAAAATGTTGCACCAAGTGGGGAGAGGCTGTCTACGTTGAAAATCAACCTTTTCCTTCTTCTTTCCTTATCTGGGTTTGAACAGCCTTTCAGTTTTGCCTGTAGGAAATTTGCAAATATGTGACTCACCAAGAAGGTAGGCATGATATAGTCAATATCATTTTGGACGACTTTATTTTTGTTTTATTTTTTGTTTTTGTCTTTTTTGGTGTGGGGGGGGCATCTTTCTATTGTTGCTTTTTATCATAATTTTTACATTATTACATTCTACAATCTTTAAAGTAGGCAACATGATTTGTAAATTAAGTAACTTCTGACAAAATTGAGACAAAACATTTTAGTACCTGGAAAAAGAAAGGACAAAAAGCAGTAATGTGATTCATGTCAGGAAGTACTGAAGGCCTGAACCAACTTTAATCTAAGAAAAATTGATTTGTGGTGACCTCAATATGTACTGGGTTCACTCTGGGAGAGACCAAAGTAAACTTTGTACTTAGTTTCACCTCAGAACATCAAATGAGCTAGATGCTTCAAGGGTTGATTTAGATGATAATTGCATAGCTACCAAGAATTGAGTTTGAAAGAAAGTTGGTAGGTGTACCCATATAAACAGAAAGTAAAACCAGCTGAACTTAGGATATAAGCACACAAGATAACTGGATGACAGGAAGCTATACAAACACCCAATCGACCTGGGGGAAGGAATTCTCTCATATGTTCATGAGGAGATCAAACATTCTAAAAAAGTCCCCAAAACTGTATAACCTCCACAACCAATGTTAATTTGATTGAGTCCAAAAGTAAACAAATAATTTATATAGGAAAAATTTAGTCTTGTATTCTTACTAACTTAACCGTTACCATGCTAATTTCTTCCTAGAATTGTTCCCCCTGCCACTGAATTTTTTTTGAGGGTGCAAAAACATGGACACCTACTGTTTTAAAATTGTTATATCTTTCTTTGTATTGTGTGTACAGATTTTATTTTTTGTACACTAAGAAAACAATGAATGAGTAATATTTTGACGTAATGCAATATGTTTTGCATGCATGTTTTGATGTGGAAATCAAAAAAAAATTGAAACATGGAATAAAAACCAAAATTAAAACATACATAAACAATTTAACATACTTTAACTTTTATTACTCCTTATGGAGTTCTGGGGGTGCAATAAGAAGCAAAATTGCTAAGAAGGTTTTCATTTTGTCAAAAAAGTGACGCGTTTCCTCATGTTTACATACGAAAAGACACCAGCATTTGTTTGCTCTTTCTTTAACCTGTCTCATATTTATTTGTCTTGTTGACATGTTCTCATTGACAAATAAAGTTATTATTTCATTGTTTATAAATAGACAAAATAATTCACCTTCAGAAAGGCTTTCAGGTATATCGATGGTCAACAGTAGCTTCCATAAAATTAGTCAGTCATGGATGATGTCATAGTCACTAGTGGTCATCATCGCTTACTTCTGTCACTAGCATGGTTATCTTAGACCACTTCACCATCAATATCCACCTGAGTAAAACCATCAAAATCATTATCAGAGTCCTAATCAAAGAAAAACTCCTGAATAAAGGCTTTGTTGGATGTTGATGCAGCCATTTTTGTTTACAAAAAAATCACAAAAAATTAACATGGGTTTAATCAATATCACAACTCATGTAGAGTCTAGAAGAATTCAAAATGGCATTGGAAAATGGAAGTTTAACCTTGTTCCAAAGCAGTAGAAGTTGATTTTCAGCTTAAATACCAGAAATAACAGTTGATAAGTGTTTATTTATAGCAACTGTATCTAGGTGACATAATACACCTAGAGCAGCAAAGGGAGAGAATTCTGTGGGAAAAATTTTCACCTCCAGCATGGTAAAGGTTAATATTACAGTAGGATTTACAGGTAGATTTAAATCTTTTCATCAGTCAGCAGAAGTAACCCGTTTTCAGCTTTGGGCATGTGTAAAAAAAGAAAAAAATTGGAACCTGCATGCTGTAGCTCAAAAGAAGCTAGTTCTCTTTTACTGCAGGCTGATATCATAACAGGATGCTAAAGTTAGTATTCTGTGCAATGGAAGCACATGGTGTGGGCAGCACACCTCACTTGCTTGCTAATTCATCAACAGAGTAAGTTCAACTTTTCCTTCATTATTTACAGAGAATCTTAAGAACATTCCTTGAAATTTTCTCTGCACGAAAGATATTCCTGATAGAATAAATATTTCTATCTTGTTTTGTTTCACTCTTTCATTTGTCTATTTTCTCAACAGTTTTAGTTTTTGTTCAACACACAGCCCTCTGACCTAGTAACAACAATTTAATGGCAACAAGAATAGCTGTGGGTTTCTTTACTTTAACTTTACAGACTGAAGATACCTAATTCTGAATTTACACAAACTGAAAACTAAAGAATATCCTAACAATGTGTCACAATAAAAAGTAATAAAAATGATTGCATATAGGAAAAAATTTAACTTCATTTGATTAAAGTATTTTGTTCATTATCTTTTAATTAGACTAGTTTTAATTTTTCTTACAGTGAAACTTTTTTTCTTTTATTATTTTCAGATTATTATTATTGAATTGGGAGGTTTTGCATTTAGTACCAAAGGATTGAGTTTGGACCAATGGTTGTGGTGTTTACTCCTGGGAATTGGTGCACTCCTTTGGGGACAGGTAAGCCAATTTCTTTCCTCCAAATAGATTCCCTCACTTTTTCTCATTAAAATATGAGTAGGTGTGTATTTTCTGCCTAGTCTACATATAAAAGTTGGGACAATAAATGCATTGTGAATTTCCAATGATGAAAGTTCGACAGTGCCTTATCTTGAATAAAAATTTAAGCTGC
Source organism: Acanthosepion pharaonis (assembly GCA_903632075.3). Classification (NCBI taxonomy): domain Eukaryota; kingdom Metazoa; phylum Mollusca; class Cephalopoda; order Sepiida; family Sepiidae; genus Acanthosepion; species Acanthosepion pharaonis. Next base: position 470,292 of record CAHIKZ030000810.1, on the reverse strand, counting down.
TACAATTGTGTGTAAAAATATTAACAAATAGGTGCTGATTATTTGAGGAAGAACGTAGTTAAATGGTTAGATTTGAGCTTTTGTCATCCATAAAGCCTTTCTAGCTCAAGCAGTTTCCTTAGGCAAATGCAATGAAAGTTCAACTCTTGCCAAGAGCTTAGAAATGAAGTGCAGTTAGGAAATATTGGTCAAGATAATAATGGTTAACATATTCATGTTTTTTACCATTTTGATTTACTAACATATTCTATCTTCATTATTTCATTCTCCCATAAGTTTTTATCTTTTTCAGCAAAGAATTGCTTTAAGTGTTTTTGTTAAGTTTTTAGGGAACTGAAACCCAGAATGAACACAATAAATGCTCATCTAAATGTACAATATTTGATATAATATGACAGATTGGCAAAAATTTCCCAAGCAAGGTATTAATGATTTGCCTAAGAATATTCTCAGATCATTTGTAAATAGTGTGCTGCATAAATAATGTTACAAAAGAAAAAGCTCATAACTCCTGAAAAATTTATATCAGCATTCAATTTTAACACAAAGTAATAAATAACACCAGAAGATCTCATTCAGTATTGTTCCTTTTAGCCTTCACCACACGTCAAAGTCTCTTGAGAAAGTCTTTGATGATGGCACACACAATTTTGTCTCATATGTTCTTCAATTTTGCCTTCAGAGTTTCAATATTGTGGCACACAGGAGAACAGGCATCACTCTCAACAACTGCCAATAAACAATCTAGAGCATTGATATTTGGTGACAATATCCACAAAAATAACACCAACAGATGTTAAAAAAAATGTAGTGGGTCTATAATACTGCAGGTTCCTAAAAGAGCTAAAGCAGAATAACTGAAATTGAAAACTTTTGATAAACCCCAAATCGAGACTTACCCCACAAATCTTTAAACATATCTAAAGGAGTGATTTGAAGCCCCAACCTCACTCTATGCATATTATAGGAAACTAGGGTACCTATGACCCGCTGGGTCACTGACAGTTCAGGTTATAAAACAGTGAAGTTCATTTCAACATTAAAAAAATTGCCTGTTTGAAGAAAGTTGAAATAAAAAGACTTACTGTATAAACAACTTGTATTTTTAAATCCTATTCACTTTTATGTGCCTCCATGAATTGGGTATACATAAGGTTTAAAATTAATTTTTTTAAATGAAAACGTTTTCATGAAGGTTTCAATTTAGGGTCTTGTTTATCTGACAAGTTAATTGATTTATTGATGGGGGATTGACCACTGAATGTGTTCATGGTTAAGTATTGTGTAGCAGACAACAAATTTCATTAGGGTTTTGGGTTATGCAAAGCCTGGCAAAGAGAAAAAGAAATAGTACAAATTAAGTGCAAAAAAAACATCTCTTTCCCAGAAGCTAGAAAAATTGTAGAAGTCTACCCTTGAAACAAACCTCAATAACTTATACGTGTACAACTAAAAAACAACACGAAAATGAGAATCAAGAACTCAACACAATAAAAAAAGGTCAAATGATCTTAAAAATTTAATCAGCAAACTTAAACATTTTATATCAAGCACAAATGAATAAACACCAAAATGCACATAATCACCCTCAGCTAAAACTGAAATACCCACTCAAAACACCAATACAACCAAGCATAGAACTAAAAAGATAAAGATCAGCATCTCAACACCTATCGCAATTCAGAAGCTTTTCACTAACAATCCTAAGAACAAGATCACCCAATAATTAAATAGTTACTAGGCTTCCTGAGAGAAATAGATCTTCTTAAACTCGTGTAGATACAACACACACAAAAAAGAAAATTCTACAAAATATTTGTTTACCAATACAATTATTCACATCCAAAGAACATGTCTACAAAGCAGTCACAGAATAAAATAAAATGGATTAAAGATTACTTGATATGAAAACCTACCTAATTTTGCATGAAATGATCCATAAGATTGATATGTCAGTAAAAATAACCTTACCTTATATGACATATGTTGGAAAATCTCCCCATGAATGAGGAGAAAACTTGAGGTAGCAGAAATGTGGTTCTACAGAAGGATACTGAAAATTTCATGGAAGCAAGTTAGCAACAAAAAAGTTTTAAAGAAAATTGCAACAGAAAGAACACTTTTATGCAGAATCAGGAAAAGACAGCTGAAACTCCTTGGATACATAATGAGGAAGGAGGGGTTGGAAAACAACTGTTGTGGGAAATATTGAAGGTAGGAAAGATAGAAGACAGAAAGCCACCTACCTGACTAGCTTGTGTGGATAGATGGTGGAATGGGGGTAGGAGCTTTAGCAAAGGAAGAAAAACTGCTATGGGTCAAAAGGGAGAGTAAGTTGTGAAAAGCCATGATTGCTTGTGTCATTAGGGGGTGCAGCCCATAGAAGTAGTAGTTTCAAGGGTCTTTTCAAGAAGATAAACATAGATTATTTGAGCCTACTTGAAGGAGGTTGGTCTATACTACAAATTATAACTTTAAACAACTCTTTCTAATAGCATAATTGGAGAGTGATGAAATCAATGATCCAAAAGACTGTTTACAAGCCATATATTGGTAAGGGGTGGTCTTTTCAGCATTAAATGGCCAGCAGGGTTGATATGCTGCCACTCAGTCAGATGGAAGAACATTTTATGAAGTAAAAGAATATGAATTACAAAATGAAATTAGAATCTATGTCAAAATCAGAAATAGGAAAATGTTTTAATCTCTCACACAATAACAATGTTGATACAAATATAAGAAATATTTTTTAAAACTCAGATGAACATTTTCATAAATCACACAAACATTTAATAGAAACAGCAAAATAGATGGATAATATTAAACAACTAATAAAAAGCATAATAAAATACAGAATACCAACAATACAAAAAATGTAATTGTAGAAACAAAACCAAATGTCTACTACAAGGAAATGGCACAGAAAAAATATTTAAGACAAAAGTGACAACAAAGGAGAATTCAGGCAAAGAGAGGATTTATATCGAAGCAACTGACAAAGACATGCAAACCATTTACTATCATTCAATATATGAACAATGCCAAAATGATATCATTCTGTCAAAATATATATAAAAATTAAAAATGAAAGAGAATACAGGCAGAAATTGCAATCTTCTGCATGGAGGAAAAATAGAAAATTCAAGAATGTGAACATTTTAATAAGCAAAAAAGAATGAAATTATTTTGCACTATTAGAATGCTGATGCACACCTTTTGAAAAATGTGAAAAGAACAACAGCTATCTGGAGCATTCCAAATAAACAGGCATCCATTTTGAAAAATCACTGTGTGTGTGTGTGTGTGTGTGTGTGTGTGTGTGTGTGTGTGTGTGTGTGTAATATATAGGTCATTACAAAAGTTTGTGCCCGATTAGAAAAATTAAAAACAATTTTACATACTGAAAAAAAAATTTATTAGTCAAGTGCATAGTTTCCATTGTTTTTAACAATTGTCTCCCATCATTTTACAAGCTTGTTGCTATTTTTCTTTTTTATATTTTTGTTGTTGTTGTTGGAAGGTTATGAGGTAGTTTTCAAATTATTGTATAGTCAATTTTCTAGTGGAATATGACACATTTTCAATTTTCCAAAATCAGTTGTTTTTCTTGAATAGCCACATTGAGATTGGCAAGTTGATTGCAATACTACTTTGCAGTTATTTAGTCACAGGTTCTGTTTCCAGCTTTGTTAGCATTGAACATTATCAATTAACAATTCATTTTTTCATCGCCTGTGACAATTCTATCCAAGAACAGCTCCTTTTTATGACATAACAGCAAAGAAATCACTACAGAAACAAACTCAAGCTTGTTCTGTTTCATCAGAGAATGTGGCACCCACATGTAGAGTTTAAAAACAAACACAAATCTCTTCAAATTGTGAAAGGCAGTTGAGATATCAATTTTCAAAATCTTAACCTCTTCCATCGAAATCTTCAGTTGGTGCCATGCCATGATGAGAAACAGAGCATCTTCATTAGTTGCCTGGATCATGGTTGATCATTTAGGTTAAAATCACCCTGACAAAATCTGCCATCCACTTTTTGACTTTCTAAAGAGCTGGAGCATGATCCAAATAAATCTTCTAAATTTTTTCTTGTTGCAGTTCCAACACTTACTCCTTTCTGAAATTCATAGAGCTTAGTATGGCAAAGGTGCAATTTTTTCATCCTCCATTTTTAAGACATTAATTTGGGAACAAAATGTTAACATTCAACAAAGTCTGACTTACAACTGAACAATACAAGGTTTCAATGTAGAATAAACCAGAAATCTTCACTGAAACAAGCACCAGTGTCGAGTTGTAGTTATATTAACAATGAAAATCAGGTAAAAACTTTTGCAATGATCTGAAATATTTATGGATTGGAGTTTGACAGAATGACAGATAAAAATTTACAATTCTAACAGCTTTTTATTAAAGCTTCATCAGAGAATGAGATATGAGGAAAATTTACTGGGATTTTTATTTTTGTGTCATTTGATTTTCATTGGTTAAGCAAATTTCATGTTCATTTGACTAGTCAACAGCATTCATGTGTAAGTGTATCATAATTCTAGTTTGTCTATGCAGGAATTCAGATGATATATATATATGTGTGTGTGTTTTGTAGGCATTATCTATGTTTTGAGGTTTGCATGTTGATTTGGGGACATTTTTGTATCAACATCAGTCTTGGTAAAATATATATTAAATTCTTTAAGAATGGATTTAATAAAGGTTGGTGAAGTAATATAGTGTTTTTGATGTGTGTTTATAGTTGGTAAAATTTCTATCAGGACTCCCTCAAAATATTTTCAACATAAAGGATTTTTTGTGTGTGTGTGTGTCTAATTTTGGGTATTTTGTATGCCCATTTTCTAGCATTGAGTTTGGAATAATGTAGGTAGTGAAGAAGTCTAAATTTTTTTTCAATATATTTCTCTTTTTCACCTTGGTATTCTGGGCTACATATTCTGAGGGCTCTGCAATAGATTCCTATGACTAGTCCTGATCTTATTTTTTTGACTTTGGCAGAAATAGAAGTTAATTGGGTTGTTTTCATTTGTGGGTTTGCAGTAAACTGTAAAATCTAATTTGTTATTATGTATTAATAAGATGTCAAAGAGAAGTAGAGATTTGTCTTTCAAATTCATATGTGAATTTAGTATTAGGTTCTATGTTATTAAGATTTTTATTGTGCGGAACATCATCTATGTATTTTCCATATCTCCAGTGATGCTGAGGTTTTTAATGTAGTGAATCCCTGGAAACCACAGTTGTTTATTTGGGTGGGCCCTGGGAAATTCAATGGGTCCTAACTAAAGTTTCTCGATAAATTGTGTTAAACTGCATGGCTACAGACTAAGTTTGTTTTTTTTTGTTTTTTACTATCATTCAAAAACAATTTAATCATGCCAAATCACTTAAATTGATAGAGCAACTTTTAAATTAATAAAATCAATACAAAAACAGTATTTACACTTAATCATAATTCAATTAAAGAACTATATTTTTGAGAATCATGACAGTGTTTTGTTTTTTTTTATTTGTTTTAATAAATTCAAAGCAAAAACTATATTTATTTGATAATTATGACAGAACCAATTTTTTAAATTGGTAGAACAAAAGTTTTTTTTTTTTTTTCAACTAAATCAATAAAGTTAAAACAAAAATAATATTTACATGTAATCACATTTCTATGAAGAAACTTTTTTTTTTTTCAATACAAAAACAGTTCAATTAAGAAAATATACTTTTTGCAAATTATGACAGGTTTTTTTAAATTAATAAAATCAGTACAAAAACAGTATTTGCACTTAATCATAATTCAATTAACTATATTTTTTTAGAATTATCATTTTTTTTTGGTGGGGGTTATATAATTGATAGAATAAAATTTGCTTTTTCTTTTTTGAAAAATTAATAAATCTACGTAGTTTTTAAAAAATACATTAACAACAAAAATACAAAATGTTTAAAAAAATATCTATAGGTTAATTACCATCAATATCTAGTTCATTTGACAAAAGATTCATGTTTGATCACAGAAAAAAGTTGTGAGTTACATTTTAAATTGATGTTATTGTTTACATAGTATTGGCCAACAACAAATTCCTTTTATTATGTCATAACTGTTATGGGTTAGTTTTGTGCAATGTCTCACCTTGCATGGGAATGTTTAGTTGTGTCCCTGGTACACACAGATGGGAAAGTTACAGCATCCTTTAAGATTTTTATGCATCAGGGACACAGGATGCACACCTATTAGCATCTCTGTATCTCTTCTTCTGATGAAGTTTTAATGAAAGCAAAACATGTTAGACTTATAAATGTTTCCTATTTGCTCTTTTTATATATATATATAATGTGCACACACATATCCCCTTTACCCATCAAGGAAACTACTCCTGTAGTCCAAGTGTGTTGTTACCAATGTGACTACAGAAGAAATTAAGAAAGCCAAGTTCAATTACATGTCGGGAAGCACATTTTTCTTTAGCCGAACTTCTCAATTGAGGCCAATGGTTATTTCACTGTGTTAAAAAAAAAAAAAAAAAAAAAAAAACAGGAATGTTACTTCAAACACATACACCCACTAAAAATAAAATTATAATAGCAAGAAATAATGTTGGATTAAAAAATCCATTTAGAAATTACTGTGTTTATGTTTTGGCTACAAAAATGAAACTTGCAAATATAAATTCATCAAAGTCTTAATATGAAAGAAGCATTCCTTAAATAGGTACTTGAAATTTGCTTCACTAAAATTTATTTCTTAAAAAAAAAAACAAAAGTCCCCATACTCTAAAATAAATTAAATATTTCCTGCTCTATTGTACAAGTTGAAGTAATTTAGTTTTTTAATTTTAAATTTCTCAGTAACACTTTGTAATGCAATAATATATGCACCATCAGAACTAAATTTAGCAAATTGATTTTCAAGTTTGTCTCTGATAAATTCTCCAAATATAGTGAAATTAAACCCAATGTTAAGTAAATATCAACAAAAATCAGTTAAACCATTGTATGTATGCCATGGCTATCCTATGTATTGGACATCCCTAAATTATACATTAGGAAAAACTCTAACACATGCAAGAAAGAGAAGCCCAAATCAGACATGACAAATAGAATTTCATCAACAGAATTTGTCTTTGTCAAGAAGAAAAATAAGAGAAAATTGTGTACTGTAAATTGTTTTTCCCCCCTAAACATAAATCGTGTACCTGAAAAGATAATGAAAACAAATGAATATGCTTACTTTAATCTCTTCTATCATGAACTTAAGAAGATTACACTTTAATATAAAAAGGAAAACTATAAAACTTTTTTCTTTTGGTTAAGTTATCTCTACCTACAGCAGATTATGCTCAAATATGAGACCATTCTCTCAAAAGAGCTCAACTTTGAATGGTTGTATTAAATTCTGCTAAGTCAAGGTTGGGCTATTGATTTCTATCATTTTAGTTATCTACCTCTACTTCTTTTGCCACTTACATACCTTCTAAACAGATTTTGGACAGACATGATTTAGCACATTTTATGTGATCATATACTTCTAACACTTTGCTTTTGATGATGGATTTAATAATTTCTATCAAAATCTGAGGAAGAGAAGCTGAATAGATTTTTTTTTATATTTTAATTACAATATATGAATGTACATGTAGTGTAACAGTTATTGACATGGAGAGTTGAATCAGCAAGCTGTGTTCAAATTCCAGCCTACTTTCGCATTCACTTTTACATTAATGAAATCATCCCTTCTACCTCCAACTATGGGTTAAATAAGAATAAAATAGTAAAGAAGACTGGGCTCTGTAGCCTTGGGCAGTAAACTGAATTCCATATTAAGGAGAAAACAACAGGAGACCACTCTATCTTTCACAAGAAAAGATAGCAATTTAGATGATAAAGGGAATTTGTGGAGAGCTATGATCATCTACATCCTGAAAGGATATGATTTTTTTTTTTTTTTTTTTTTTTTTACAAAATATTTCAGTCCAAACATTTCTTCACTGTTTAGATTAGTTGGCTAAACCTATTAGCTTGTTACATAAATTTGTTTTTTTTATAATTTAATACTTATTATTTATTAATAATTCTGATGAATCATTCAACAATGTATTCTCTTCCTTCTTTATGATCTACTGCCAACAGTCCATTTAACTATTCAATGCCTCAACAATAACAGTCACTAAGTTTTAAACTCTAAAAATTCATCAAGCCAGGTTTTAAGCTTCACATCATTGTTGAATGAAACACCTTTCAAATTGTTAGAAAGTAACCAAAAAAGGTTATAGTCTGAAGGGGTTAAATCAGGAAAATATGATGGATGTAGCAGAACTTCCCTCCCGAGCTCTTTAATTGCATGTTTGGTCAGGTTAGTTACATAGCAGTGAGCATTATTATATTGAATAATCATACTGTATCACTGGTTAGGTCTTTTCAGCTGAATTTGTTCAACATACAGCTTGGTATTGACCATTTGGTTGTTTTAAAGTATTACATAGGAAATTAGTCTTTGCTAATCTCGCCAAACACAGATCATTTGCTTGCATAAATGAAGTTCTGTCTTGATTCAGGGTGTTACCTGCCTGTTTCTTGACTCATCCACCCTTTTCTCTGCTTCATATTCATGTAAAGACATTTTCATCCCCAGTGATAATATGGTAAATGAATCTTTCTTTGTATCCACAAGTAGCCTCATATTAAGTGAGTAAACTGGCAGTAATGGAGAATTGCTGGAGTTTGTTTCTATCAGTCAATGTATGTAGCACCCATGAGTTGTGGTTCTGGACCTTACCCATGACAGTAACATAAGAGCTTGCCATCTTCTAAGACAATTCCTTAGTGGTTTTGTGCAAGTCTTCTTCAATCAGCAAGTGCAATTGGTTAACAGAGATTCTGTGAGTTCAAACGTCCCATCCTTGAAATAGAATGGCACAGAAATGGTTTTCCTGTCAATAATGAAATCATCTCCATACACAGCATAAATGTCTTGTGCAGCTTTGGTACTTTTGTGACCTTGATTAAAAGCAAAGTGATGTCTAACATGCTTGACTACTTGGCATTCCATCTCAAAGTGATGTCTAATCTGAAACAAAATTTCAATAGTATTAGGCAATAGTTTCTCAGAATAATTACAGTTATTAAAAAAACAAAAAAATGCTACAAAATATTCTTAGATCATTTGCAGAACATCAGGGGAAAAAAACAAATGAATATGTGTACCAATTTAATATCATGACTAAAAATACTGATTCCACTTTAAGAGATACTCCTACTTCAATTTCTGTGAAATTATCTTTACAGATTTTTTATATGCATCTTTGAAAGTAATTGTCAAAATTTACACTCAATAAAATAGTGAATGTTATACTCTATTTTTTTTTCCTTAATGAGATTCCAAACTTGAAATTTTTATTTTCAGATCATCACTACCATCCCTACACACAGACTTCCCCACATATGTACATGGGGAACAACATCCCAGACACAACTGGACATGGATGAAGTAGACGTAGGAAAAATAGATTCCTCGCCGATGGCAGATGACCATGTTGGCAGGCGAGGTCAGATACTTTGGGTTCGAGGTCTCACACGACTCCAGCAACAGGTAAGTTTTTGGGTTTGTCATTTCATTTTTCCCACCCCTCACCATTACTCCTCATGGTTTTCCTCTACTCAGAATTTCACTTTGCTTCAAAAAGAAAAAGAAAAAGAAATGTATGAAAAGTGAATTTGATTGCTTTTTCTTTTATAATTTTATAAATAAGCTTATATATTAGTTTAGTCCATTAATTTTTTCTTTCTTTCTTTGGGAAAGTTTTTTTTTTTTTTTTTTTTTTTTTAAAAAAAAAAAAAAAAAAAAAACTGCATTGCATGAATTACTTTGTTTGGATGTTGCAATGCCCCAAAATCTGATGGCCTGTTTATTTGAAAGTTTTATATTAACCAGTGTTTTTAATGAATGCTTTTTATTTATTTTTTTCCTTTAACTATTGTTTTCATTGTTTCCTAAATCTATGAAAAGGCTCTTATAATTTTGTCTCTATAAACAGCAGTAGTATTTAGTGAGTCTAATATATATGATTACACTTCAGAGGATACCCCCTATTAAAGAATTAATGACTACGTTGTTTTGCTTTGAGATTAAACAATCAGTTGAACAAATTTAAAAACTCACTTGAGTGACATAGAAATAGCTTTTTATATCAAACCTTAACCTGATTACTGATTATCTCATTACAGCTTTAGTTGAAAATTCTATTAAGTTTTTTGGGGTTTTTTTTGTGGTGAGGGGGTCAAAATCTGCTTTTTATGTTTATATATAATGTAATTACCACTTTTCCCCTCTTTTTTATTAGCCTCACTAAATTCATTCTTTAACTATACACTACACTTACAACCTTTTTTTATACTCTACTGAGTATAAAACAAAATTTGTTTTCACTGTCTTCATCAGTGGCAAAGAAGTAATACAATTAAGTATTGGATCATTGCAAAAGTTTGTGTCTGATTTTTCATTGTTTTTAATTTTCTAATCAGGCACAAAATTTTGCAATGATCTAATATTAAATATGTTAAACTTATAAACTGATTTTATTTGTGTAGTCATTAAGTTTAATCTTTAAATTAAAATCTTTGAGCCAAAATTGGTAGAAAAGCCTTTTTTCTTTTATAACTTTTGAATTATGTGTTAATTGTATTCTTACTAATTGTATTTAACCTGTTTTGCTGTCTCTTTCAGCTTTAATGAGTGCTAAATGTTGGTACTCTTTATAATAAGAGAATATGGAATTTAAGATGTTCCCTTCAAACTTGTAGAGTATAACAGTTTTAGCCTACTGTAATGTTTATCCAAGCATTTGAATTATGGTCTTTTTCTCCTTTTCTTTTCTTTTTCTTTTTTTCTTCATTCACTTTTCTCCTTTTTCTTTTCTCCTTTCTCCTTCTCTCTTTCCTCTCTCAAAGACCATTTAATTTGCAAAAGTGATTTGAAGTTTGGTAGCGGGTTCCAATAACCCCTCAAAATAGTTTTTTTTTTCTTTTCTCTCTCTCAAATTCCAGAAATATAAATATACCAAGCTTTTAAAGCTGAGCCTATATTTCAAGTGAAGTGAATTTTTATTAATCATTCTGCTATTATGTGCTTTATGTTCACTATGCTCTTTTATTTCAGGGTAACTGAAAACATTTTTTCCTGTTTTCTTGGTAGCACACAAACAAATCTGGTATTTCTGAGTAATGACCAACTCTTTCAGATGTTGGACTAACTAAAGTTAATGAGAGCAGGGAAGATAACAGAGGTCTTAATTGTTATTACCCTCTAATGAAAATAATCACTCTTGTCCTTTTCTATGTTCTGCATTTCCCCTCATATATAAATTTTTAATCTATTAACCTTTTAACCTTTACTCATCCATTAACATTTCTTTCTGTGTTCATCTATTACATCTCATACAAGGTGTGCCAGAAAGTTCTCTGTCTGTTCAAGAATCCTTTCCCAAAATAAAATCTGATATTTTGTCAGATTTTGGGAAGTGGGTTGGACCTGGGATTTTTCAATGCTCCCTCATCAAAGAATACAACTAAAAAGCAAATCTTTCTGTTATTTTATTGTTTTTGTTTTCTTGAGTGATATAATGAAAAATATATTTTAAACACAGAAAACAGTTTCCTTCATATAGAGACTGTCTATTTTTATTTGTTTATTTTTATGTCCTATTTCATGTCTTAATGGCCTAATAAGTATTCTTGTATATTTGAAATGTTTTATCTTATTTGCTTTGTGCCTTTTTATTTATTTTTTCTTGTCTTATGCAGTTACTTGATATCTAAGTGATTTGCTTTCTTGCATAAGAATAAGATTTTATCTGCTTTTTTAAAAGTATCAGGAAATATTGTGCAGAAATAAAGGAATAATCTTGGATTTTTCCTGACTTTAACCAAACTTTACTACATAGTTTTGTATAAGATTTTTTTAAATCTATTATTTTTATGTAAACCAGTTTCTTTTTTCTTTTAATATATCCAGATAAGATGCTAATTTGAAAGTGTGAAATTATGCATCTGTTTGAATAATATTTGATAAAACTTAATTTTATTATTGTTTAATTATAGTTTTATTTCTCTTTAAAAAAAAAAAAAAATGTGGAATTTGATTTATCCTCACGCCAGATGCATGTTGATATAAACGAATTGGCCAATATTTAGTCCAAAAAGAGACAATGTCTCTATGCACGGTTTGCTAATGTCAGTGGTCATAGGTTTGCATGCCATCAGGTCAATCCTGGAATGGAAGCCATCAATATTTTGTTCCTTTTTCTTTTCTTTTTTACACTAGATTTATTTTCCTAGTCCATCTCTGCATGGAGCAGATTTATAGGTTAACTAGTTCACTTTTGATTTTTTGAATTGGCTGAATTAAAGAAAAAAAAATTGTTGTGTATATACGTACATGTACACACTTTTCTACAACATAAAAAATGTCTGGGTATCTTTTTATTTTTATTTTTTTGCTTTAGCTATATTTACTGATTTTAATTTATAATTTGTATATTTCAAAGATTTTTTTTTTTTTTCCTAATTTTAAAAGCTGTTTGAAGTTTTGGTGGTTGTCTGCAGATGTGAAGAAAAGAATTGTTTTTAATACAATTCTCTAAAGTTAAAATCTTATGAATAATACTTTAGAATATAAAAGAAGGCTTGTGATATGTAATTTTTCTTTTAATATTGACTTATTTTTCCTTGGTTAATCTACAGTCTGAATAATGTTGAAAATATATTAGCTGCATTCCCACCTACATAAGAAAAATAAATCTATTAATATTGGAATGTTTTCTGAACCATGTCATAGGTTTTACTCAAAATCATAAAATTAAAATATCAATTTACTTTACTCCTACTGTATATTTGTGCAAATTGATTTGAAATCCTTCAGGTTCAGCATGTTCTTTCGTATCTGAGGAGATGGATGCAAGAGCTTACCACTGTTTAAAATGAATAATCAGTTTAAGATTTGAAAATATGTATTTTTCACACCTGAAAGTTAATATGAAGTTAATGACTTTCTGTTATTCAAATTGATAAACTTTAAACTTTCTAATTTTGAATATAATTATTATTGATTGTCAATTTGGTTTTTGTTTTGTCAATTTTTTTTTCTTTTGCCTCACTCAAATGACATTTGATTCTTTTCCTATCAACATTTTATATCTTCAGCAGAAAAAGGTGTCAATTTGTCTACCAACAATGAAATTTATTCAGATACTAGTTTCACTTTTTATTTTTATTTTATTTTTAATGTAATTTCTTTTATTCAGCTTCACCCATTTTGTGACTTAGTCTTTAGTTTAAAGCATGTCTTTATTTTGTTTTATACTTTTTTTCCTTCTAGTTTTTAATCACCATATTCTTGCATTTAGATGGTTATTATTTGATGCTACTTACTAGTAAGAGCTGGCCCACCATTGATGTTGATTTTACTTTGTATTTTTTCTTGGTTTTTGTTTTTGGTTTTGATCTTTTTGTTTGATTGTTTTTTTTTCTTTTTTTTTTGTGTTTTTTTTTTTCTTTTTTGTGTTTTTTTTTTTGTATTTTTTCTTTTCTTTTCCACTGTGCTAGTGATGCCATTCTTCTATTAATATATTCAATTGTTGCTGCAGTTAATGCTACTGTTTGCTGTGGTGTGTATGTAATAACATACCAAGCCTAACCAACTGATTTCATTGTGATTACAAAATGTTTGCTGCTTGAGTCACTGTTCAAACTTATCACTATTTGGGGACAAAAACTATACTTTATCATCAACTGCAATTTTATAAATGTTGGTCTGTTTTGGGGGGGTACCATTCTTTTTTTTTCTCAAAGTATTAAATAAATTATAGCAATAATTTATCTTCAATCATTTCATCTATTTGGGTCATTTTTCATAAAAGTATGACAACATTGTAGACTGAATTTAATTGTAAGTGGTTAATCTAAAAATTAAAATCCTTTCTTGTTAATGGAATAATTCAAATGGCATCACTTTTGAATGTATTTCTTTAAAAATATTTCTATAATTCTTGGACTGAGTTGAATTCTTGTGCTAATCTCTTTTTAAATGAGCTTTGCTAAATCTTATAAGTGTGGGTTTATTTTAAAACTTACTTTCAGATATAAATTCTCTTAAAATTTGCTATTTTTTCCCTTATATGATTTTTTTTGTTTTTTCAATAATAATAATAATGCCAGTCACTATTAAACTTTGTACACATCTTCTGCCCTCACTACTAATGATTTTTAGTAATAAGTCTTTCTTTTTGAACCTTTATGAATTAGTCATATTGATAAGCCTAAGTTAATCATTGGTAGAATCTTGTTTCTAAATTGAAATATCATTAAAATATCAAAATAATTCTGTATACAATCTGTTTGGCTTCTTTTTTTTTTTCTTTCTTTCTTTTTCAAACTTTTTGAAACAAAGTGACTAGTTACTTTACATACTTTGATTTTTAAGGTTAAGAACTGTGCTTATCTTATGCTTGTGTGTATGTAAGGAATTAATGGATTTTCTTATTACTGTAAATGTTACATTTAGTGGCTACACATGTTCAAGTGGACATTCTATTTTCTTTTTCTTTTTTTAACAATGAAATTAATGTATTTCATCAGTCTAGAGACCAAAATTCTTATTAAAGAAAATATGCTTCTTAACAAGAATCAAGCTTGTATTCCATTTTTAATTTGAGAAACCACCTTTGCTGTAATGTTTTCCTATAGCTCATACCTGGGCTGAAGGTGGTTTCTCAGATTAAAAAGAGAATAGAGGTCCACTTCCTGACGAGTTTTTCTTTTCTTTTTTTTTTAAATAATAAAACTCACTCTCTAGACTGGTAGATATTTCACTATTTAAAAAAGAAAGATGCTATTCAAGCATGTGTACCAACAAAATGTAACATTTACAATAATAAGAAAAGCTGATTTTAGTAACATTTGGAGCCAACAAATTTAACACCCTGTTTTCAAGGAGCTGGTCATTTTGTTTCTGATTTTTTTTATTATTATTAAAAAGTAATACCATTTACTGGAGTAATCAAAACCTCAACATAAAAATTGACTTTTGTCTGAAGAAAAACTTGTAGTTTTTTAACCTTTTTAATTTTGTACTTGAAAAAAAGTGTATAATTAGAATAGTTTTTAAAGTAGATGTTCAGAAATAGTTACTTATCTTGAATATAATTTTGAAAATTATAAAATAAAACAGCAAAATCTGCTCTATCCAAAGCTTAAAATGTTATTTGCTTTTGTGCAATGGAATTCTTTTGTGGTTGTTGCTCTGAATTTTTTTTTTTTGGTGGAAGTCTAGATTCAAATATATATATATATATATATATATATATATATATAATCTTCCACCACCTCCATTGAAATTTTTCAAGACTGCATACAAAAATAAATATTTTGCTTACTGATTATTTTGCATATTTTAAACCTACACTCTAGAAAGGTTTTCAGTTGGTTATATATAATTATTGTCACTGTTTATATAGACACTAATTATGTTTAAGAATGTTTTGTTATAAATAGAATGAAGTTAAAGGCTACCTTCTCATCACTCTTATCTTTTTATTCTTTAAGAAATCTGATGGCTTTTTCAGGAGAAATCATACTGAAACTTATTTGGCAATGCTTTTACTTTTTATCTGAATGACTGACTTTGTAATCTTTCTTTTCAACCAGTTTTCCAAAAAGTAAGTTCTCTTAAGTAGTTGTTTCAAGATTGTAAGGTATATTTTTGGCTATTCAGAAATAAATATTGCACGGCTTTTTCATCCTGTTTGTTCAACATTTTAGGTTTTTTTTCTTTTTTAAACATTTAAAAAAAAAAAAAAATTAGAAAAAGAAAAAACTACACAAACCTGACCCCAGTTCCCTGCCATTTTGTATCCATATTACAGTATCACTTTGTATTTAGTAACTATTTTGCTGCTTTCGAGATAAATGTTTGAACTTTTCCAACTTGTCCACCTCAAAATTCCCTTTTTTTTCATGTGGATTTTCACTATTTGAATCCTCCTTTTAATGCTATATTTTTCACTTTGGCTATTTGTCGTTGGTTTACTATTTCTTTCTAAAATTTCATGCCGGAGCTGGTGGTAATATTTGCATGCCTTGACTTTCATTTTTCTTCTAGGAATGCTTGATAGACATATATATATATATATATATATATATATATATATATATAATTATTAATATTTATTGCTGATAATTGTTGCTATTTTTAAAAAAAAAAAAAAAAAAAAAAACTATTCTTTGGTCTCTATTTTTTCTTTTTTCTTGACTTTCCCTTATTCAATTTTTTTCTTTTTTCTTCCTCTAATATATATTGGACTTAATGAAAATAACCCAAAATATCCTAAAACAAAACTTTTTTTTCCTCCCTCCTTTCTCTCATTCCTTTTTCCCTCACTCCATCTTCTCTTGCAAAGGTCTGAAATTCTTCCCATTTAGACATCTCTCCACCAACTAAAAAAAAAAAATCTCAAATTATGTTGTAGTTGCCATATTCTTGTGATCACCAGAACTTTGGAAACTCAGTTATCAAGAAGTCATACGTATGTTGTGTAACAAGAACGAAATTGAAATGTTGTTGTTTAGGTTATTTACTTTGTCTGTTCATTAAGATTTGTTTGGTATATCCAGGTTTTCTCTCACCATCTCCTTGGTTAGGGTAAGTTTTAACGAACAGGCCATAAGGTATGTTTTCTAAAGTGAAGAACCTAAACAAAAGCAATTCAAACCAATTTTGTTTCCAAATATAAAGAAAACAGTGTTCCTTGAAATTGTTTTTCCTTTGACCTCTTATAATGCTGCAATTCTCCCGGAATGTATCTGAAGAAAATATTCAGTGAAAAATTGTTGGGACTTGCAACTTTCTCACCTTCATGACACATACTTAATGAACTAGAAAAAAATGACTAATATTTTAGTAGATTTTATAGTTGCATTATTTATATTCTCTCCACAAGTAATCTAGAACTTTTATCTTTACATCTAAATCTAGTCATATAAGAAAAATATCTTTTTAAATATTTAAAAGTGAAAATATCCAAAGAAAGCTAACAGAAAGCAAAAGAAATAGAAAGCAGTGTATTAACTATTGTAATACAAGGCATGTTTACATATTATAAGGTAATGCCTTCTGCTGCCATGATAACAGAATATTTCATTAATAAGTAGGGAAAACAGGCTATATTACTGATAAATGTATAAAACCATATCAGTGTGCTATAGATGATTATTATTATTATTACTATATTAACCTTAAAATAAGTGGTAAGAATTTTATTAGTTCAACTAAAACTACCCCTCCCCAAAGGATTGTGAATATTTTACTGATAAAATAATAATAGTGAATTATACAAGGTATTAAAGAATTAATATATAAGGTAAATATTGTGGTTTTTGAATTATAACTATAATTTCCTTTCTTATAAAAATTTATTTTCACAGTACTAAATTGGCTTTAACTATTTAAGTTCTTGTGAAAAATAATATTTTGAAGGAAGCAAGC
This sequence comes from Acanthosepion pharaonis, assembly GCA_903632075.3. Classification (NCBI taxonomy): domain Eukaryota; kingdom Metazoa; phylum Mollusca; class Cephalopoda; order Sepiida; family Sepiidae; genus Acanthosepion; species Acanthosepion pharaonis. Next base: position 452,742 of record CAHIKZ030000810.1, on the reverse strand, counting down.
AGCTTTTATTTTTAATGATATGTACAACAAACTTCAAAAGATGGCAGATTTGTCTCCTGCTAAAGCTTACTTGATGATAAAACTGAAAAACTAGCATAGTTATTGTTCAAATTCATGGTATTACATTTGAATCAACTCTTTTGCCTCAGATTAGAATATCTGTGTCTGCCTAGGATCAAAATGTCACTGTTGGCCTCTTCTACCTAGTATCTGTGCATTCTACCTAACTTAATATTTGCAAGTTAATTTAACCAGGCTGTTCAAATACTGTCATAATGAAAAATCTCACTTGCCAGCTTAACTTTAGATCAAACATTTGGATCAAGGCAGGATTCACCACTTGTTAACTTTGTATATGTGTGTAAGGGAAATTACAAACCGAAGTCAACTATCCATTACACATGATTAAAATAATACAATCTAAAGAATTTTTTTTTCAAATGGAATCAATTTATTGAAATAATAATTCTAAATCAAAAAGTTACTATGGATCATAATCTAGAATTTTAGTTAAAAAGTAAAGAAAAATCTAAAAATGAATTCTGTTTTAATAAACATTTTTATTTGTAAAATTTCTCCCTGAAGGAGCAAAGGACCATCAAAATCAATGTTTTGTTTAATCAATAGTGTGCTACATGAAATTTGGTAATTACTGAATGTATGCGTGTGTTTACATTTTATATTATATATATATATATATATATATATATATATATATATACACACACACACACGCACAATATTGGGACGTATCAAAAGTATGTTTTTTTGTTTTTGTTTTTTATTAACTGTTTCTTTTAAAGCTTATATAACATATTACATATGGTATCTTTCAATGATTCTAGCTCTTAGTTTTTAAGTGGTTGGGCTCATCTCTACTATGAATTTTAAGCATCAAGGAAATTAATAGTTTTCTACTTTTGGGCTTTATTTTAAGGGACAAGTCAACCACCTTAAAACACTTAAAACCATTTTGGACAATATGGTCAGGTATTGTTTCATTTCTTTTATCAAATTCTGCAATTAGTTTCAGCAGCTTTGATACTTAGTTTAATGCCTCAAAAAATTTTTACCTGGTGAAAAAACTTGTTTTTTCTTTAATTTTTTTTTTTTTACTTATGTACTAAAAAAACCCAATTCAAGTAGTTTTTTAAAGTAGTTGTTGAAAGATATTCAGAAACAGAGCTAGAATCTCAATACTTGTAACTGCCATTATAACATGAAATAAAATGTGCAGTTGAATAGTATTGATAATAATAATATGAAGTAAGAATCTTTATATGTAGTGGGGTTTTCTTGTGGTGGGGGAGGGGTAGATGGAAATACTTTTGATACAACCTAATATGATAAATATAAACTGTATAAATCTATAATCAAAATACTCCATTTTTAAAAATTTCATGTCATTATTAAATAAATTTCATCATTTTCAAAATATTTTGTAAATTATTTTACCAGTTGAATTCTTTCCAGCGATAAATTTTCCAATATGGTTTACAATTCTAGTTTGTTATTACTTTCTGTCAAATAATTATTACAAAGTAATAACTCTATTTTGTGCAAGATTTTAAAAATGTTTTTTACTGATAATAATTTATACCTTTAATATCTATTGCTTAAAGCAGTCCTGTACAAAATATGGCCGAGACTACCCAGTGTGACCCATGAGGAGTTTTCAAAATAGTAATTTTTGTTTGTGTTCAAATTCGATGACTGATCACATATGAAAAATTCAGTTATGTGGAAGCCTGACCTTATTTAACCAATATTACACTATCTTTGTATCTAATTTATCTTTTAAACTTTCTATAGAAAAAAAAATGAAAAAGATTTCTTGCTATCCCTCTCTGTATATATGTTTCTATCTCACTCATACTTATAATTCACTCTTGTGGCCTGCAGCTAATATTCTGTGATCAATGGGGCCCCTTAATATTTTTAATTGTGCAGGTCTGGCTTTAACTATCACCATCTCAATTTCTTAACTCTGTCCTGTAAGCTATTTATTATGGTTCACTTATTTAAAGATAAGATTTGTATGAATCCTATCCATATATTTTATTGTTCTTCCAGTATATTACAGAAATGATTTGCTGATTTCATGTTTTTTGCTGTCATGTACTATAAAGTTTATAAAGCTTGCAATTGGAATAACAACTAAATATGACAAGATACTCACTTGGATTAGTGAAAAACTATTTTAAGAAGCATGCTCTCTAAAAGAAATTGTATTGATTTCTTCCTTGATTCAAAGCAAAACTATTTTTTATACCATTTGGTTACAACTAAAAAACAAAAACTTGAAAACTTAGTTTTCAATTAATTTTTTCCATCTGATCATATGTAAACAGTTTTTTGGTCTTTTCAGTATTTATCTTTATATATATCCTACATGGCAGAATATTTTAAAGTGGTTTTGTTCTGAACTTTCATTTTCTCAAAATATTACCTATAATGTTTTTGTACTCAAACAAGTGAGTTACCCCCACCCTCCAAAAAAAAAACCTGGATACTGGCTTTGCACTTTCTCTGAATGTCAGAATGTTTCTATTAAACAATTCTTTAGTAGTTAAATTTTGTCCAATCTAAGCAGCAGCTATTTTCTAAAATAACAGATTAATAATAGGTAAAAACAAAGAATTATATATTTTGCAGATGTCTTTGAAAATTGGTTCTCTCTCTTAACATATTAGCACCACTTACTCCACTAATGAATGGCTGATGTGAAAGCTAAAACACATGATAGCAATCAGTTCTTGGCTTTCAAGATGCCTTAATTTAGATTCACACTTGCAATTATTTATGTCTTATCAGCTGGATAAGATCTGCGACTTAGAGATAGGCACCTCTTTTCACATATTTACATATAACAGCATGGAATTTCACTCACACATGCATGAATGATGAATGTCAAACTATTAACAAACAAATAAAAAAAAAACAACATAAAATGTACAATTGTAATCTTTTTCTTCTAATCTGTTCAAAATCTTTTCAGATCTTTATTTATTTGAACCATTACCTGAATCTTAAAAATTATTAGTCTATTATAAATTTAACATTGATTTCTTGCTGCTTCATATTGGTTGATAATGATTCCTTCTTAATACAAAAGATCTATCAAAAGTTTCTCTGCTTTTAGATAACTGGTGGTTGTTGGAAAGGCATAAAAAGAACAATATTATTTTTTAGCGAACTTTAAGAAGTTTTTGCAGAAACTCAAAATACGTTATTTTCAATTCAAAGCTTCTAAATGACCTTCTCCTCAAAAATGAGTATTATTTTTTTTAACTCTGTCTATCCTAAATAAGCTTCCTTTTGGCTTGATAATTGATTAAGACTAATCTCTCTCTCAATTCCATCCTTGCAGAGTATCTTCAGTCTGATTCTTTTCATTCTCAGTAATCTTTTTATCATGTGATACAGTTTTTATAGTGTAGTTGGGGGTAACCAAACTGGCTATTCAAAGATGGGAACATTGTTTAAGCTAATTGTAAAATAGCAAGCTTTTATTTCCTCATAAAAAAAAATCTAGCTTTATTTTTCCTCTTTCATATAAATACCAGTTTAAGATTCCTCTGAGTATTTAATGGTTGAAAACCACTCTCTTGTACAAAGGAAAGGGCAAGGAAATAAATTTAACTTCAGCTTTTTATTAGCAATAATTGTCTAAATTGTAAAATAATTCATAAATATTAAATGAAAATTAAGTTCTTCAATTTTTTATTTTGTTAAAATCTTTCATTTCTACTGGTTTTACTCAAAATACTTGGAGATTTTTGTTTTTTCTACTCCTGTCTTTGATTAAATATTCCATTTCTCTCTTTTTAATATTTAAATTTATTGAATTTATAATCACTCACATATTACTAACATTCTAACACTTTAACTGTGCAATAAATATTCAGTTGAAACTTTATGCTTTCTTCCTTTGCTTTGGATTTTCTTTCAGAATAGTTACTACTATTACCAACCTTAATGTTAACTTTTTGAATTGAAAAAAAAAAACTTTCTATGTAGAACATCTTTTTCATTAATCCTTCCATCTAATTATTTCTATATAAAAGACTAGCTAGAATTATTGATTAGCATTAGAATAAATTTCTCCTCTAATTTAATATTTCTATCTCTCCCACCTGCTCCACAAGTTTGTTCATCTTGATTGTTACAGTAATGGAATTTTTTATGGAATTTTTTTTCTTCAATAGTTTCCTTTTACATTGGTGCCAAAAAAAACCCCAAAAAGTTAATTTCCAAAAAAGTGGATAACTTTGAACAGTCCTCAATTGTTAAGTTTTTACTGCTGCTCCTCCTGCTGTCATTGAGATGTGTTGACCTAAATGGCTGACTGATTTTCTTCTGTTGACAGCTTCGGGTAGTGCGAGCGTTTAAGAGTACTTTGGAAGACCTTGAGGAAAAACGTAGCATTCACAGTTTCCACAGTTTACACAGCATACGTAGTTCACGTAGCCACCCAGGGCCCCGGCCCATAAGTGAGGAGGCTTACCACCATGACCACCATTTACGCTCAAGTCCACCAGAAAACATATACCTTAACACCCCAGAAATTGTCTCCACTCCGATCTCTCCACTTGATCATCAGCCGTTCAAAGCGAAGAGCCAGTCATTTGAAAATGTTCCTCTGGTTGCCAAGCAACCCTCACCTATTCTGGCCCCCGTCAACCAAGCCCGCAAAAAGTCTCCAACTAAGACCTTCAGCCAGTCTGACATTGCCAACACAAATATCCATGAGACTTCAATTTAGTATCGTGTTTATAATCTCATGGGCAACAAAAATGATGATAAAAAGAAAAGAAACAAAGTTTTTCTGTAATTTTTCCCCTAACACATTCAGTTAGTGGAATAATAATAATAATAATATATATATGTGTGTGTGTGTATATATATATATATATATATATATATATATATACACACACACACACACACACACACACACATATATATAATCTCAAAACAAATGATGGCGTTTGTATTGAAGAAATAAATCTTGCATTTCTCTGAGGTGATGGACATCATTTTTCTCCTGTTCTAGTGGATCCATACCCACAAGAATCAGTCATCTCAAGTGAATGCAGTGTTTTTACAAACTGAAATTGTATCATCTCCAAAAGGAAAAAAAAAAAAAAAAAAAAAAGTTTAAAAAAAAAAAAAAACATACAAATAAAAAGAGGAAAAAAAATCATTGAAACAAAAAAAAAAAATTGAAAAATACCAGGAAAAAAAAACTGATGTTGAGGAATGTGAAATTAAAGAGAAGAAAGTCAAGCCTACTTGACTTATTACGTAATGGTGCCATCTTTCTGATACAGTACAATTATAGATTAATCCAAGTTTCTGGTGCAGTGCACCTTTTTTTTCTCTCTCTCTTTATTTTTTTTTTAATTTAACCTTTAATTTTGGGGGGTTCTACTTGTCTTTACATTCCCCATATAAAATCACAAAAAAAATCCCCCCCCATTCATTTCCAATTTTTTTTCAAAAGAAAAAATACATCCCCTTCCCTTACCATATGAATGGACTCCTGTGAAATAGTGTATATCTAACTTATAGTCCTGAAATTGATTGTAGAAGTCCTATTAATACTATACTTCACTCACTTTGTCTAAACACAAACTAGCCACTTCACTGCTCTCAAATGGAGAGGTAAAAAAAAAGACAAAATCGATGGATTTTACTAGCTGTGTTGTGATATTCCTGCGTGGAGTTGGTTTGTTTGTGTTGGCATCCCTTTCCTCTATCCTCTGGTACTCTTCCCTGCATGGTGTGTATATGCATTTGAACACATACACATATATGAGACCCATCATTTTATTTTATTAGTCATTGCTACCTGTTTATTTTTTTTTTTTTTTTTGTTTTTTTTTTTTTTTAGCTTGTTTTGTTCACCTTCCCTTGCTACTATTTGTTTTACTTTCCTGAAAATGTGAAACAAAAAAAAAATACACATCACTTGTTCTCATTAGTTGCTTTTGTTATAATTTTAGTGTTTGCACTAGTTTATTAGTTTCTGTTGTGTACCTTACCTTTTGTTTTTTTTAGTGAATGCTGCAGCATTTTTGTTTGTTTTATTTTTATTATTTTGTCTGTGCATTCATTTGACTTTCCCTTTTTGTTTTGTTTTTGTTTTTGTTTTTGTTTTTTTTTTCTCTATTTTTCAGATTCGTGTTGTTAATGCTTTCCGCATGGCATTAGACACGCGTTATGACGGGCGTAGCCTGTCTTCGAACTATAGTTCCCAATCACTTGAAAACCTTAGGATGAGGTACAAATTTCCAGCCAGCCCGCGCACCGATGGGTCTGCTAGCACCAACCAAACCGTAGACACATCAATTTGAGCATGTACTGCACCAATTTGGACTATACCTTGCATCATATTTTTGGTAGTATACAGTTGGGCACCGTAAGAGCTGCTGTTGGAATTATTCTGTGACTTAATGTCACTCTGCCCCTTTATCATTTATTTTATCATTCTTACTCATTTTTATACTATTTTAAGAATCCTTTATTATTCATTTAGAACTTATGTTCTAAGCTTGCTTATATTTTGCTGAAACTGTGCAGTGTTGAAGTACCTCCTTCCAGGTCTTAGTAATTTGGTGCTAGCTCATGCTGAAAAGAGAAAAAAAAATTAATTTTTAACTTTTTATGACTTTTTTTTTTTTTTTTTAAATATTATATAGTAAATGCATTCTGGTTGCTGAAAACATCACATTATTTGTTTTAACAGACTTCGTTAAAAAAAACAAGGAAAATTGGATTTAAAATTTTTTTTTTTAAGGTCACTTAAAGGCTGTAGCCAATAAATTAATATCCAGCAAATCCAGTTTGTGGAAATAGCAGAAAATTCCCAACCAGTTGAGCTAAGACACCTGTGTAATTTTATTGTTAGTTTACACCTTTTTATAATAAATCCCTTTCGTCCCAAGTTTGAAAATTAAATTTAAAAAATTTTAAGCAAAATATTGGAGAAAAAAAAACTAAATTTAAAAAAAATAAAAATCAATTGCTCTTATCTGATTCTTGTCTTTTTAATTGAAGCTAGAAGCATGTGTGCAAATTTGTTTGCAGTTGCTGCCATATTACATCTACTTATTTGTATGTTTAATACAGTATAACTACAGAGGTTGACTATAATGTTAACATTTTCACCATTTATACTGTAGCTTCATTTCATATATATATATATATATATATATATATATATATATATATATATATATATATATATATGCAGAAAGCGTATGTGCATTTAACTTTCTTCCCCTCTCTTCTCTAAAGCACATACATCGACTGCTTTCTCATTTTCTAATTTTTATTTTCCTCGTTAAACAAAACAAAGGCTAATTGTCTCAATTATGATTGAAAAATAAAGAAAAAATTTAAATCTGAAAATAGAGAATTTTTTACAGACTTTTCTTTTCCAAAATTTTCCCCCCACAACATTTTCCTACCAACCCTGTTAAAGAGTGAGAAAAATTTTTTTTTAAAACTTCAAATGACATGTACAAAACTTTAAATTAATTGGAATTAGCAGTCATATTAATCAATTTTAGATTTAAACATCTTTTTGTAATTATTCAAATCTGGAGTTTGAGAAATTGTGAGTAAAAGGTACAGATGCAACAAAAGAAAATAATTGATGTGAGAATATAATTGAAACACATTGTTATTGTGTGTGTATGTGGTAAACATCTGAATGGATTGACTCCAAATCATTGTTGGGGACCAATGCTTGTATATGAAAGATTACAGATATTGGCTGTGCTGTTAGATATCTGGGGATATCTCCTGTATTTTAGGGGTACCAATAAGCAGTGTTGCTACCACCAGAATACATAATAAAATCTGTTAAATTTACATTCATATTTGTCATTAAATATACATATATATATATATATATATATATATATATATATATATATATATTTATATATTGATGATGAAATACAATATAGTTTTTAGGATTCCAAATGATCAACAGTTTTAGTTTTTGATGACTTTTCTGTAGTTATGGGATGAAGATTTATTAGATATTTGGTTAGATAATTGTTTGAACTGTACATTTATTTTTGAGTGAAATCTCTCCTCTTCCTCAGCTGTTATTGCATGTAGCTTGTTATGTTAGAAGTATAAGTACATCAACCAACAAGCTTATGCAGTAGCAACTAAGAAAGATGTGAAAATGGCTAGCTTAAACTTTAAAATTCAACTGTATTTATAAATGAAAATACTACAAAACAATGATCTTACCAAATATTAAATTTAGTTTTTATTTCAGATTTTTTTAAAAACCTTTTAGATATAAAAAAATTACCTTGATCTCCTACATTTTAAATTAAAATATTAATTTTGATATAAACTTTCCAAGTAAGCTTTCACCTTGTTGGAATAGTTTTTTAATCTTTCTATCAAAGTTCTTGGAAAAATCTAAAACTAGACTTGTTTTAATTTTATTTTCATAAAACTAGGACCAGATTTTGTTGTATATCTAACTAAAACCAAATTAATTTTCCCATCCCACTCTCATCCAGCCCTGATAGCATCCTCTTGGTAGTAAGGATGACAGCTAGTTTCTCAAGGAGTAATGTTTCATTTAAGCCATCCCAGCTTCACCTTTCTCCTACCCCTCTTCTATTACTACTAATATTACTGTCACTACAGGCAGACAGGCATTGAATGGAACCTCTTACCTACATTAAAATGAAGAGAGAAAAAATTATTGAACTAAAAAGAAAAAAATGTAATGATGACAATGTCGTCTGCAGATCTAAAAAAAATTTTAAAAAAAAATTTAAAAAATAAAAAATAAAAAAATAAAAAATAAAAAAAAATTAAAAAAATGGACTGGTTATCAAACTGTAGGTTTTGTACCAACAACTGTTTTGTTCTCAGCATTGTTTATCGTTTTTATGAATAAAAACGTTTTACCTGTAGCACTGTTATTGTTTGTGGTTATTGAGATTGCACTAACCTAGCTGTCTAAATGGATCTCGGTCTTACTTTTCACTTCTTCTCTAATATACTAAATTAATGAACAATTACTTCCCCCCATAAAAGCAATCATTTATTTCCTAGTATTCAGAAGTTTGCTGTGAAGATTGACATTTTAGAAATATTTTTGCTTGGATAGTCATTTTTATTATAATTTAAACTTCAATTCATAATACTACAATCAACACTCAGAAAACTCTTCAGAAAATGTTATCAATTTTGCTTGTGTAGATGACTTATGATATAGTATAGAAAGGAACTTGTTATTAAATCATACCTTGTCAAAAATGTTACTACTAAAGAGTATTACTTTCATCTGTGCCTTTTTGCACCTGTATACAGTGAATTAAAGATATGATGCCACTTGTCTACCTTTCATGTGAGTTGCACAGGAAGACTAGTGGATTAAGTTACTTCCTAAACAAATTTTAAGCAGGAAAATTGCTCAGGTGATTGCCAACCTCTGAGAGGAAATGTTAAATCAAGATAGCTGTGTGCAATTTTTTGACAATTTTGTGAAATATAGCTTCTCTTTAGGGTAAATGCCCACTTGAGTTATCTCCCCATAATTGTCAGTTTTCATACTTCATTTTTAGTTTTAAAAATATATTATTTTTGAAATGAGATCATGTAACTTTACAAAATTATTTCTAGCATTTGCTTAACTACTTCATAACTACTTCAATTTTAGATATTTCTAATATTTTTATTATAAGTATGTTTTTCTCTTTTAATCCATTATTAATTTATTTTAATATATATCTCTAATATGCAATGAATATAGTCTTCCATTTGCTTGATTTTAATACCTGCCTTTCCCTGAGCTTTTTTAATTCCTCCTTGGTAAGCTTTCCTAGTTTTGTGATGGCCTTATTGTTATTTGCTATGATCCCAATCTGGACTGTTCATTTTACTACTGTTTACTAATCTTTCATTTATTTTTTCAAAGCAGTTTCTGAAATGCCAAAAACAAACTGTTGCTCCTGAAACTTTTAATACTGCTATTTATTTTTTTTACTTATGTTATCATGATCATTACCTTTATTAGTATCCATAGCTTTTCTTTTTTATGATATTTTATTGATCACTGTCTCACTTATTGGCATTGGCTATAGACTTATCAATCTCTACATAGATAAATAATAATGAATTGATTCATCTTTCTATTTTCTTTGAGAGAAAGCATTCTACTAAGGAATAAAAAGGTTAAACTTCATTTATACCTTAATAATGTTAAATAATAATGTTAATTACATTAGTGTCTTCTAGTTATTAACTAATTTCCTCAAAATTTCAAATTTGCTTTTATTCCTAAATTTTTCAAGCCTTTTCTAAAACTTGCAACATCTTTTTTACCTCTTTTTTCAATTTCATCATCAAATAAGTTCTGAAAAGAATTTATTTGTAAATCAATTTTTACTGTTTTATTTTTTAAATTTCAGTTTTTTTTTTTTTTTTTTTTTTTTTTTTGTTTGAATTTTTGAGATGAGAAATTATTATACACTGATTTACTCAGACAGAATGTCCTTTTCTTGATGGTTATAGTCACAACATTTCTGTCATTGTTACCCTCCAGCTTTTATCAGAGGATTGTCATAGTCAGTCACCTGGGAATATTAAACTGAACCCTTTATTCAGTTAACAAAGTAGATTATTGTAATTCTGCTATCTATCCATGCTAGAATAAATCTTTTATCAGTTCTTCCTAGTAATATCATTTCTCTCTTCCACTGATGACTTTTTATACTACATGATGGTTATAAGTTCAATCTTGGAGTTGGGTAGTGCAGCAAGTAAAATTGCAAGGAAGAATTAGTTTATACAAGACATCCTCTAGCAAAGACAGTGACATTAATATACATATTAAGTGTATATTTGTATAACTCCATAGACTAAATAAAAAATTTTGTTTGAAATATTTCAAAAGATACCTGAAGTAGGCCTAGGACTGCTATGGTTGAAACATTGACTATAGCAACCAAGATTAGAAACATTTGTTTAAGTAAATCAATGTATGATAATGAAACTTCATTTTGTTTTGATTTACATGTTTTGTTCACTAACTGGATGCTTGTATTTTCTTTAGTTTTTAATTTTATATTTTTGTTACAGCTGTAAAAACTTATTTTTAAACATAGGCATACATCATCAAAAGGTGCACAAAAAATTCTTACAGATGTTTCAGAAAGGCTCACAATGCTAACATTGACCTCTCAAACATGAAAAACATGCTTCTTCTGAAAGTTTCAAAGTCTAATCATCATCATCATCATCAATGATGTTTGTAACAGAATCTAAAGTGAGTGAGTAGGCACTTACTGGCCTCTACAAACAAATCCAGTTTCAATTACTTATCAATTTCACTTTCCTTTTTGGTTTCATTCATTCAAAAAGTAATAAATTGGGTATTGTCTTCCAAAATAATAATTCTCTCCTCTTCCCACTCAAATGATCTATTCTCTTTACGTCTAAGAATTTTGCATTTGAATCCTTTTTGCTATTAAGGACAATATAATGTCACTTGTAGAAATGCATGACTTCAGTTAAAATTTATATATTAGTATAATGTTATTGTAATGCAGTACAAAAAGAAAATCATTTTATATCAATTTCCAATATTTAATCAAATGATCAGTATCGAATGTCTATATCATGTCATTTTCATAATTGTCCTACTGAAAAATGATTTATGCTAATAGTACTAAAGTCAGTAGTCTACAAATTTTCTATGTGCAGTAGTAGTTTTCATCTTAAGATGACAGATTACTCAAATGTTAATAACAAATGTTAAATTTTAAGAAGGAAGAAAGAAAATCTCACATCTCTCACTTTTTATTGCTGTAACAATGATGAAAAAAATTTTTTTTTTCTTTTTTTTCTTATTTTTTTTCTTTTTTTTCTTTTTTTTTTTTGTCTAAAAGATGTTGTGATTAACTGTAAAGGCTTTTTATGATTGCTCAGTGCCTTTTGAATTAACATTCTTATTTTTGCTTCTTCATTTATTGAGGGTTTTCAAATATGCTAAGTGTTTGTCATTTCCAAACATCATGTCATTTGTTAAGCAAAGGCAGGGAAACTTCTTATTTACTTGAAATGATCTTGATTTTTTTTTTTTTTTTAATTCTTGATAGTAATCTTTCCCATTCTTTCCTAGAACAAAATAATGCTTCTAATAACCATTTACTTTAGTTAATCTTTGCTCACATTTTCATTATCTTTGAAACATCTGCATATGTGAAATATGCAGATATCTCAAAGATAATGAAATATAAAAGTTTTATTAAAAATCTGTTAAATACCCAAAATAATATTGTTTTATTTATTTAAATTTTATTCCTTAGAATTTACTTTGCAGTTGTAAAACATATCAGGATTGGAACCACAGTTCATTTTATTTTTATATATTTACATATTAAGTATTAATCTTAAAGGAAGTAGCTTAACAGATTAATAATTAATAAATACTGTCATCAGGTGACTAAAGTTATTCTATTTACATCTAGTATTTATAAGTGCCTTTTAGGTTTACATTTAAGATACTCATAGAATTCATTTAAAAAAAGTTTTAAGGAAACTAGTGTTAATCAGTTTCAAATTACACACACACACACACACACATATAATTGAAACTTACATTGTAATTTATTTTTTTAACATTTAGCTTTTCAAGTTAAAATATTTAAAGAAAAATAAATTTGTATTAAGTGTATGTTATTTTTTAGTCTTTTATTTGTACAAAAGATGAAACAAAGAATATCTTAATGTATTTAACAAAAATGTTAAGCTATCTCAGATTTAATTATATCTCCCTATTTTATATATATATATATATATATATATATATATATATATATATATATAGTAGTGTTTCAACTAGGGAAACTAATTCATCTTTACTAATGTGGACTTATTTAATAAAGGAATTATCATTTCTGCCCAAGATCAAAATATCTGTGTACTTTGCCTAGTATTGAAAATGTTACCTTTAGCTTCTTTAGTATTTCTGCCTTGGATCAGTATGTATGCTCTTGGTGAAAAGACATACCATAGGCATCAACTGAATAAGGGGTGAGGAAAAAGATAAAAATTAAGGATACTAAAAGAAAAAATACAACAAATGAAAGTAAAGAAGAAATAGAGATGAAAGATAGACAAAAAAAATTTGCTGTCTTGGGTTTTATGACTCTTTTATCAATTGTGATCTTTTAAAATTTTATTTAATTTTCTTTTGATGTAGGATGCATACTTTAAATAGATAGATACTACAGTGTTAACATGTAAATTCAACTTAAAACTTATTGGATTTGAATTTTGAAGTTATAAAACCCTCCCCATCTCCTGTTGTAAATATTTTTGGTTTGCTAAGTAAATCAGAGTACTTTATTTTGGACACATTTATGACTATTTCAAAAAGTAATGATTGATACTACACTGCTTATTTATAAGTACAAGCTATTAAGCTTTCTCTCAAATATCCTTGTAGTATTTGCTTGATCCTTGACCCCACTGGGTTGGAATTGGTTATACTTTCTGGATGAGAAACCTACATAATATTGAATGGGGTGTGCAGGATACAATTAGAAAAACAAGAAGAAAACCAGCTAAAAGAGGAATCAGACAAGTAGTAGTGGGGGCTGAAAAATTCTTGACACCTTTCATAAAATCTTTTTTCTTTTCATTTTTTTTAATTCCCAGGTTTAGTCAGATTTGGAGGATTGAGTTGGATCTGAATATTTTTTCATTACCCAATATATATATATATATATATATATATATATATATATATATATATATATATATATAATCAAAAGAATATGAGCAAAACATTGAAAGCCAACTAGAAATTATTAAAATATTCTCTATTGGGACCAAAAGTAAAATCATAAAATGAATTGGAAAGTATTTTCCTATTTGTTTTTCACAAAGGAAACTAATCCATGTTTGCATAACATTTAGAATAATAATTAAAAAAAAAAAAGAGGGCAAACAATGAAGATTTGAAAAGGATCAAAGGTAGGTACCTCCACTAATTCGCAAAACCTAAGGTTTAAAATGGATTTTTAAAAATAAAAAATATTTCTTGAAGCTTTTATTTTAGCTTTAATTTCAAGTTAATAAATGAAATTTAATATTCCCAATAAACAAAATACTTTGCTCTATTTCAAAAATTTAAATTGGCTAGAAGGAGAGTATTTTAATTTTTTTTTTATTTTTGCTGAAACATTTGATTTTAGCTCATTTTTTAAGCCCACATTTATTGCAATGTAATTCATATTAAAAAAAAATCTTGCAAAAACAAAATATACTTTTCTGAAACTTTATTTGAGGAATATTAACTGATTTAATTAATCTGATTTGAAAGAAATATTTACTTAAAAATATTACAGAAAACCATTTTTTAATACATCAGTAGCTGTTTAAGTTGTTCGTGTGTTTCACAGATTAATGTTTATCTAATGTTGTTCTATGAGGGCTTTAGCAATAAAAAAAAATTGTAATGTGAGTACCTTTTATATATAAGTACTCAGTAATATTAAAAATTTAGAAAAATATTTTCTCTAATCTAATGTTTTATTGAATTTTAGATACTTTTTGGCTTTAAATTTACTATAGTTATCACTCTTATTTTCTGATAATGTTGTGTATGAACTTCTATATCTACAAAAATCAGCACATTTATGCACATACAAAAAAATTGAAAATTCTTTAAAAAATATTGGTGTTTGATGATTTGTACTAAACTTTTTCATTTCAATACATATAGCTTTTACTTAATATGTAAAAGGGGTGAAATTAATACAGAATTTTAAGATTTAAAACTTATATTATTATCTTAAATTATTCTAATTAAAATTTTTAAAAAAGTGAAAACAGTTTTTGTAAAAATTTATTATTCATTGAAAAAAACGTTTTTAAGACAATAATGTCCTTAATATATCTTATTTATGAAGGCATTTAAAAGCTTCTCTAATTAAATAATGTAAATAGTGTTTCTGCTTTACAAAAAAAAATGATTTAAATTTTCCAAGGAGTCTTGCTTTCAACTAATATAAATATGAAGAGGGTCAAATTTAATTTCTTGAAATTTCATAAAAGTGAGTGAGTGGTGGGATAACATGTAATAAAATTAAAAAAAAAATTGCCAAGATTTTCTGTTTTATTTATATATATATATATATATATATATATATAGAGAGAGAGAGAGATACATAAAATAAAGAAATAATTTCATTCATTTGTGAATAAGTCCTGAAAATTTAATTAAAATGTGACAGTTGATTTTTGCAAGAATTTCCAAATCATTGTGCTTTTTTACCAAAAAAAAAAAACAATAAAATTTTGTATACTAAATTTTACTTGCAACTCAAATAAACAAAATTTTCTAATGTGTTAGAAAGGATTAAAAAATTTAATAAAATAATCAAAAAATACTGGTCTTTCCTCTTAATAATAACATGAACATTTTCACAATAAAACTTTTTTTTTATAAAGTTTGGGGCCTTTTTTCATCATAGTATTTTTTTTCTTTTACATTTAATTACTGGAGGTACCTAGTGTAAAGGAAGAATAAGAGTATAGAGGCAAAGTGAAAAAAAAAGCAGATGCATGAGATTAAGGGATAATATTAGAATTCTTATAATTCCTGCTAATTTACCTTGAAGATTTAAGATTAGCATAAGTTTTATTTATTTTCATAAAATATCATAAAATTGTTAAAAGAAAATGGAGATATTTTATTTCTCAATGATGCTAAATTTAACAGGGCCTACAACAACCAGTGCTTCGCTCAGCACTTCTCCTTTTCTCCCCTTCTCCATGTATAAGTGCACACAAACTGATGAGTTAATAAAGACTGAGAATTTGGGCTATCTTAGTTACCTGCTAACAAATAATATCTGCTTGTACTCAAAATGAAATTATTTTTTCACAATTTAGTAAATGCCAAATTGAAAAAGCTTGATTTTAAAGTCAGTATAATTTGTTTTAAAAGTATCAATTATAAATTTGAATTTAATAATCAACTAAATTTCAGTTTATAAATATGATCTATGATTGATTCTCTTTTGAGAGATTTAATAAAGATTTTGACAAGATTTGCATCTTGTCAAAATTATGATTGACTAAAAATGGGAAAATATTCATATATATATATATATATATATATATATATATATATGGCTGGCTACTCTCATTTTCCAAGCACACCTATCTGCTAGAGCAGCTAACTAATTCTTGTCATAAGCACCTGTTCAGGTATATTTGTGTTTGTTGAGCACTCACAGAGCCCACTTATGGTCTATGCTGAGTAGAACTTAGTTTCTAGGAAAGCATGCAAATCAGCAGTTTGAACAACCAATGGTAGTACACTCAAACCTTCGGTTATGATGACATGTGACTTTGTGCTAGCACAAACATCAATTACAATTTTAGGCACTTTCCACTTACATATGCACACGTACCACACTAGGAAGTGCAGTAACGCTCTTGGTGCAACACATTTCACAATAATCAGACCTTCCCCTTCCCACTCCTCCTTCCTTAAGGTCTTGATTAGCCTGTAAGCTGTGAAAACCTATTCATAGTTTATATTTAGGTTCATATCTTGAGTTAAAATGACATTGCTTTAAAACGATTATGGAATATGACTAACAGTACATGAATAACTATACGATTGATACCACAGATACTAAGCATAGGAGCAAATAATGTACTTTTACCAAATTAGTGAAATAGGTAACACAGAAATTGTCAAAAGGAATTAAGTCCCTTGGATTTTAAAAATGTTATTCTTTCAAGGGAGATAAGTTGTATAATTTCATCCTACTTCCTCTTTAATTATAATGTAAAATCAATGTAGAAAATGTCTTAAATTGCTTGTATTATACAATAAGTTAACAAAGATAAAATGTTGAGGTTTACTTTAACAAATAAAGACAGTATTGTGTTTGAATAATAGAAAGCCAAAGTATAAGACATACTGACATGATGCTTGAAAATGAATACCGGCCTATTTGCAACTTTGATAAGGCAATAAAATAAGGATATTAGTAATAAGGTACTCTGGTCCATAGAAAAATTTGTTACTAATCCAGAAAATACATTTAATTGTTAATTGCAATCTTAATTAAATGTGTGTCCAAATATTCAGCAAGGTTAGTGTTTATTTGGGGGGGCGGGGAGGAATTTTTCTCAATTCTTATACCAAAGAGGCTGGAGGTCAGTTGAAATAACTTCCAGCATGATCCACTGATTGAATGTTGATTGCATGCTGATGATGAAGAATTAGCAATTTGCAGGATGATTTTACTTTTTTTTTTTCTTTTTAATATGTAAAGCTGAAAAGAGTGTCAGACATTAATTTTTTTCTTTTTTTTTTTTTTTTCTCTCTCTCTCTTTTTGTATTACGATGTTTGTATTTGATTAGCATGTTTTGTTTTGTTCTTCTCTCTGTTATTTTTTGTGCCTACCCTCATAAAAAGAAGGCCTTTCAAAAAAAAAAAATGCTGTTATATGAATCAAATGAAGGGTGGGGGGGAAAATTTAAAAAAAAAAAATTTTTAAAAATGCAGATTTTCATAAGTTGCCTTTGGACATATTCACCTAACTTGTCAAGTCCCAGTAAATGATGTCTGCTAACAGAGGACTTGACATATTGTGTGTGGCACCATAGCCTAATCCAACTTGTACTCGTCCTTGAAAATTTGATCACTGTGCGTGTGTCCCCAACAAGAAAATAGAAGTTCTCCATTATAAAGAAGAGCAACTAAAATGAGCCGGGCATTTTAAAAGGACTGTTTCATCCATACTTCTTGTTCCCATTATTCTGGTTTGTATTGTTTTATTCTCATAATCATTATTATTTTCTCCAGTTAAGAGATCAGAACAATTTTTTAAGAGTCATCTTTCCATTACACCTAACTGTGTAATTACTACTTAATTAGTTATGACCTGTAAGACTTTTTTTTAAATTAGCTTTTCTGTTTTTTATTGATGAGTTTTCCAACAATAAAAATTAGAATCATTATCCATTCACTTCTTTTTTTCCTAAACTTTGTAGAAATTTAGAAACATATATATATATATATATATATATAATCAGGCTAAGACAAGCTGGCAAATTGTCTTAAAATATTTTTAGGTAATACATCTAACATTAAAATTAGTACTAAAAATGTCTTTATGGTGCCCTTTAAAACTGAATGTTAATTCCATTTGAAAAATATTCCCCTTTCACTTATATTTCTACATAAAAAATCCTGTTATACTTATTCTTATAAATAATTTATTACAGTTATATCTGAATTTTAAGCAAAATTATAATTTGAATTGTTTCATTCCTATTGTAATTTAAATATTCATTTGTTTTTGTTTTTCCAATTTTTTTTTTTCTTTTCTTTAATTTTATTTTTCTCCCGATGTGTTCATATTGCTAATTGGGGACCCAACGTGATTCCTAGAAGGGCATCTATCATCACCACTTGATAACACTAGCTTATAGATTATATATATATATATATATATATATATATATATATATATATATTTCTATCAGTTCTTTAAGATGTTCAAAAGCAAAGAAAACAAAAAACCTCAATCATCTCTCCAACTGCTTCCATTTACTTCATGCATCTTGGATTTCAACGAGCTGTGTAAACAAATGAACAAGGGAATACTGAGAAGCATTCTACTACACAAAGGGTCTCTCCTGCACATTTCCCTATTGCATTGCTATGGACTGCATGGAGGGAAAAAAAAAAAAGCATGATGGTGGCAGGCAGGCAAGACAGAAAGGGGAGCAAGCTTTTTTTGTTTGTTTTTTTTGTTTTTTTGTTTACTGTTTGTTTATATATTTATTTATATATATATATATATATATATATATATATATATATATATATTCTTGTATTTATTGTCTTATGGTGAAAAATTTCCTTGTCAAATCAAAATTAAATCTGCCTCCTCCATCCATATATATATATATATATATATATATATATATATATATATATATATATATATACACACACACACACACATTTGCACCCAACAATGTAGCATGGTTGTATATCCCTCCCTCTTTTATTTATCGTCTATTGTGAGTTTGAACTCCTCTCCTTACACACATCTATATTTACATATAGGATTATATCTCCAGCTTAAAAAGAATAAAAAAAGGAAAGTCATTGTTAGTTTGCAATTTTGCCAAAGTATAAATTCAATCTTTTTTTTTCTTATACACATACACATTCCCACACTAACACAAATATTTTATATATTATGTTGCTAATGTTCTTGCTAGTTAAATACAGATACCACCTTAGCCTTTTACTATTACCTATTACGACTATTTTCCTCCATATTTGTATGTCACAGCCAATGTATCTCTAAGCACTAATTTGATTGAATGCACTCTTTTTTCATCCTGTCATTTGTTTCACAATCCATTGTTGTATTCATGTCTCTTTATTCTCTCAATATTTGACTCCATTTCATTCTCTACTTGTATCATTGTTTTTTTATTCAACACATACTTAAACACACATGCTTGACTGTTGTTGTTTTTGTATAACTTTTCATCTTTTAAGGTTTTCTTTTAAGAACTCTGTGTATTGAAGATAAGTTATTTTAATGTGTTTTTGTTGTTTTTTCTTTTTCTTTTCATATTTATGGATCCCAATGGGAAGCATTTGGATTTAACAGAACTTTGTATAGATTTTTAACTGATTTTTACTTAAATTAATGTAAATTTATAAGCAATATATATTTAGTTTTTCTAAAACAAACAAAAAGGTTCCTGCTTGACAATTTCTTCTTTTTTTGTGTATTTTTATTTGGATTGATTATCACTTGTAAAACCGATGTCTATTGAAAAGTATACACAAACCAAGGTATTTTTATATTAGTCTATTCCATTATCATGTAAACTTTAGATTATGGCTGTTTCATAAAACATTAATAGTTTTATCATCAAAGTATTCAGTCTATTTTCTGAACTTTTACTGGTTAAATTTATTTATTAAGCTCCTTTTAAAATAACCTTTACATCTACTCTTAGGTGCCTAATTCAAGGTGGTGGGGGTCAAAATAAAATCTTGCAGATCATAAAAGAGTGCAAGTAAAAAAACTATAATAATTATTTCATGTTTTAATTCTGGGGAAAAGTGGGAACTGAATAAATAAGGTTATGAAGGTGTCAGAAAATTTCCTCAAAATATGAAATAGACATTGCTCTCACCTTACCACTTTTATTAAGTACTTAAGAATAATTTGAAGTAGAATACTTAAAAATATTGTTAATCTTCTGAAAGACATTAATTAATGTTACCATGTACCCCTGTTTATAATTGATAATTTAAGATTAGTAGAGAAAATTTTAACATCATTTTTGTGTTTAAAAAACAGATTGATTTGGAAATTCTTGCAAAAATCAAATAATTGTTATATAATTTTATGAAATTTTGTGAAATTTAAAATTTCACCCCTTTCATATTTATATTAGTTAAAAGTTGAGAATTTGAATCATCAGTTTTGTATTTGTAAAAGAGGAACACCATTTACTGAAAATTTACTCTGAATGATAAAATAAAAATGCAATAAAATTGTCGTTATTTAATTAGGAAAGCTTTTAATTGCTTTTATAAATGATATATATTAAAGACACAAATTTTTTTCCAATCAATAATGAACTTTTACAAGAATAGTTTTCATTTTTTTTAATTTTAGTTAGAAATATTTATAGAGTTTTAAATCTTTTAAAATTCTGTATTAATTTCACTCTGTTAGATGATATTAATAAGTAAAAACTATATTTACTAATCATAACTGGAAAAACTTAGGACAAATCATCAAACACCAATATTTTTAAAAGAATTTTTAATTTTTCTGTATGTGCATAAACATGTCAATTTTTGTAGATACAAAAGTTCACACACAACATTATCAGAAAATATGAGTGATAACTATAGTAAATTTAAAGCCAAAATGTATCTAAAATTCAATAAAAGATTAGATTACAGAATAGGGTTTTAGCATGTAAATGAATGTAATGGGTTTGACTGGAATTGTCTAAATTCAACATATCCTTCATATTAAACTAAAGGTAAAATTAAGATATGATTCTTTGCCTTGATTTTTGCAGCAAATGAAAACCATTATAATAATAAAATTAATTTTTAATAAATATATAAAAAGTTGTAGCCTCTGTCTATTATTGAACTCCTAGGGATTTGGAGATAGACCCCCATAATCATATATATTCTGAAACTACATTATCTGGGGGACTTGGATAAGTATATTTCATTTTGATCAAAGGGAATGACTCCTGTCCAAAATATAGAAGATGGAGGCCATATCAGCAAGATCAAAATGAGATAATAAGGATATTAAGCAAGAAATCACCAATCAATTGATAGTGCCTTACAATACATATTTGCTGTGACAATTCAACTGTCATATCAGTGTTGAAGTCTGCTCATCAATTCATTCAATCAAGTATTACATCACATACATATCAAAGGGGTCAGATGAAGATGTTTTTGCACAAACCCTCCCCACTGAAATTTTTCCCCTTTTGATTTAAATTAAATTTAAATTTGCACAAGAGAATGTCTCCTAATCCAAAATATAAGAGAATGCCAAAAGATGGAGATCACATCGGCAAAAGATCATTGAGTAATGTTGAAATGCATCATTTTTGTCCACAAATTATAACAATGATGATTTAAAATCAAATTCTCATTTTCTTACAAATAAAAGGTGCACGTAATTCAGCTAGTATATATATATATATATATATATATATATATATAGTTTATTCATCTACATCATTGTTACATTTGTCTGTCATCAGAAGAGTCCACAGCATTGAGATAGGAAGATTATATATCTCTAGAGAACTCTTCTGGTGATGTTGAAGTGTTATTCATGCATACAAACACGCACAAATCAATACTACATGATGACTGTCAGATTCATACTTCAAGCAATTTTCAGACCAAGAGTACACTGAAGCATTAAACAGACAGTCACAGTGTTGATATAAATATTTGGTACATATATTGTTTTATATATTTCATTAAAAGACATGAATGAATGTGTATTTTCTTTTTAATTAATGAAGGAAATAAACAGCAGATTGGGATATTTGCTGGGAAAAGGATAGAAATCAATCTTAAAGAATTGTTGATTTAAATATTCATGTAATGATGATGACCGATGTTAAAATATCTCATTGAATCATAAAATAACTTGTATGAAAAAAAACTAAACCTGAATGAATTTTAATGAAAATTGATCAGTACAGAAATGTTTTATGAAACAGCTTTAAGTCATTATGTATTTTATTATTTTAAGTTAAATAGGAGTTTTCCTTTATTCAATTACTGGTATTAGCATTGTTAAATTTTATTTATAGAGTTTATTTTATTAATGCTGTCTTGAAAACAGCCATCATTAATCAACTTTTTTTTTTATCGTTTTTTTAGGTTACTAAGTTGGTAATGTTATTTCAATCCAGATGTTAAAAAATTGCTTTGAAACCTCACTGTATATGCAGTTCAGAGTTATTCTACTTCTTTCTCTGCTAGATTTTTAGCCCAGCTTTTGCCTCTGCACAATATTCAATTCAGACTTCATTGCTAAAAACTAGAGCTGCATCTCTAGCAGTTTAACTTGCCTTACTTTTTTTTTCTTTCTCTTTATTTATAAGCTTTATGCTATTTCTCTGATGTTTTAAAGAATTATTTTCTACTCCTCATGTATTCTGTTGTAAAAGCAGTTTGTGCTGTGCTGTAGAGTGTCACTAGGCTTAGCCCCAAGTTCTTGTATTATTATTATTATTATTATTATTATTATTATTATACATTAGTGGTTCTTGTCCCTTGATATTGTCTAGCTGCTCTTATTTTATTTTCAATAAATATTTATATAGAAATAGGATAACTATTTGCATGATGTTGGGTAGATTGCTACAACTATCATTAGCACCACCATTAGATATCTTTATTTATATGCACCACTTGAAATCCTCACATAATTTTGAAGTTAAATGTTCATACACCATCTTTTTAAAAAATCTAGTGTTTGAGTGTTACCATATTGCACAATTGAATTGTTTTTATTTTTTAATTCATCTCTAAAGTGATCATTTGTTTACCTACATATGTTGACATTTTGAAGTATTTCTCTATCAAGAGCCTTATGGAAATATCGTTACAGAAAAATAAAATCACTGATCAGAATTAGTCATTGTCTAACCTGGTATAAGGCCATAATAGCACCTGGAAAACAAAAGACTAAATTATAAAAAAAAAAAAAAAAAAATAGCAGGCCTATCTTTCATCACTTGTTCATGTTGCCTTCATCTGAGTCTACTTAATGTACTTAGTAATCATCTAAGAATGATTCTTTCAGAGATCCAGTTTTCCAACAAATCTCTGATGACCTAAATGTCACAAGTGTTTTAAGATTATCTTTCCTAATATTTATTTCAATACCATTAAAAAACAAAATTCCTGTAATTATGAAAGTTACAACTCTTGGTCATGCAAATAAATAGATTTTATCTATCATTAAGAATAGAGGGTTATTATATTTGAATCAAAATTTAGACGAACAGAGAAGTAGCAACCCAGATTAACATCAAAACTTAAATTTCATATCCTAACATCATACTTATAATAAAATAAGAATGAAAAATTATGGGTAAATATGCATAGGGAATAATAAATAGTTTGAAGTCAAACATAAACTTGTATAGACTAAAGCATTTAGATTAAAAAATGATAGAACATTAGGTAGAAACCTTAAGCCTTTTCTCAACAATGCATTTACAGAGACACATGGTCTTTTAAGAGTGGCCACTGTATATAAGCTTCAAATTAAACATTACATAGTTTTTGATTTATATATTAGAAAATAAGATAGTTCTAAATATGCAGTTATTAATTAGAGTCTCTTAATTTCCAGCTGATTGGAGCCAGAAGCCAATAAGATTAGTAGAAACCTAGTGTCTGGAAATTTGATCCTGCCAAGCAGCACCTCCCTATTACACTGAGCAGGATTGGATTGGTAACATGCCTTGGATGTTCCACCATTCAGTCTTAAGTTTTATGATGGGTAGCCCACATCAAAAATGATCCCGAGTCAAATTTATATTGACAAATAAAGACTTAGATTCCTATAATTTGTAAATCTTAATTCATACAAATGCTTATCTATTTTATAAAATCTGCAACTAAGTGCTTGTTCTATTTAACAGTATTTTTCAAATATGTGAAAGAACACTGGTTCTAGTGGCAATTTTTAATGTTAGAATAAAAATTTCATTATTTTTTTCATGTGGGTAAGAAAGAAAAAACTCAGATTTATCATTTTTAAGCACACAAAAATGATAGAATAATAGGTTTTCTGTTTTTATATATATATATATATATATATATATATATATATATATATATATATATATAGCATGGTATTGGAGAAATATTGATAAAATTCAAAACTTCTAGATTTGATTGATTTTATTAAAGAGGTTTTTATAGGGGTCAGAAGGAAAACTTATTTTGTCTGTGCTTCAAGAAGACTCTCTTGAGGAAATATTGCTGTTCTCTCTACTCTTGTGAATTTTTTTCAGTTTTCACGTATTAGACTTTCCCATTTTTCTTGTGCTGAAAAATTATTTTAGAAAATGCCCTTTTTGCAGTATGGTAACATTCAAACAGTATTTGCAAATTCCTGAAGAAAATCCATTATAATTTTATAATCTACATTTATAAATGAAATAATATCAATGTGAAATTGTATGATTAATATAGATGTTTGGAAATGTTAAGCTTGTGATATAAGAATTTTAGGATTGAAACTGCAAATAGTAATTCCATATTTCAATAAATTTCCTTTCAACTGTCAAACTGCTCTCAGTGCTTAATTCAATGTCTTATTTATTGAAAATTTAAGCAAATTCTAAAAATATAAAATGACAAGAATATTCATCTTTCTATCTTCACACATACTTTGTCCTTTCTTTTTTTTCTAATCAACATCTAAGACTTCCTTGTTCATGTATTTTAACTCCTGGTGTCATGCTGCATATACAATACTAGTCAAACTCATTGGGTAAATATAAAAGGAATATATGCACTAACACAATTGCTAAAAGGTTTATTGGAAACATAAAAGTGTTTGCACAAGGTGGAATTTCTCATATTCTGGCCCGAAATCCTCTTCTACCTTGAATCACAATAAAGTTGTCATTCGTTTTTTGTTGAAATCTTCAGAATTTCCAAGCCTGAACTTAACCATTTCCACAGTAAATTTTCTTTTTAATTTTACCAGTTTTAAGGTTTCAATTTAAATTCAAATTGTTATCTCTATACACAAGTTAACTTGCTTATGAGTTAACCCCATATATATATATATATATATATATATATATATATATATATATATATATATATATATATATATAGTACAGGTAATCGATCCATTGGTATATAATCCAGGTGGATCCTAGTAATATTTGTTATTAAAACTAATTCAGAGAGAGCTTGATATATTTATTATAACAGAGAATATGTATTTTTTACAGCAAAAAAAAAAAATTGTTGAGGTCATTTTTGTTTTTTTTTGTTGTAAAAAAATAATATATATATATATATATATATATATATATATATATATATATATATTCAGTCTAAATAACATTGAATGGCATTTATTTTAAAATGTCTGGTTTGAGTTATTTCCATGGAAACCAAATGTAAAATAAAATTATTGTTTGGAAGGGGAGAATCAAAATTAGATTACTGTGTATGCATGCACTTGGCCTTGTGTCTGTCCTGACAAATGAAATAAATTAATTTATTCAAATTTGTCATCATTCAGAAATAGTCTGTAAGTTGTCTTGAGATCCATAAGTCTATACTTGGTTGTCCAAAATTTGATCACTTGTTGCAAAATCACATAATAAATCACTAATTTCAAAGCACTCTGCTACCATAAGAAAGTTGCCATGTGGCTTGGGCTGTTTCAATTGCATATACACTTTTGCAGCGATTCTGTTGCAAAGTTATGTGTTTGGTCAGCCACTTCTGTCTGTTCCATCTAGAAGGGGGCTAAGTCTATGAAACATTTGAAATGTTAAGTCACACAGATCTTTTCTTCTGTAAATCTGAGTTCAAATTGGAATGGGCATGACAGTTTGCATATACATGCACAGCTATGATTCAGAGATACCAAATGTAACCTGAATTTGAAAAAACCAGAAAACACTTACTGAGACAATCTCTCAAGCAAGTTCGCATGTAAAATTTCATGAACAGTTATTTGACTGTAGTTAAATTCTTAGTACTAGACACAGGCTTAGGCTTGTATTAAAAATAACACAGTCTATATATTCACACACAATTGTGAGTTTACACTGATACTTAAAGTACTGTGGAGTCTATCAGACTTATTTTCATTGATACCTCCATTTATATAAATATTTGTTAAAGTTTCACTAATCTCCCGAAGATATTCCTTGATAAATTTTCAGATTGCTTTGAAGGATATATAAAGTAGAATTATTTAGTTATAGTCAGTTATTTAAGTAATTTTTCAATTTCATTAGTTATATTTTCTGCATTAATAATTCAGATTTTTTTCTATGAAATTAATACTATCATCATACTTAATAAAGATTCGTTTTTAAATCATTTAAAAATATTGAAAGTAAACTTAACAAGATTCATACCATCCAAAAATAGAAAATAGCTGCCATATTTAATTAATTTTGCAAATGTGTTGTTTATATTTTCTGCATGAGTAATCTAGAATTTTTAGCTATACTATTGTCACAAGTAAGAAAGAATTCTACTTTTTAAATCATTAAAAGTAATAAAAAATATTCAAAGATAGCTAACAGAAAACAAAGTGTATGGTGGGAGGGGCACAGTCTTGAGATATTCACTTACTGCTGTTGGGTAATGTCTTCAGTTACCATAACATCAGAGTATTTCCTTACTAAAAAGGGGAGATTGGGTTGCACAACCAATATTGATATATGTCATATCATGTTATACAATAAATGTTCAAGGCTCTTTTGTGCTAAGCTCCAAGTTTACATGGCAAGCACGTAAAAAAGTGCAACCTTAAAAACAAAAAAAAAAATATTTTATGAGGACATAATGTCTTTTTACTTTTTCTTTTTTCTCACTTCCTCTCTCTAAGCTCATTTAACAACTTTCTCTTTTACTATTCAAACAAGCAAGCAGCACTACTGAACTGATATTTTTGCATGTTCTCTCTCTATGCAAACAAGCTGTCTCCTGTCTATCTTCTCAATAATTGATTCGCATGGTGGTCAGCATTTACTGATTTTTTGCTGCCTCAGGTTTACACTTGATTTTTTATTAAAAAAAATTTGTTCAGAATTCTTTGATCTCTGAAAATGCCATTTTAAGTTGTCTCTTTTCTATCAAACTTAAATGAAACTGTACATCTTTGGCATTAA
Source organism: Acanthosepion pharaonis (assembly GCA_903632075.3). Lineage (NCBI taxonomy): Eukaryota > Metazoa > Mollusca > Cephalopoda > Sepiida > Sepiidae > Acanthosepion > Acanthosepion pharaonis. Next base: position 425,234 of record CAHIKZ030000810.1, on the reverse strand, counting down.
ACTTATCTTTCTGTTTCTCTTTGCACCTTTTTATTATTCTATCAATATTTCTAATTCTCACTGCTAACTTCAATGCTAATTCTCAATTGTCTGTTACTGCATTTTCAGAATGGTTTCAATATTCTATTCAAACTATTTACTTTATTCGCTAGCTTCTGGGATTTTTTTTTTCTCTCATTTCATCCTTTTAAGGATAAGCAACAAAATTTGTACAAATTTCAATTACTAACATCTAAAATATTTTTCTCATATTAAAATACTTATATTTTTTTTCATTTTAATAACTTGATGTATCATTTTAGTATTAAAATTAAATGCTTAAATAAAATGTAAACAAAATAATATTGAAATCAACAATTTTTTTTTTTTTTTTTTTTTTTGAAACTTTAAACAGGTTCAAACCATGAGTATTCTTCAGCATATGTAATAACTATAACAGGTTGTCTCCATAACTGAACACATTGTTACACACTAATTGAATTTAACCAAACAGCTTTTAAAATTATTTGAAAGTCAAAGTTTTGGTAGTTTTGAAATCCTCCTGTTTTGGTTGAACATATGGAAATAGTTTGGTGAAATTTTTTTATGCCTCTTCTTTTAAAAAAAAAAAAAAATAATACTGTTTAACTTCTGCAATAGAGCCAGTAAATCTTGAATTTGATAATTTGGTCATTTGTTTAACCTGAAAAATCAGTTGTCACTTCCAAATTAAATTTCTGTATGAATTTAGGCTTTAATTAAAAAAAGCTTATCAAACTAAATGAACAGTTGAAATCTCATTGGCAGTCTGTATATGTATATTGTGTGTGCTATATATATATATATATATATATATATATATATATATATATATATTTTTGTTTCAGCTAAATGGAAAGTCAGTTTAGACCACTGATATGCATTAACTAAAAACTTGTTTCTGGTTATTTTTATATTTTCTTTAATTTTAATTTCAAAATTTTGTATTAAATTATGATTCTTAATCCTTATATTTTTATAAGCAAAGATAGGAATAAATTTTTATATCATAATCAAGTAATATCAATATAACAAAAATTTCTTAAGTAAAAATGATTGTTATTATTTTAGCTTCACTTTTAAGACTTAGTTTAAATAGAAATTTTTGTTTGTACATGTTTCAATAATAAAGAAATTTTAATTTTTAGAATTTTTGTTTGTTTATGAGTTGTTTTTTTTTGTTTTTTCTTTTTTTTTTCTTTTTTCTTCCTTTGTCTGATGAGGTTTGTCAATTTCTCAATCTTGGAAAGATGGGAGCCAATTTATAGCATCTAAAATGCACACATATCAACTTTTTTCAGTACTCCATCTGGCAAATTTAAAAAGAAAATTTATAATTATACACATAAGTGTGTATGTATGTATATATGTGTATATTTACACACATATATACATATATACATACGCACAGACAGATATACATTCATATATACATAGTCAATTCATTTTCTCTTAATTCTTGTATTGTTTCTAACTCTATCCCACTGAATTATTTAACTAGTACTTCATCTGCAGCACAATCTTCAAACAGCACTGATACCAATGATTTATATTGTAAGCTCTACCTACACTGGTTGTAATGCATGGGCCAGCTTCATATTTGCATTTGCATGCAGCATGTTTTTGTTGTCAGTTTTTCTTTTGTGCAGGACTTTTTTTTTTAATCATGCCATGCATTATTCAAATGGTTTTTGTTCTAATATCAAAATTATTTGGCTGATATGTTTATATAGTCTTATATTACAAAACTAGTTCTAATATATATTTTTTATAAATCCAAAATGTTTTTTACTTAAATTATTTGATTTTTATTTCTTTAAATTAAAATAATTTCTTAATATCTATGTATATAAATAAAGAGACAAGTATGGGAGGGAAACTAATTATAATTTTAATAAATATACACACACACACACACACACACACACACACACACACACACACACACATATATATATATATTTTGTTTCTTTCCAATTACAGATTCGTGTGGTCAATGCTTTCCAGATGGACTTAGATACTCATTTGGATAGCTACGACAAGCGCAGTCGACCCTCTGTCGCCAGCCTGCCATCACTTCAACTACGCTCCGGACCGTTCAAAAAAAACAATCTTCCTAATTCCCCTGAGACTGAATCTCCTAGCAAACCCTGGCTAAATCGGGCCGAAAGTATCCCATATGCTGACGAACCTTAAAAACAAAAGATAAGATGACAATCTTTGAGAAACAAAAAAAATCAAAATTATCCAGTTAATCTAAACTATTTCTTCAACCACCCTCCTTTTTTATTTATTTTATTTTTTTTAAATCTTACTGTTTTTCATTCTTTGTCTCTCTCTCTCTCAACATCTGCTGCCATATTTAATATCCAAGTGCAGTTTTCATTTTCTATTTGGCTTTCCCCCCATTCCCTCTATCTCTCTCCTAAACTTTCCACTTTGGAATGATTTTTCTAAAATAAAATAAAAATTTTTAAAAAAATTATTAAAAAAAAAAAAAGAAAAGAAAAAAAAAAGACAAACCCCATATATTATGATGTTGTTACATAATATAAAGCCTCTAACTTACATACTTCTCCAGTGTATTGAGTTTCCTTGATAACCCCAATATATAATTTGATGTGCGGACTTATATATTTTCATTATTTTTATTATTATCACCATTACTATAAGTGTAGAATTATTTTTTCTATTTCACTAATTGCACAATTCATTCTAAATGTTTTGGGGGAAATAAACATTATTACATTAACTGAAACAGGAAAGCTACTTTTTTTTTTCTTATTGCCAAAACAATTCTATTAACCCCTTTTTAGCACATTGCAGTGCATAAAATAATTTAGAAAAGCAGATAACATTTTTCTTTCTCATATTTACTCTAAAAATTGCTTAGATTTTCATATTTTAATTAATTAAAAAAGTATATTGAAATAAACAATTTTAATTGTTCACATTATTCATTTATTGTTGTACAGTCAATTTTAAATTTACTGATTAACCCCAGATCTCTGAATGAAAAAAAGAAAATTATTCTTCATTATGCTGCTATGTACATAAATTTTATTGAAAATGCTTGTTAAAGTTTCAGAAAGAAGAAAAAACACTTGCAGTATTAAATTATTTACCAATATTTTATTTCTAGAGTACATTTCTGTTTTTAAAAATGAAATGCTCTTAAGGAATGACTGGAAGGCAAGCAACAAATTAAAGTGATAATTTTGTTTTTCCTTTTCTTTTTTTTTTCATACATCATTCAGGTGGAAAATAAACTGATGGAGTTTTTTGTAAATTTTTAAAATTTGTCATTTCACTCAAGTTAAGAACCAGTGTTCTTTCATATATTTGAAAAATACTGTTAAATAGAACAAGCACTTAGTTGCAGATTTTATAAAATAGATAAGCATTTGTATGAATTAAGATTTACAAATTATAGGAATCTAAGTCTTTATTTGTCAATATAAATTTGACTCGGGATCATTTTTGATGTGGGCTACCCATCATAAAACTTAAGACTGAATGGTGGAACATCCAAGGCATGTTACCAATCCAATCCTGCTCAGTGTAATAGGGAGGTGCTGCTTGGCAGGATCAAATTTCAGACACTAGGTTTCTACTAATCTTATTGGCTTCTGGCTCCAATCAGCTGGAAATTAAGAGACTCTAATTAATAACTGCATATTTAGAACTATCTTATTTTCTAATATATAAATCAAAAACTATGTAATGTTTAATTTGAAGCTTATATACAGTGGCCACTCTTAAAAGACCATGTGTCTCTGTAAATGCATTGTTGAGAAAAGGCTTAAGGTTTCTACCTAATGTTCTATCATTTTTTAATCTAAATGCTTTAGTCTATACAAGTTTATGTTTGACTTCAAACTATTTATTATTCCCTATGCATATTTACCCATAATTTTTCATTCTTATTTTATTATAAGTATGATGTTAAGATATGAAATTTAAGTTTTGATGTTAATCTGTGTAAATTGATGGTTTGGACTAAGATCTTGAATCCATGGATAAGTGAAATGAACTCCTCTTGTCCAATCATCTTTTTTTCACTTTGTATAATTTAGCACTAGATTTATCTGCTTTAAAGTCTTTTCATTCATAATCATAGATATAACATATTTATTTTTAATCCTCTCTTTGAACAGGCAAAATCAAATTGCTGTTTCATTAGTAGTCTCTTTAGCAGCTCATATTCTATTTAACTAATAGCATAGAAAGACAGTAAAGATTCTTAGAGGTTAATATTCTGTAGTTTATTAGCTTTTGTTTTTCTGCTATACTCTTGTATGTCTTATTTTTTTATTGAATGACAATTTTGCATAATCTGTAAACAGTCTGATATCTTAGCTCTCTCTCAGTAATAATCATTCCTTCTGTATTTTGGAACTCTGATTTAATGGCTAAACTACTGAACTTCAGTAGACAGTCTTTGATCAAGAATTCACTTGTGTGTATTAGATATATATATATATATATATATATATATATATATATATATATATATATATATATATGTATACACATACCTATATATATATATATATATATATATATATATATATATGTATACACATACCTATATAGTTTAGAAGGGTATGCACATTTTGATATTCAGATGGTGCTCTTTAAGCATTTCACTCAAAAGTTTTAACTCTCCACCCCCAGGTTTTCTCTTGAGAAGGAGTTATTTTATTATTATTCACTCAAATGAACTTCAAGAATGAAAACTGTATTTGGACATTTGGCTATTAAGGCAAAAAAAAAAAATTGTTGATTGTTAGAGTGAAAGCAAACGAAAATACGATGATTATTTTTTTCCATATTTGGTATATCTCAGTAAAGAATATTCATTATCTCATTCCTGGGGGAGTTAAACAAAAATAAAATAAAAACTAAAGAAAAAAAATCAGATGGCTTAATAAAAGAAAGAAAATCTCATTGCATGCTTAACCCCCACCTTATTATTTCTACTCTTATAGTTTAACCCCTTCATGATGTTAGGAGAGAGCAACCAAATATGATCATGATACAATGAATTCTGGAAGTTCTCCTCCACCCATGCTTAAGTGTTGTTTATATGCAACTTCTATTAACATTATCTACTACTCCTACTATTATTGCTATTATGATACTAAAACCAATGCTACATTTATATAATTCATCATGTATATTCTTTTAATATTACATTGCAGTTGTTTTTAAATCAATTGAACTGAAATTGACTTTATTTCAGCTAACAGTGGAAAAAGAAAAGACAATATTAGATCATTACTGTGTGTATATATGTACAGGTAATATACATTTGAAATTTTGTAATTCTACAACCTTAATTATGTAATGGTTGATATCAATATTTACATAATAAGTGCTGTCATCACTGTTGTCTATTTTATCTTTGTAAAATGCCTTCAATAAGAAAGATAAAAGAAATGAAATCCCATCATTTGAAGGGAGAAAATGTATCTTAATGTACATATACATATGTATATAGGTTTCTCTTTTCTTTCTCTCTCTCAAAATCTTTAAGTATTTTTTTTCCTGGGACACTTTCAGAATTCTGTTTGGTCATCTACTTACATTTTGAAATTCTGCTGGATTTTTTTTCCACTTTCCCCTCTCTGCACTGTATGTTTTTTTTTGTACATAGCTATCATTATATCTGTTTTCTATTCTCTCTCTATCTCTCTTCCACTCTGCCTTCCTCATTTATTTTCCCAATGTATTTCTCCCTCATTCCACATCACTTTTATCTACCCCCTACAGTCCAACCTTCATTTTTCATAAACTTAATATTACTCCTTTCAGACCCCCACATATCCTATAATTTTGACTTCTATTCCAGATTGATACACCTTTGACCTCCTCCATTCCTCTGATACCGGAAGTCTTAATTTTTAGTATTCATTACAGTTTAAGTACTTCATGACTTTTCAATATGGTACCAATGATAAGTACAAACTGTAAGAATTAGTAATTCAATATTCTTGATGTCCTTCTGGTATTCTCTTATTCCATGTTAACCACTGATGGGATTAAAGCAAAAACATCTTTCCAAACTCCTATAGGTTGTCAATATCCAAACAACCCTCTATTCACTGTTTATCATAAATGGAGTTAACTTTGATAGTTATAGATATTCAATTATACAATTAAATGAAGCAAACTATTTTAATGTTAATTGCTTCAAAATTTCTTTGTATTTTATTCACAAATTACACATTTGAGTTCCATTTTCTTAACAACAATAGCAATTTGTGAGACTAATAGATGTACAAAGAACTTTTAGAAACAAGATTGTATCTAATTGGACACTAGATCACTTTGTTGTAAACAACTGTATTTTGAAGCTAAGATCTTTTAGTCATTTAGAGCTTTGACATGATTTCTTCTATTCAACATTAGGGTGGGTTTGAAATTTAGATCAGTGACAAAAGATGTTTTAAATCTTAGCACAAATATAGTTGGTTACAACCAGTTGCTGTAGCTAGCCAAAGTCAATGCTGGTGTTGAGAAGACATCAGGTTCTTATTCCCTGTTGTTTTAAAGTGGATTTGATGGGTATTTTTCTTCCAGCAAATTTAACCTTTTAATAAATTTTTATAGGATTTTTTTTTTAAATTTTTAAGTATGGAAAAACAAATTAAAGGACTGGTGTTTTCATTAAGATAACCCCTGCCAAAATGTACATAGTTCAGAGTGGACACAACAAATGCACACAGCAATTTATTTCATTTTTATGATTATTAAGACCCAAGTGATTTTGTTTCTGCTAACACCTTTTTTCCGTTTTTTTATCATTATTCCTGGCTGCTATTCTGAAACATAAATCCACAGAAAGCTGATCTCATTTATTGGATTGAATTCAATAAAAAATCAGCTTACTTGTTGATATTGATTTTAAAAAGGAAAAATATAATTGTTGATGTTAAAATTTTTTTCTACAGAAAAACTGGGGCTTTCTAATTGTGCCTGTTCTGATTTTTACCAATTCTGTTTGTCCCTTTTATTCATTTTGAAATATCATTTTAATTTATACATAACTTTTTTTTCTTAAACTGGTTTACTAAGTAAGTGACTTTTGCTCTAAGTTTTGATATTTGGTTTTTGAAAATATCTATTCAGTTTCTTTTTCTGTGCAAATAATCTATATTTTAAAAGTTACTTTGTTATTCCATGTGTTGGTTACAAGCTTTATCTAAATCCAAACATAATTAAGTTTACCTACTGAACATTTTGCATTGCAATATTTCTATTACTTTGTAGTATCAGTTATGGTTAAATGCTGGCAGGGTACATCAGAAATAAGCTTCAACATAATGCCAAAAAAACTTGAATCTTGCTTCTATTTTGTTGATTTCATACACAAGAATTTCAATGAATAAACACATTGTTTTAAATACAGTTTTATAAAGTTGATATAACTCAACTGTAAGATTTTCTAAGTTTGATAGCTTGTCTCTTGTACAAATAAATCTTCCTGAGATTATAAGTACATACACAAAGATTTAATGTTAAGGAAAAACAAATGAATCACATGGACATTTTTGTGGAACAAGTTTGACACAGTATAAGAGGTAAAAAAAATAATTTTGATAAATTGGCTGGTGATATTTCCTTCTAAAAGTATCTTAATTGCCAAAAAAGTGAGTTATAAAGCCAAGAAAAAGGTAAAAAATGAAATATGCTTAAAATAGAAAGCTGCATAATGAGATGATTAAAAGCAATTGCTCTACATGTTTTCATTGCAGAAGTGAAAATATTATTTTTAACTACATTTTTGTTGTAATTTTAAGACTTGAAAATGAAATCTTAAAATGACACTGTCTTATAACTCACTTGTAAATTGCTTGTGGATATGTTAATATCTTTGAAGATATTTAATGCCAAAAAATACTTGTAATTTGTACCATCATCAGCTTAAATATGTTACCTGGCTATTTGCTAAAAGTTACAAAGAGAAACTTATTTGTTAAAATATATACATTCAACAAATACAATTTTTAATATGGTCTTGATTTTATTCTGATATGCATTTTTATTTTTTATCACTTTGTTGAGGTAAAGGTGTGAGCATGATACCAAGATTATCAAACTCTTTTCTGCAAAAACTTCAGTATATACCTAGTAAATGAGTGTTCTAGTTTCCCTAATAGCAAAGCCAAGTAACAGCAACAAAGATATTGAGCAAGTCTGTCATAGTAATACTGTGGTCAATCTTGTTTCTGTAAAATGTAAAACTAAAAATGATTAATTTAGTTTATTTTACTTATTTTTTACCCTTTATACTGAGAGCATTGAGTTTAATATAAGGAGTGGATACAAGCCTTTAGGGGAGAATGTTTTATTTGCAACTTCTCTCCATAGTAGTTTGTCCATTTATAAAATCTACAATGGTTCAAGCTACAAGCCAGCTACTGCTCACTTCTTTGCATGAAGAGTATTAACTTTTTAGTTTCATATTTGGAATTTTAGAACAGCTTCTAAAAATAAAGTTAAATCAAAGCTCTACTTAGCTAATAGCTTTTCTTTTATTGTTGTTGGCAAATTGAAATGAAACTTTTTCTGATAGCAATACAGGCATTCCAGACTGAAACTGCTCAAGTCACTATATAGTAACTTAAAAAATCTTCAAAAATATTATTCATTCACTGAATTAAATGGCTACATAGAGATGTTTCTTCAAAAATGCCATCAACTATTTAATGTTATTTAAAAATATACATAGTCTTGCTCACTTTACATACTTCAAGAAGGATGTGATTAAGATTTTTGCTCAATCACTTTGTTGGTTTGGCTTAAGTTCCAGATCAGTTATCTAGACTGAATAAGTCTTTATTACACTATGCCAACATTGATGTTCCATTTTGTATACTAGTAAAATTCCATGTACTCAAGTGATATGTTTCTAGTGGACTAATATTGATCAGTAAATACCTATTCTGGTAGAAATATCAACTATGTCATTTAAAGCTAGTTTTTAAACTTTAATTCAGCCAGGGTTGATGGCGGCTATCATACAGTTTAGCAGTGTAACTAATTTGATGAATTGCAAAATTTAAATCTATATTGGTTGTAAGTTTGGAGTTAAAGGAAATTTTTGTATATTCAACTTATCTTGATTAATTTTTCAAATTATTGATTGATTTTATTGTTTTTTTTTCTTTTTGACACATTTGAATGTTTTTCTATCACTTCCCACTTTTCCTTTGCATGGTTTTTGAACTTATCCACTTTTCAAATTGAAATCTTTTTTTCGTAAGATGTGTAATGAATATAATTAAAAAAAAAATGGATTTGATTTTTCATTTATATTTTCTTTATTGATATTTCATTAAACAAAACAATTTTAAATATTTATTTTGGGGATTGTTATTCAATTTGGGTTTTATATGTTTTATTTATTTCTCCCTACCCTACCTCCTTCATTTTTGTTTCTACATATTGTGCTCTGAGGATTCCTCATAGTTGGATATTTGTGCAATGTCATTGTGACTACAAGGGCAGCCATCTTGTAATGTTTTCATCTAGCTGTTATATAGAACTATAAGCTTCTTACTCATCAGCCAAATAGAGGGAAAACTGTATTCTGTAATATCACAGCTAATTTTTTTATCACACAATGCCTCTCCATCAAAGGAAACCAATTGATTTACTTTTTGGTTATTTTATTTTCCCCACACCCCAAACTGCTTCTCAAATCACTTATCACAAAATGAAAACTTAGCTTCTTGTTCAAGCAGTTCATAATTCCTTTGAAATTTGGATATAGGGTGCAGGGGAAACTGATGACTTATTTTCTTTTCTTTTATTCATTCCTCTATCAGGCTGCTGTTGTTGTTAAGTAAATACTTGATAACCAGTTTAACTTCTTGGCATGTGCCAATCCCAATGCCATGTTTATCTCAGCAACAGTTGAAGGATTCAGCTGGTTTGCCAAATTGTCTTATTGGCAAAAAAAGTGTACATTAAATATTTTTTTTAGTTGTGGATGAGGAGTTTTCCAACATTTTTATAAGATTGTTTTGACAGAACAGAAATCTTGATGGATCATCTAATCCTTTTCAAGTAATAATGGTGTGAAAGAGAAAGTGTACATTAGAACTTAATGTTTAGCCTTTGATACAAATGTGAAATTGATAAGAAGCTGCTTTATGGCAGTATTGAAAAGCTGAAATATCATTTTCTAATCCTATACATATTTAGGCAATTTTACTTTCCTCTTGCTTTCCTCACCCCCCCTTCTCTTGTGCCGATCCACTGATGGGACGTGTGTACTTTATTTACATACATACATACATACATACATAGCAAAAATAAGTGCAATTGTTAAATTAAATCATATTCTAGCAATTATCTCCCCTTGCTCTCATGTTTGGCATTCAGAATGGGCAGCAAGCTTGGCAAGGGGAAGTTTTTTCAATGCAATGATTTATTTTATTCTTTTTTAAACATTATTATTATTTTTTTTTTAATTTATTACTTCTAATTATTGTGATTTTGTTGATTACAATGACTTGTGATTGCTCTAATATTTAATCAATCCTCTTGTTTTGATCCAGTAATAAAGTTCACAAGCAGCTGCTATATAAGAAAGGATTGATTACTTGTATTAGCTTCTCTGGAATCTTCTGGGCCATGTCCCTATATTTTGGAATAACCCCCTTTTTTCTCTCTCATTTAATTGAACAGATGGAAAATGTTTCCCTGCCTTATTGGGTTTGATTAACACCATCTGCTAAAAAGCAAGACAAAAGATATTTTTACTGTCAAATATCTTCTTTTTTTTTTTTCATTTTATTAAAAGTTTCAACTTTTTTTTTTTCTGCCTTGTTAAAGTTTTTCAAACTCTGGTTTTGTTTACAATCAGACTTTCAGTTTATAAAAACAAGCTGTTCTGGAAAAGAGTGGAGGGACAAAACATACCTACAAATATTTTTTATATATATATATATATATATATATATATATATATATATATATATATATATATATATATATATATATTTCTGTAAACTTGTGGCAATTCTTTTTACTTTGTTCTCTCTCAATTTTGCACTTAGTAGTTTTCTCCTCATAGGGATTGCAGCTCCACCTGCATGCACACCCCGGATGACAAGGGTTTAAATTTTATTTCAACTGATATGAGGTGCCATATAACTTTTCTTCCTTTCTCTCTCTCTCTCTTTTTTTTTTTTTTTTTTTTTTCTTTCTTAAACCCTATTTAAATATATTCAATAGAAAACTCCTTATCTTGATGAGACAAAGTATGGTTAATATTGGAATCTTAAAAAGTAAGTGGATTTGTCAAGATATTTACTATTTAAAAAAATGTTTATGTTTGCATGCATTTGTAAGTATGCTGCATCCATATACAATGTGCACACACGCACAGAGTAATTATTTGATGGTGCATGATAAATTAACCAAAATTTTTATTTTAAATTATTTTACTCATTGAAATTATTAAAATTATTATCGGTATATTTAAAGTTGTAAGATCAAATCTACATTGAAAGAAAATTCTGGGCATTTTCTGTATTTGACAAACCAGTAAAATGTCCAGGTCAGCATATCAGATACTTCGGTGACAACTCCCTCTGTCAAGGAGGTTTCCCAAAGAGACACAGACTGTTGGTATTGCTGTCTGGAGTTTTTGGTTCTATTAAGCACTATAACGTGGTGCTTACTATTGTTGCAGCACTATTCTACGGCTTGTCTCTCAGAGTTGTCAAATCCATAAATTTCCCCTTTAAGAGGAGAACCAGGAGTAAAACTTAATGAATAAGCAATTTTTTTTTTTTTTTTTTTCATTCTTTCAAAATTAAATTTCATTTCCCACTCCTTGAAAATGCAAAGAAAAAAAAGACAAAAGCTGTCCACATTTACAAAGTTGTTTCATTAATGATGGACTCAACTGACTAATTGTTGATAGCCCCATAAATGTCACCAAAGAGTTTAAGATCTGTTGTTGATTTTGGACACAAGTTGACAGGTGTTGATTGATTATTCACAAATGTTTACAAAAACAAAAAATATTTTGCAATGTTTTAAAATTGAAGAAAAAGAAAAAAAATTCAAAAATGCCCCCCTCAAAAAGATTTTTTTTTTCTTACCATCAGTATCAAAATATGTAAATTAAAGGTTCAAGAGATTCCCATTGACACATAATTGCAATCCATTTATCCCCTTTCATGATGGGATGGGGGGGTCTATAAATATGCAATTTGTTTGTAAATATAGACCTTGGGTTTTTCATTTGTACAAATAAACTGTTGCAATTTTTGATTACTACTTATTTACTAAAACCTATCACTTAGTATTTTTTTCTTTTAGTCATTTATCCATTTTTACATCTAAAGAAAAACAAATAACAAATGGCTTCTTCAAACCATTTTATGTTTGACTTTTATTCCAGTTGTTCTATTCACCACTGTCTACAAGAAGAAGAAGAAAAGTTTTTAAAGGTCAATGTTTCTCTTTATTTTATTTTTTTTATTTTTCCTTTTTGTCAACCATTGTCTGTCTGTGAATGAGTTACTAATTCACATCCAGAATGACTTGGCTCTCTAGGCAGGACAAAAAGGTTGCACTTTTTTTGCATGCATTTTTCTTGGTGTGACATTAAAACCATTTTTTTTTTTTTTTTTTTTTTTTTTTTTCAAAAACAGACTTTAAAAGTTTTTAATGGGTGGGGAATCCTTTTGAATTTTTTTATTTATTTATTTTGTTTTCCCATATATATATATATATATATATATATATATATATATATTATTTTTTTTTCTACCTAACTAAAATTGCCCCCTTTTTTTCTTAAAGGGAATCTGGGTGTCACTTGCTAACACATTTTAGCTCTGTATATTGCATTGACCATGTTCCGTTTGTCGTTTAGCCCTTGCTGGCTGCGGCTGGTTGATGTAAATTTGCTATTGTATTTGTAGATTTGAATTCAGGCTGTATGTCAAAGCATTAGATTGTCTGTGTGAAATGAGCTGTATTTTACAGCCAGATCTTGGTTATTACCATTATTATTATTATTATTATTATTATTATTATTATTATTATTATTATTAATATTATTATGATGATTATTATTATTACTACATTAAACTGTTGAACTCTAGGTCCTGAATGAAATAAAGACACCTCTTTTTGTAATGATTTCTTCATTTTTTTTATTATCTGTCTTTATCTGTGTTTAAAACATTGTACTCATTTTGTACTAAAAACATGAATATACTATTAAGAAAATGAAATTAAGCTGAAATTATCTTCTGGGTACAACTGGTTAATGTGTATAAATAAGAAATGGCTAGTTGATTGCAGGTATTTATAAATCTCTCCACATGAGTGGGATATATCATAAGGCCATTTTCACCATTCCCCTCCACAAACAAGCAAATCCACATGGTGATCAGTCACAAAAATTACACATCTCCTTCTTCCTCGTGGATGTTGACCTTCCTTCTCTTAGGACAATGGGAGAATTGCTGCTTCAAAGGATGAACCCCACCTCAAGCTAAGATAGCATGCATTTTCTTACCCCAACCACTAATGACAAAAGTTTGGGGTGTGGCAGGGTCAGGTAAATATATAGCCAGATAGGTGTATGTAAATTATGCTTGTACTGAAAATTGAGAGCTTTTATGAAAAGATTTGATGTACTGCAAGAATCTTTCTTCTTCACTTGGAATTTCTCATGGATAGAACTCCTTGCCTTCCCTTGTCAGAGTATCTTGGCTGTTGTACAACTGATTATAACAAACAGGATAGCACTATGAAATTTCATAAGAAAATGAGTGTATATGATGGGAGCAGATAAGCTTATATGGTCCACTCTGCTTCATCAAATATGATTAAACATCAGTTTTTTTTTTCCTCTCTCCCCGAAAAATTCCTTTTTAGACCGAACTTTTCACCACACCCTGATGTATATATATTACACATACACACATGAGTAAATTTATAGCCAAATTATGAATGAATATATATATATATATATATATATATATATATATATATATAAAATCTACCTCACTTGAACACATTCAACAGCAACAGAAATTGGTAGAACATATAGTTAGAAGAGAAAACGGTGTAATTAAGATGTTCACTTACCACACTACTTAAACAAAAGGTTTGGAAGGAAATACCCATCAAAACTGGTAGGAGCAAGAACAGTGAACTTGAAGTCTAATTTCATGGAAAAACTTAATTTCAACTGGCCAATGAATGCTAAATGTTTCCTGTATGAAAACTGCTAATTTTTACCTTAGTTATTTTTTTTTATTATAACATCTATTTTTCCATATCTCTGTCCTTGTCAGTAAAGCTTCTGCATTAACATTATAAAGTAGAAATTTCAGAATTAAATTCAGCGACTGCCAGGCTGTAAAATTGTTGATCTGCTTTTTCACACACACACACACACACACAGAGTCCTTGACCAAGAGTTTTTGATGAAAAACCTTTTATTATTGCCTCAAACTTATGGCAAATAAAATTACAACACCCTGAAGTAGGATGGTGATTTCAACCAGAGTACAGTATGTGCATGTTAATGAGTCATAGATACTCTGATAAAAATTTCCACATCTTCAGTCATCCTTTGGTATAAAACTCATGCCAGTGTATCTGAGCTTTAAATGGGTAATACATACTGCAATAAAGGTCAATGTATTAAGAGAGTCCAGTATTAGATATATGCCTTTCAGAGACTGTATCATTTCAGAGAATTGCTACATATATTGGATGTGATGAGTCGATGGTGCTTTTTTATTTGCAACAGTTGCTACATGAACATTCTTACAGAACACCCATAGACCAGGTTCTGGATGGCTACCAAATCAACATTTTCTCAGGGCAGTAGTGTCAGACTGTAATGTTTCCATCTCAGATCAGAGCAAATGTAACTCCGTGAGTGTCAATGCTGCAGCAGGACTATGGACATTCATGCCTCCAGCCTCAACACCATTATGTACATCATTGTTCTTGCAAAACTGTCACCTGGGTCATCAAATGGTATTCTTCAGTGTCTAATAAAAAGAGCAAGTTCTGCTTTTTTGTAAATGATGGTCATTTTTAGGCACAACAGAGATTTGACATCTTCCAGGGTGTATTTACCCATGAGACACAGGCCCAACATCTAGTATCATGTTAACACTCATGTTATTTTTTTGTTGTTGTTGTAGAGGGAATGTTGAACAGCACTATCTATGTTCAGAACTTTGTTCAACCTGTTCTGCTATTTCTGCAATGGGAAGGCAGTGTGCTGTTCCAACAGAATAATGCCTGCCCACTTTATGCCCATGCTACTCAACATACTCTGCAAAATATTTTACATTTCCCCAGTTGGCAAGACCACCAAACCATTCCCCTATTGGATAAAACCTGTTTCATTCAGTTAGCCCAAGTGGTACAGGTATCGAATAGTGTATCCCAGAATAGTATTTGCTATCTATACAATCATATGCATACAAGAGTATAGGCTGTGTTAGTGCTTAAGAAGACTATATTGGATATTAATATTTTTTTTTTTTTATTTATTTTTTTTTTATAAGCGTTTCACCCCAAGCAAGGCGGGAAGCCACTAGCACGCAGGGGTTACAGAGAGTTGGAGCTAGAGCAAATAGGAGTGATAGAGGAAAGGATGAAGAGAAGGATAGGAGATAGATCAAGGCATCTGGAGACGTCGATTGACATTACATTTGAATAGTTCGAGATTATAGCTATCAGGGAAACAGGAAGATGGGAGGGAGTTCCACAGGCAAGAAATGTGAGACATGAAGCTATTGGAGTAGAAGAGACAGCTACATTTAACAGTGAAAGGGTGTGAGCGAGATGCCAGCCTAGTAGAACACTTAAATTCACGAAGTTTGGGAACTAGCAAAAGCAGCTACTCGAAGCAGTTACCATGAAAGTATTTGTAAAAAAGACAGGGAGGCGACAGCACATCTGTGAGAGAGCGAATGCAGACGAGATGCCAGATCAGGGCCAATTACGTTGCATATCTGTCTCTGGATCTTATCAAGAACCTTGAGACAAACATAAGTGGCACCAGATCATATATGACAGCAATACTCCATGCAAGGGTGAATGGTTGATTTGTAGATTTGAAGGATCAACTCTGGCAAGAAAAATTTCCTGGCACGGCACAGGGAGCCAACTTTCCTTGCAGTGGATGAAGCTATTGACTTAATGTATTTGTTCCATCTCAGGTCAGCAGTCAATGTGAGGCCGAGTAATCGCAAAGAGGAGCTCTCGTGGAGTTGAGTATCAGACATTCTAATGGGAAGCAGGGATGGTTCTCTGTGGTGAGTAATCATTTTTGCCCACCCGCCCATTAGACTCCTAAGAACTGATTTAAGTAAAACTTTCAAGCTATATTTATAGGAGTGTGTGTGTATGTAAGTGTGGGTGTGTGAATTTCAGCTTATAATATCTATCCTCTTGAAAAAATATTGACAAATAATTTTAGGATTATTAGGTTTTATTATGCAAATAAAATGCAATATAATTTTTTTATCTATAAATTCAATGCATAAACA
This sequence comes from Acanthosepion pharaonis, assembly GCA_903632075.3. Taxonomy (NCBI): domain Eukaryota; kingdom Metazoa; phylum Mollusca; class Cephalopoda; order Sepiida; family Sepiidae; genus Acanthosepion; species Acanthosepion pharaonis. The sequence continues at coordinate 408,657 of CAHIKZ030000810.1, read as the reverse complement.
GCAATATACCTGAATAAATTATTCTTTTATTTTACTTTAAAACGGGTTCCTTGACATTCTGTAACCTTTGTTGATTTTTTATTAATTTTGACTAAACATTGCTTGTACCAATTTTTAATACTTCCCAAAGATATTGAGTTAACAATTGAATAGTGTTGGGTCATCGCATTAATATGGTATAGTTGAAACTTTTTTGGTGTTGGGGACAAGGTGGGTAATAGTCAGTTTTGCTATATGTGAAGGAGCATTATGTAGCATGGATGTACTCCTTGAGCTTCATGGTTGTGATATGTATTGATAAAAATATGTCTTGTCCAAGAGCTTCCAATAATTCTCTGCATTATGATGCCAGCATCAATTTTGAAGTATAATTTTACTGCCTATAATACTAGACCAAAACATTAATTCTCATTTCCTTCTAAGTTGATTAGCTGGCTATTTCCCTAAAGAATCCAATCTTTAGCTAAGCCATCAGGTTCATCCAATGTAGCTCTACCTTCATCACTAAATATAACTATTGAAAAATCAGTTTTCATGTTCTTTGTCTCATTTACATGTTTCTTTTTTATAAAGGTGATAGTTGCTTTCATGTCTTCAGCTAATGTTCTTAATATACAGAATTTTATTTCTGTTTACATCATCAGCACAAGCTTCTTCAAGTTCAATTTTCTTATTCTTTTAATTTTCCTCAAGAATGTCACAAAATGATTTTAAGACAAGAGAAAACTTTTTCTTATGCCAATATTTTAGTTTCTTTTTGATTCTTCACAATTTTCAAAGTTGTGTTCATATCACTCAATATTTTTACAATAACTTGTTTCTCTTTTGATGGCATATCTTTCTTACAACCTATTGATCTGAAATACGAAAAAATTAATATAAATTACATATTACTAGCCGAATTAACTGTGCCTTGCCGCATGTCACACTTTTTCTTTTTTGTAAGAAAATGATGATTGGTTTTAAATCATTGTTATAATTTGTGAAGGAAAATGATGCATTTCAACATTACTCAATGATCCTGCCGATGTGACCTCTATCTTCTGGCTTTCTCCTTCTATATTTTGGATAGGAGTCATTGCCTTGTTCAAATTTAAATCAAAGGGAAAAAAAAGTTTCGGTGGGAAGTTTGTGCTCCCCGGGGATCCCCTTTGATCAAAATGAGATATACTTATCTAAGTACCCTGGGTAATGTAGTTTCAGAATATATATGGTTATTGGGGTCTATCTCAAAAACTCTAGGAGGAATTTGATAACAAACTGACAGACAGAGACTACAACTTATATATATAATTTTACAATATGACGAACAAGCCTTGTATTGCATCATAAAATATCACACCACTATATAAGTTATTGTAATTTGTACTGACTCCTGATATGCATCCATACCTCAGACAGCCAGACTTAAAGCAATCAAAACTGAAGAAAAAATCCTGTTCATTAGTAGGTTTATTGAAAGCCAAATCTAGAAAAAAAAATAAATACAAACTTTAGATGAGTTTAGTCCAACTTACAGAATAAATAAAAAAGGTAAAAAGGATGGGAATAAATAAATATGACAGGGAGCCAAAGGTTGGACATAACTGTGAGACTGAGGGACTAAATGGGTAGAGTAGATAGCAAGTAGTTTGCTTACAGGAATGTGTTACAGTTTACAGTGATAAGTCTACAGAAAGGAAGTTACAGTATGACACAGTGTGAGAACAGTCAACCCATGGTGAAAGGGGTTCTACATAGAAGTACAGCAGCAAAAATAAATATATACAAAGTGGCTTAAATGTTTAAATAATAATGATATTAAAGGAGAAAAATGCTTATTAAAGAAAAAGATTTAAAAAGTCATTTACAGGTGATGCGATCATTGGGGATTGATTTAAGAGGATAAGTAAGTAGGTGCTTTGACCCTGTAGTTTGTTGTGCATTATCTGATTATTACTCATGGGTAAACAGGAAGTGGTCAAAAACGGTGATTAATCTAAAGTGTACATAAATTAAAAAAGGCGACAAAGGGAGAATAAAGCAATAGAGGTGTTGTAGCATGGTAACTGGATATAAATACTTCTAATAAAAACAGATATTATATGCTGAAATTCACATGGTATATTATTCCTCATAAATATAAGAATATCCTAAAAAAATTTTAACAGCATTAGTTGACTCCTACATATTTTATTGCAAAAGATTGACTTTCTGTCTGGATTTCTAGGATGAAGAGTTATTTACATTTGGACTAATGTCATCATGTTTGTTATTATCACAATGTTTTGTTTTGTTTTTTATCTTTGTTCTGGTGTCTATCAATCTGAGTAAACCTCAGGGAATTTTAAACTGAAATCTATTTTTAATGAGGACAGATTTTCTCATTTCACTTCCCATGTCTAGAGATATCTCACCTTGTTCTTTTTTAGTACTGCTCAGTTACTGCTTGCTTTGTTTTCACAGAGTCTAAATATATACATACTACCCAGCCCAGGGATTGAACTCTTTAATCCATTAGGCTGAGGTGTACAAAGATAGTCTCTGTGGAAACAAGGTATGCAATAACTGAGCAGTACTAAAAAGAACAAGACAAAGATGTTATGAACACTGAATATCTTAGTGCCAGTAATCATTTATGGATCTGTTGCTAGTAAGGTAACTGAGTAATTTGAGAGAGAAGTGGTGTTACACACGCCTTAGATAGGTAAACCTAATGATGTAATGTTAATACAGGATGTGCCAAAAATGAAATTGGCGGGCCATTCAAATTTCAGCCAGTTGTTGCATTCACTTATCAAATTTTGACTTCTACTCCAGTTATAAGTAAAATTGTAAGTGAACTGGGTTCAATAGTTTTGGTAAAGCAGCCAGTCTTGAAGAAGGATAACTTTGAATTCGAAACTGCAAAGAAAGCAATAAAAAAAACCACTCCACAACTGTTAAAAAAGGAAGCTGTGGAGAGTCGTAAGTTCTTGTGTCCTAAAGGGATTTAAAAAAAAAAAGAAATGCTAATTTAAAATGTGATTCCCACTGGCTTTAAAACTTACATGCATACATCCATATATATATATATATATATATATACACACACACACACACACACACATATATATATGATTTTAAATCTTGGATACAAGAAAAGTTTTGCTGAATTGGGTTCATCAAAAAGTAGTTAAATTTTCTACTTAAGCGAACAAACATTTTGACCAACCCAATATAAAGATGCCTTATTGAACTTATTCATTATGCTCAAGATATATGAACCAATCACTGATTGTTCACAATGTCTTTTATTGCATGTTCACTATGCATGTGATCTTAAAAAATGATAAATTAATTTTAAGTCACTCTTCCTCTTTGCATTTGTCTCAAGGTTGAGCCTACCTTTTCTATCAAGTCCTACTCATCACCCATACTTACCCTTTTGATAGGATCCTTAGTTTAGTTCAAGGGATGATTCATATGATCACAGTCATGCAGACAGCCCTGTTAAAAGCCTCTTACCTACACAATCTTTTTTTTTAATCTAAATTCAAAATATGAACCATTATTAATTTTAAACTATTCCTTTCATCTTAATTGCCATTGCTTTTCTTCACAACCACTGAGCTCACCATTCTTTGATGATGAAGCAGTAAACAGAATATAGAATGAGTTTCTGGTGAGACTCAAAACCTGCATCCTTTTTTTTAAGCCCATTTTAGCATGATGGCTTCTCTTACCAATTGAACTACAGTAGTTCTTTGGCTGGCAGAAAATCAAATCTAAGCCTATAAACTCTTTTTTTTTTCTCAATCAGCTGTCAAACCTTTGTAGCTCAATTGATAAGAGCAACAATGATGGTAAGATTAACCTTCCAGAGGTAAATGAAGGCAAGTTCAGGTCTTGCTGGATCCCAATTCTTTATTTCTGATCTGGTCACATAATGTGTCTGAGTAGTTGCAACTAAAATTAACATGAAAGTAAAACTTATAAAAAATGAATAGTTGAAAATGCTAATAATAAATATTACTGGTAATAGTGTAATTAAAGCAAATGAAATTAAGATGAAATACTTGTAAAAAATGAATAATGGTTGACAATTATAAGAATTTTATTTTCTACTAAATCTAATTTCTTGTGCCAACACAAAATCTTAGCAAGTCATAATAGGTGCTAAATTACAAACAAGACTCAACCAGTGCATAAAATTTTAAAGGAAAAACATTTATTACACAATTGCAAAAAAGGTACAAATACAAAATTTGCACAAAAATTTCCTTTTGTGCGCCTATCAATATAACAATTTCTGTTAAAAAGATTACCATGAAAAATTACACTTTGGGAAAAGATAAGGATTTTGAAAAAAGAGGAAACAATTCCACCACCTTTTGAGAAAAAAAAAAACACCTACTTTTACCTCCCCCACAAACATCTCTGGGATATAAGTAATTTTTGAAAAGTCCCTTTTAAATTTACAGTCTGTGCTTGGAAAAATTTCTTTAAATTCTTTTTTCTTCTTTGTTGTCCAACCACAAAAGAATTTTCACTTGAACTTCAAAATTTTTTAGTCTCTCTGCAGCTGGCTGGTAACTGGTGCCTTCTTGATGCTCTCTGATGTTGATTTGCCTTGTCCTCTTGCTGTCAAAAAGTCTTCTGGCATCTACTGACCTGAGCTCTATATATTTGGAAAAATAGGCTCACAAGGCCCCTCCCATTCAGGTTGTTACTATAGCTTGAGACCACATCTCTCATGTGAAAAATAATTTTCCATTAACTGGAAATGTATCTGTCATAAATTTGGCAGGTTGTAACTACTGATCTGAAAAAGATAAACAAGGGTAACAACTTTTGATACAAACCGTCTGGACTTCATAAAAATACACTTCTCTCAAAAGAACATGTATTAAAAAAAAATCACCTAGACAATTAAATACAATGCTTCATCTAATAATAATAAAATTCAAGCTATTACTACTTCTAATACTGTTAGTGATGGTGTAAAAAATTAATAATGTTTGACAATGCTTCATTTAATAGCAAAATCCAATCCAATTTTTTTTTTTTTTACTAATATTTGGCTAATTAACCCATTTATGCTCCCTGTAAAATCCAATATAATTATTTTATAATTTGGTATTAATTATACATTTATAAAAATCTGGTATTAATGATAGGTTTCTAGGATGGGGAAAGATGAAAGAAATACTAGTCAAAAATGAATAATGGCTGACAATGCTTCATCAAACAAATATTCAAGATAATATTACTATTGTAATACAAGAAGCTAATATTAAAATGAAAGAAATAAATAAAAAAACTCTGTTGACAATGCTTAATTAAGTAATAATAAAATTCAGTATATTATGGCTTCAAAATATGAAATTCAAAATTATTTCAGTAGAAATATAATTTGTTCAAGTGTTTATGATCTAAGAAAAAAAAATAGATTTTAGTTAGTGTTTCTAAGCAGTTATTTGGACTCATTTTATTTTTGACCTGTTTTGGCCAATGCATTTTGTAGCCTTCTTTAGATGTACAGTTTGTTAGGGTGAGTGACTGTATGACCATTAGCGTTAAAAGGGATACAACAAGGTAATGCTGACAGGGCACACTTAAACAAGTGGAGGCAGGGCCAGTGCAAGGTTCACATGTGTGTGTGTGTGTCCCCTCACCTCTGATGCAGAGCCCTCCACACTACTACATCTCAATTTTCATAAAGTAGTATTCATATAAAATATAGATTATGTTGTAACTCAATTATGTACGATAATGGATCATATGCAATATAGGTGAACAATTCAACTAGAAAAATTGAAAATAGATACAATGTATCTAAATACAAATTAGAAACGTGTCATAATAGATTGTTCCATCTTTAATAAACCAATGATGTTTTGTGGTAATTTTTAACATCAACTTGAGATTTTTCTTGTTAAAAAGTTGAATTTTAACATGTTCAACATTATAGATTAAAAAATAGTGAATTTTATATAGAGTTTTTTTGAGACAACATGAGCAAAACAAATTCACCTATTTGAATGAAAAAAAAAAAACATGACCCGCCCCCAAATGACATGAAAATTTTACGTCCTTTTAATAGTCAGTTGTGCATAGTTTACTTTGTAACATGTAGATAGGAAAAAAATTAAATGCTGATAAGGTAGGGTAACAAAGCACTCCCCGGACCCCCTCCTGCGAGGAGGGGGGGGGTTCATGAGTAGTACATGCCAGCCTTAAGTGGTGGTACAAATGTGATTGTGGACAAGAGTGAGGAGAAGAAGACTTTTACAAGTCAATATTTGTATTAATAAAGTGGTGACACATGCAAAGGTGAGTGTTTACCTGAGTTTGCTTATCTCCTGTCTGTTTTTTCATAACCTAAATGTTGTGCAGTCATTCACACCATAACACTGATGTATTTCCTATTGCAAAGAATGGTGGCTAACACATAGGCTGGCTTGGCTAATTCTTGTCAATTCTCTATAGACAATACTTTGCACAACAACATATATAGCATAATTGATTCCATATTATTCACAGAAAATGTTGTAAATTATTTAATGACTGAAAAAGTCTCTATAAGTTGCATTTTTTTTCTTTCAGCCTTTAAAAAAAATATCCCTATGTATAAAATACAATATCTACATACATTTTCATATGTGTGTGTACATATCTATACATTTTTTGTATGTGCGCATGTATGCATATCTATACATTTTGTATATCTGTGAGACGGGAATATTGTTTGGCTTAATATGCCAAATGTATTTTGAACCTAAGAAAATGCAAAACTATTGTATGTGAATATCTGTGATGAGGAGTAATCATTTTTTACATTTAGACTATTGCCCTCATCTTTGTTGTTGTTATCACAATGTTTGAGCTCTTGAGCCCTCCAACTTTCCTCAAGTGTATATCAATCCAGGTAACCTCCAGGGAATTTTGAAATGAGCCCTTTATTTAATCTACAGGGGTAGACTGTTCTCATTCCACTGGAATATCTTGTTGAATTTTTATTTTAGTACTGCTTGTAAGTTGAGTACACATTCATAATTAAGTAGTCATTTTTTCCCTCTACATAAAGATAAAATAATAAGTAAAATGCTCTCAATGGCTACATTTGATAATCTTTTCAGCAACAATAGACCTGTGCATATCATTTAATGCCAGATGACTTGATTACTGTCAAATTTGAGACTCTGTCTTCACAAACTCAAAGTTGTTTACCTGTAGACTATTATCCTCATCTTTCACTCATTTTGGACCTTGTGCACCCCAGCTTTCCTCGGGATCCTTGTCAATCGATGTAACTTTCAAGGAATTTTGAAATTAAAGCTTTATTTAATCTATAGAAGTGGGAGAGATTGTTCTCATTCTGCTGAGCATGTCTAGGGATATCTCGTCTAGTACTGTTCAGTTTGTGGGAGGCACAGTGAGTAATGGATAGCAGCTTGGATTGAGGAATCTGAGAGCCGAGTTCGAATTCCAGTCGAATCCATTACATTTACTTACATGCTAATACCCTTGGGAAAGGTATGAATCCTCTTCTTCACCCACCCCCCAAGCTATGGGTAAATAGTAGGACAGACTGGGTTCTATAGCCTTGGATGGCAACTGGTCTACCACAGAAAAAAATGGCAACCTACTGTGGGAAAATATCTGCCTCGTCAGTCACGTATTGAAAGATACATGATTGCCTAAGCGTGTATCATGCATGGCACATAACTGAACTGTTCAGTTTACTGCATTTTCATTGAGTCCATATACACACTACCCATCCCAAGGATTGAACTCACAATTAGGATATCACCAATCAATACTTTAATTCACTAGGCTATTGAGTGGAGCCTTAAAACTAATCTGCCTGCTGATTAGTACTGTTGTGGTTGTCACACTTTACTGCACTCATTGAGTTTTCTCTTTTTCTACTGCAGCTGTTGTTGAAGCCTTGCTGTAATTTCTATTTCTTATTAATGTCTCATATCGTTAGTCATTTCTATGCTAACCCTACTAAGGAGGTGCTCATAGCATATGCACTGATTCTTTCAAACATCTGACTCCCAGTATTCTTACTTCATTCCACAGAGGTTGTTACTCCAGCCTTACATTTAGGGGACGGCTAGTTTCACCTTTATATTCTTTGCCACAAGCAATGGAATACACACAATTCTTGGTTCTCCCTCATGTTAGGCATGACTTGACAGAGATTTCTCTGTAGAGTAGAACAGCTTTTAAATATTGGATAATATTCAGAAACAGCTCCAATCAATAGTCTAGTGGATTAAAGTATTGGTTCATGAATTTGGTGACATGGTGATTATGAGTTCAATCCCTAGGCTGGGCCATGCATATTTGGACTCAGTGGAAAGGGAGACAAGCAATAACTGAATAGTACTAAATAAGAACTAGATGAGATATCCCTAAATATGGTCAGCAAAATGTGAACAATCTCCCCTCTTCTATGGATCAAATAAAGGGTTCTGTTTGGAACTTCCTGAAAGTTACCTGGATTGACAAACACCTGATGAAAGTTGGAGGGTACAACAGTCAAGACTTTGTAATAGAAACACCAAAGATGAAGATACTGGTCCACATGTAAATAATGTTAACTCCTCATCCAAGAAATTCAGACAGAAAACTCTAACTTGGAACAAAAACACTAAAATCAATCTATATAGGTATGGTCATTTCATCTGAAATCAACCAATGGCCACAGGTAACCCTCTCAGAAAAATCTGGAAAGATTCACAGGTGTTTCTTTGTGGTAGCTTTTTTTAATAGTTTTAAAATCGGAGCATCTTGAAATTTCACTGAATTTGTTTTGCATTTTGTTTTCAATGAAATTCTGACATTCATAGCTCCAATATTATTGCATGTACAGTTTTGAAACTTAGTTAATGATTACGAAAATATAAACTGTTTAGAGGTATGTAATCTTTTATTCATTATATGTAACACTAAAATATGGCTAAAATGCTAAGAAAAAAAAAATAATGCTGTCTACTTTGAGAGCTTCTTATTTACATAGTATGTTGGATACAGCATCCAAATTAGTTTTCCTGTCATTTATGACTTAATAGATTTTTGTTTCTATGCAGTATTTCTCATAAAATTGCTTTAACGTAAACAAATTGTGATATTTTAATTTATTGCTTAAACATTATTTTTCATGGATACCCATATTTGAGTAGATGCCCTGTTTTTATTTCCATCTACCAGCCTGAATATTCAAGAAATCTTATTAGAAAAATATGTTCCCTCCAGCAGGATTCAAACCTGTGTCCTATAAGGGGAAACCGTCATTGGATCTGACATAGCTTGACCTCTTGGCCACAAAGAACCTCCTGGTCAAACAAAGCCTGAATAGTGCTTTTTGAACACAAATTTTTCCCAATCTTCAACCAGGAGGTCCTTCATGGCTGAGCCATCAAAGCATGTTGGATCTAATGACATTTTCCCCTAGGGGACACAGGTTTGAATCCTGCCAGAGGGTGCATATTTTTCTAACAATATTTCCCAAATATTCAGGCAGATAGATGGAAATAAATATACTGTTTAATAAATTTTAAAAAAACAGAGCATCTACTGAAATATGGGTATCTATTAGAATTAATGTTTAAGCAATAGATATCTGTTGCTTAAAGATAAAAAATCTATTTGTAAAAATTGTGATATATTTTCCCTATTTTGACTTGATATATTTAAAATGAAATTAATCTAGTGGAATCTTTATTTTAATGTCCTTGGTTTAGTTTCTTTCTTCAGTTAAAATAAAAGGCTTACATCTGCATCACATTGAGACACCAGTTTCTGTATGATCACTGAAGTTAAGCAACATTAAGCTTGGTTAGTACCTAGATGAGTGACCGCTTGGATGTTTTGTAAGCCTAGATGTGCAGGTGATGTAATGAATAATGGCTTGGAATTGTTAATTTGTGAGCAGTTCTAATTTTTGTTTGATTTGTTATATACATGTACATGCAAATACCCTTGGGGAAAGGTATGAATCCACCTTCCGCCAAGCTATGAGTTCATTAGTAGGACTTGTATCACTAAAGCATTAGCATCTCCGAAAAAGTAATTCTTACAATCTAAAAATATTTTTTGGCTTTAAACCTGCAAAGGATTGATAAGCCATAGAAAATCAATCAATTAAAATAAAAGTACATAACATACAACTAAGCTGTTTATATTTTTGTAATCAACAGTAAACAATAACTATTGTCACCAAGTTTCAAAAATGTATATACAATATCATTAGAACTTTGAATGTTAGAATTTTGTTGACATCCTTATTTAGCAAAACTTAAAAACTTCAGTGACATTTCAAGATGTTCTGATTTTAAAACTATTCAAGATACAGATCTAATATTTGAATTTGATCAAGGAACACCTGTGAATTTCCCCAGATTATTTTTCTGAGAGGGTCCCCTATGGCTGTTGATTTATTTGAGATGGAAAGACCCTATAGCATTTGAAGAAGGTGGATTTATTGATTGTACAAAAGTCACTTGGGCATGTTTTTTTGGTCAAAAATTAGATAATCAAAGATGCACCCCAGAAACATGGTTGGGTAAGCATCAATGATGATGATGCACTGAGGGGCGCTGGGGTTGAATCAAATCTAGTTTAAAGCAATTCTATGATATTTTTAAAGATGTCAAAAGAATCAATGAAATTATACTGCATCTCTGGCACATTGTAAAAAAAACATTAAAACAATGGTTACCTTACAAAAAAAAAGTCCTCATTTTTCATTTTAGTATTACATATAATGAATAAAATTTTTAGTTTGCCTTTAAACTGCTTTACATATGAATTAGCATTTCCAGAAGGTGTGTACATAGTGCGAGATTTGATCAGAAAATAACAACTGTTGGTAGAGTTATGGATTCTGGACTATTAGAAATCGATTCTAGAAAATTCAGAGTTAGAATTGGATTTTGGATGTGATCTTTTCTTTTTAAATTGCATTTCAATGCTTCTGGCTGATATTTTCTTCAGCCTTCAAAGTAAACTGCTTGAACATTTTGGAACAGCTAACAAAATATGAGAAATTTTTTTTTTTTTTTTTTCCTCTTGAGTTTTCTTACTTTGTCTTGAGTGACTATCCAATTTATTACCAATCTTTAGTGAAGAAAGCAATGAAAGAAGTGGTTATTTTGGAAGTAGTATGGACATTTTGCTTACATCACAAATAAAATAATTTTCTGTTTTTATAGGCAACATTAGGAGCATTTAATTTTAACTACATTCAAAAATAATTTTTCTATTGATATTATGCTGTGAATTTTTTTTTAAATGTTAATATTAGCAGATTTTCATTTATTGATTCTAGCAATGAAAGGAGATGGAGTAAGCAATATTTTCAAAGATTTTAAGAAAGGTAAAAATGTGATTCACATGCAAAGAAAAGTTTTGTACAATTTATGGAGAAGGTACTGTAAATGATCAAACACATCAAAAGTAGTTAGCAAAGTTTTGTGCCGAATATTCCTTGCTAAGCAAAGCCACAGAACAAAGACCAGTTGATATTGATGACCAATCAAATCAAATAACATTTCTTTAAAATAATCAACATTATCCAACATGAACATACTCCAAATATCTAAATCAAGCAATGAAAATTATTTGTACCAACATGGTCATGTTAGTAAGCAACAAATTAAAAAAATTACTGGGCTGTATTTAAATGTTCTGTTTTGAAAACAAATTATGGGGGGGGGGTGTACTGCAGGAGTTTATGGGCAAGCAAAATGAGCCAGTATTAAACTGCCCCAAAGACTGCATTTCATCAAAGGAGGTAATTTGTTGTATATTGTGAAATTGGAAGGGAGAACTAAATGATTGAACAAGTACTGCTCCTTATCATACCAATTGATGGTTGCAATCAGCCAAAAGGATTTTCCCAGGATTAGTTTAGAGAAAGTGTATATTATAACAGGTTAATGCATAACTTTGTTTCTTTGGTGACCAGCCAACATCTTCACCAGATATTGTATTTTCAAATTACTATTGACTCCAGTCTTTACAAAAGTCCCTCATTGAAAATATTTCAGTTTCAAGAAAGACTGTAACAGGTATCCTGAGCAGTTCTATGGTAAGAAAGATAAAAAAAAAGTTCTGGGAGGTTGGACTTATGAAGTTGCCTGAAAAATGGTAAAACATTAAATATGTTGTTCAATAAAGTTAAATGTTGAAAATTCAAAAGAAATTGTCTTTCATTATTTTTCTTGATGTATTAAACTTTTGGTCTATCTGTGCTTAGTAAATTGGGTTTTAGATTGTTTTTTGTTTTTCTACCAACTATATTTATTTATTCACTGATCCCTTCAACTTACACAAGGTAACCAAAAATGCCCTTGCCATTTTTATTAGAAAAAATATATATATATATACAACAAATTTGACATCTTTCAAGTAATCCCCATTAGCATCCAGAACCTTTGGTCAACATGCTTCCAGTTGTGCAATATCCTGACACTAAAAATCAGGTATCTTGGACACAAAGAAGTCTCTCAGTGCCTTCCGCAAGTCTCCCTCATTTGTGAAAGACTTTCAAGGGAAGCTCCAGGAAATGGAAGAGGTGGTAATCTGTTGGCACAAGGTTTGGGGAGTAAGGTGGATGGCACAGTGTCTCCCAGTCTAGTTGCCATATGGTCAACTGCACCACATGAGGCCTGTCATTGTCATACTCTTTCTGCTTCAGTGCATGTTGCACACAGTCCAACTGCTACAAGTACATGTCCACAGTGCTGACTTGGCCCATTGGTAGCCACTCATAGAGCACCACTTGTTGACAAGTCCATCAGATACAGTGTATGATCTTGTGTGGATGTAGAGGTGGTCTTGTGGTATGAGGCACAGGGTCTCATGGTAACAACCAATGTCTGTCACACTTGGGGAGTATCATACAAGACACACCCTTTGTCACTGGTGAGCACTATTAAATATGGGTACGTTGGGGTGCTGAGAAACAGGCTATCACTTGTTGCTTATTGGCTTTCAACAGTGTCTGAAGTACCCCCTAACTCAACTTGTAAGCATTCCCTATGGGGTGCAGGTGAAGTCTGACTTTTTCACCAGAAATCTGGAAGTGTTTGGCAAGCTCACCATATCCTCCTCTATGGCTACATCATCCAGAATCTGTGGCTTGCCACTGCAGGGTCCATTACAAAGGGACAAATCCCCCCAACCTAAACTTCTAGAACCAATGCCTAGTAGTACGTTTTCTCACAGTATTATCTCCAAAGGCTTAGCATATTCGTCAACTTGATGCAGCTGCGGACAAGCCCACTTTAAAGACATAAAGCAGCTCTGACCTCGCCATGTTTCCTTGCCACTGCTTGAGCTATGACTGATGTGTATGCACAACACCCCTGCATTGGTCAAGAGTAATAACCTCAGCCCACTGCTTTCCTAGCACGTGACACAGTTATTTGTGCATCAGTGATCACTTCTTTACACACAACATAAAAACGGTAAGGACTTTTTTTGGTTACCTTATCAGTGTAAATATTGGGTTGGCCAAAAAGTTTGTTTGATTCAGGAACTAAATTTTCTACTTAATAACTGAACAAACATTTTGCCCACCCAATAAAAGGCACTAGTGGTACCAACTTATTTTGACGCCATCCCACCTTACACATGCATACAGCCCCACTCCAAATTTAGAATTTTTTAGAAATTTTTATCCCCCTTTATATTGTTTGACCTAACTGACTTAAGCACAGGTGAGTAGTAAAAATACATTTTTTTGTAAATTAAAATTTTCAAAAAATCCCACGCAAGAACAAAGAAATTTTTAAAAAAACACCATTTCCAACATAAGAGGAATGCATACAACCTTTCATTTGAGAATTGCAGACAAAGGAGAATGCAATGTCTGCAGTGCAATAAACATCTTCCTGATAAATGGTATCCAAAATATACAAATTAACTATAACATTGCTATTCCTATCCAATTATTACCTTAGGCAAATCTTGTGCAAAAATAGGCTCCCAGATTTATACTTTAGAAAGTCGATCAGAAAAAAGACATTCAAAATTTAAATTTCAAACTTACAAGCTTCAATATGTCAAGTAACTTGTGGCGAAGACTCAATTGCAAAAAAAGCACTGAATCTATACATATTGGCCAAGAGAAAAGAAATGAAAAAAAAAGAACAGGTTGAAATATGATGGCAGTTTTTCCATCAAGGCTTTTGCTCTAATGTCACTCATCAATAAAAACATAGTCAGATAGGAACAAGAATTAGTGTTAGTTATATTTCACTCAGACATTTGTTTCAGGTGCTTGTCATTTTCTTTTGGTGAATGTGATACAAGACGAATTGTTATCTTATTTGTGTTAGCACCATTTTAGGTGAAAGTGTCACCTATCAATTGTCTCTTGTGTCCTCTTGGTGATTGTATCATCTACCAAATGTTCTTGCATTTATTTACATTGAACCAACCTATTATCACTACATACTTTTTATGAATAATCAGCATTTTGCCTACCTGAATTTGAGTTTCTTCACCAGAAACTCCAATTTACAATAAATACTTGAGATTCAATCTCATCAGGTGCAGGTCATAAATGTCACATGAATCTATACTGTTCTGATGCAGCAAGCAATATTAAATTCAGAGTGCCATCTTCTTAATCTAACTGATGTAACTAAATGCACTCAGTGAGCCAGTATGAATGATGATTACATCAAACCAATTATGAATTGCCTCCGAAACCATAAGTACAAACTTAGAATTTTAGACTTATCCAAGGTGATCGATAATTTAATAACTCTCTGTCTCATTCAATATTAATACAAATTTGCGTACACCTTTACAAACACAAATTGGAAAACATGGACCTTTGTGCCAGCAAAAAAATGCAAAATGTGAAAAGGACGTTTTTCTCCTTGACAATGCCATTATTTTACTAACCGTCATGCCTTGGCAATGTTTATTGTTTTAAAAAGCCATGATTAGAATTGTAATAAAACCTAAACATATGAAAGGAAATTTATACATTTTCTTTGTTCTTGAAACTTGACAACAAAAATAATAAACAGTATTTATTTATTCAATTGTTTATTTATCCCATTATATTGTTTATTGATTGGCAAAACATTGGCTAATTGCCAATTGATTAAAACTTTATAAAATGGTAAATAATAAGGATTTCCTTATAGTTGGTTCACATATTTTAATAATTTAATAAATGTTTATAAATTTATAAATAAAAACTTGTATTCATATTTATTTCTTTATAAATTGGTAAATGATAAATATTGCTTTGCATTAGTTTTAATTGTATTAGTTTTTAGAGTGTTGTAAATGTAAAATCATTCTTTTAAATAAACAATCCACTAAATTAGGTACCTCCACTGATTTGCTAAAAAAATATGAGCATACCATAATGAATAAAATGCCTCAAACTTAATAAAAACAAAGTTTTATCATCAAAATCTTATTATTGATGGTCCTTCCATGTTCCAAAAGCTTAGAATGGACAACACTTTTCATATTCCACCAGAAACAAAGCAAAAGAGTCCTGTTTTTTTTTTTTTTTCTGTTGACATGCAAATCCATTTTTCACCACCTGTAACAATGGGATGAAAAAAAATGTAAGGTTGGCATTCCTGATATTACAATTCCTGATATAGCTGCAGACAATGGAACATTATGTTCAGTTTTCAAACAAAAGCTCGTGAAACCCAAATTCCCTTTTTGCAAATTTTCCTGATTAAACTCTGAAATGCACCACACACAACACACTGTTGGATAGAAGTATAGGAAATGATGCAATTTCCTGTCAAGGAAAGTTCTAGAAAAATCAGAACAACTTTGGCGCAATTTTTAATATATAAAAAACACCTATGCACATTTCCTGAAAAAAATAAAACACTCGACTATGTTTTTTGACCAATCGGGTGTACAAAAAAATATGTGGTTGCTTCGTAAGAAATTTGTGGAGCTAACGCACGTGTGCATGATCCCATCAGAGCATTTAAATAATGAGAATATTTTCAAACCGCTTCAGAACAGTTTACTTTTTCAGCAAGATGAACACAACTGTGTCTCACCAGCAGCCCACTTCTTTGACTACTGAATGAACAGTATCAAATTACAATCTAAACTTGGTGATAATGCTTTTAATGCCACGCTGCTGCTGATATTTCTCTATAACTCGCAGAGACTTTAAAGAAAAACAAAACACAAACGATTAATTTTTGTTATCAGATATTTCCACAAGTTCTTGTGTTGTAAAAAGGAAATAAAAAACTTCTTTATTTTGTAGCACTTATGTTAATCATTTTCTATTAACATTAGTACCACTACAGAAGAAATGGTAAACACAGTTTCCTACCATTCAATCTTGGCTGAGTCATAATGTATTGCAGTAGAATACATAACTACTTTCCAAACACTCTAATATTTGCTCTTATTTGTTGCTACAAAGGTCATTGTTCATCTTACGAATCTTTCCAAGTCAAGCAAAGATGAAACTGTAGCAACTAGCCTGCTGCTCCAGAATAAAAAAGAGAGTTGTCTCCCCTTAGTTAACTAAACCCTCTATTGGTTCTTATGTAATTTGATATTGGCTGCTGATTTGACATCTGTTGTTTAGGGATAGAGGGCTCTGTGACAGTGTCCGACTATGTATGCTAAGTGGTGTCCACCTGTTGAATAAATATAACCTGTCTATATTCTACTGAACCTTTTAATATTTAACAGGAAAGTGGGGAGCAATAAAAAAAAATATGCCACTTTGCTAGCTTCATGAGATGCTTAACTCTTTAACTACTTTAATCAGTCTGTTGTCTTATAAGTGCATAAAAAATAGCCGGTTCTGTTTATGTTTCCAGAAAGTCCCAACTCCTCCTGCCCAGCTCTGTCCTAAAATGGAATATTGCTGCTATATCTGGGCCAGAACTGTCCAATCCTCACTTTCCAGAGAAAAAAAGTGTTTACACAGCCTTGTGGGTGATGAATTATTTTCCCTGCTACAGCCCTTTTCCACACAGACAAAATGTTGCTAGACTTTCACTTCTTTATTGCTATTTTCATTGCAGATGCTTAGATGAGCTACATTCCTTAGTTCCCCTTTCAGACCCTTACAATTAAGACCCACCAGGTCACGTACACAGGGTC
The DNA here is from genome assembly GCA_903632075.3 of Acanthosepion pharaonis. NCBI lineage: Eukaryota > Metazoa > Mollusca > Cephalopoda > Sepiida > Sepiidae > Acanthosepion > Acanthosepion pharaonis. Next base: position 391,554 of record CAHIKZ030000810.1, on the reverse strand, counting down.
AAATCATCCTCATTCCCTTCATATTCCATTGGTAAGAAGTTCAACCCAGACAGCTTTCCCCCCCAGAACAATTATTTTGTAGGACAGACTCCCAACTGGATGCTTCCTCAATCAATACAATCTTAAACTCTTCAAATCTAGGGTCAACCGTTATCTAACCTACATATCCTCATTATCTACACTTCTTAACTCCCACTTTACAGTGACCTCATTCATTCCTGCATTTACAATAAAATCATTCAATAACCCCTACCTTGAGTGGCTTCTGAGCCTTGTATTAAGTGAACAATAGTATTAAAAAAATCTAAATTTTTTTTTTTTTTTTGATTTTTCTCATTTTTGTTGCTGAGGGTCAGGGACCATGGACAGTTGCAGCAATGTTCCCTGCTGTTTCCTCTCCCTTGCCACAACTATGCACTCTGCCAGCGTTCTCCCTGTTCAATCTCTGAGGTCATCATCTTGAACTCCTATCACTGATGCATACCTCCAAGATATGGGTGCAGAGGTTCTGGGATCTAATGAGATATCTATGCCTGTCTACCCACCAATATCAGTGGATGGCATTTGAACCCAAAAAAAAACAGAATTTCAAATGTTGATTTTCAAAGCAACCCAACGCTGATTCAAAACCCCAAATAATACTGATATTAAAAAAAAAAAACCCACCAAACTCTAGCTCAGAGTTGTCCAACCTTTTTTCCTAATGGGCCAAATTAGAAATTTAGGTATATTCACCAGGCCACAAAAGTACTTTATATACAAAAGTACTCTCCTTGCTCTTGCCAAGCTTCGCAACACTGCCCTCTTGGTAATTCTGACCACTCTGTGGTAGCTATTGATATTTCATTCCAATTCTCTATTACACAGGAAGCCCTTATTCATATAACCTCTTTCCATTACCAGCATGCTGATTGGGACTCACTCTGTGATTTTCTCCATGACACCCCTTGGACAGATATCTTTAAACTCCCAATTGAAAATTGTGCCACTGAGGTTTCTTCTTGGGTCAAAGCTGGCATGGACACTTTCATCTCTTCTTGGAAATACCAGATAAAGCCTCAATCCTCTCCATGGTTCACACCAGCATGATCAGCTGCTATAGCACACAGGAACCACTATTTTCAGCTATACCAGCGTGATGGCTCTTGTCACAACAGGCACCTATTCATTGCTGCTTGCAATAAATGTAAGCGAGTCTTCGAAGGAGCAAAGTGCGTTTGCCGAGAGAATGAGGCACTGCACAGCCTCTAACAACTTCAGTTCTCATGATTACTGGAAATTCCATAATAAGGCATTCAATAAATGTTAGGTCTCTATTCCTCTCCTCTTCAATCAATATGAGGTGTTATCATCCTATGCTGATAAAGCTGAATGTTTTGACCATAAATTCTCCTTAAACTCTACACTTGACTCATCTGGAATATTCCTGCCTAACTTCCCTCTTAGAACTGAGTCTCTGTTGAGTGATATGCATATAACATCTTCCATGGTGTCTGCTCTCATCTCTAACCTAGATCCCCACAAAGCATGTGGACCTGATGGTATCCCTGTAATAGTTATTAAGAAATGTGCTCCCAAACTGACTCCTGTTCTATCTAAATTGTATAATAAATGCCTTGCTGCCTCCTGCCTGCTGGAAGTTATCATCTGTTGTTCCAGTTTTTAAGAACTCAGTTGGAAGGGTCAGACAGCTTACCAATCTGCCTATTAGCTTTCTACCACTTTTTGGGAAACTCCTGGAGGCCCTAATCAATGCTGAATTAGTTCATCTCTCATCGGAAGGCCTTTTCTCAGACAAGCAATATAGCTTTCTTTTCTCCAGGTCAACTGCTGATGTACTGACGATATTTGCGGAAAGAATTTATTATGTTCTAGATAAAAACGGTGCATTAGACATCTCGAAATCCTTTGACAGGGTCTGGCATTTAGGTCTTCTCCACAAGCTGAAAAGTTACAGTGTCCCTGGACACTTTTTTGAAATGATCCAGTTTTTCCTATCAAATCATGAAATGAGAGTTATCCTGAATGGTCACTCCTCTAAATCCTTTTTTTTACTAATACAAGTGTCCCCCAGGGCCCCATCCTTGGTCCTACTCTATTTTTAATTTTCATTAATGACTTTCCTGATGACACCAGCTCTCAACTCAGTATCTACGCTGACAACACAACAATTTACTCCTGCCTTGATAGTACGGCCAAAATGGTAGCTGATATCCAAAACGACCTCAAGACCATAGTTAACTGGGGCAAAAGATGGCTTGTTAATTTTAACACCTCCAAAATTAAACTTCTCTTTATTAATGATCTGAGAGACTCCTTGTTACCTTCCATCAGCATGGTTAATGTATCCTCCAAGAAAGTAACTTGTTGCACCTTCTCAGACTCAATTTCTCTGCTGACATGAAGTAGAAAAACTATATTGAATCCATTGCTAGGTCAGGTGCTAAGAAAGTCTGTTTACTATGTTGATGGAAACAATCTTTCTCTCAAGACTCTATCTTACATATTTATAAATCTACCATTCGTCAGTGTTTAGAATATTGCTGCCACATATACTTTCATGGCATTAGTTCGAATGAGCTCTTCACTATGGTACCTAGAGTTTTTGAATTTAAGTACAGCACTAGACTGATGTTGAGATCTCATTAATTTACAGTTGAGCTGGCTAGATGTAGCTGCAAATTCCATGCTAACAGTTGCTTCTCTTGCACTTCTCGCTTGTGGAACTCCCTTCTGGCTCTATGCTTTCCAGCCAACTTTAATCTGTAAAAATTTAAATGCAATATCAATCGCTATCTACTGTCCACCTGATTACTCTCTTCTCTTTCTGTTCATCATTATTATTTCTGTTCCTAATTCTTACACACCTTGTAACTCCTTGTGTTTTAGTAGCATTACTGTTTTGCATGGGGTATTTTCGATTAAAAAAATGCTCTTAAAAAATTCAAAATGTTGTGAATATAAAATTTTGATAACAAACTAACATTAAAAAAAGAAAGAAATTACACAAAATAAAATAAATCTGATGTGATTTTAGACATTGCTTTCCTTTTATAATATTGCTAATATCTGTTTTTATAGTACTAGTATTTATTTTAAGAATGTTAGTTAAATAGGAATTACTCAACCTATTTCTTTCAGCAGTTTTGATGTTTTTTAACAATTGTTTATAGCAGTATGTACTACCCGATATATATAACAGTTTTTAGACAAACTAAATGATTTTTATTTGCCCCCACACACTAGTCGGTGTGTCTCAGCAAAGGCCTTTGCCCCCGTCTTAGTGCAATGGGGAAGTGAACCTATCAGCACAATCTGAGAATAATAAAAATAACTAGAGTAAATGAAAATATACCTAAAAATTTTAGGGTGCAGTGGGCTGCATGAAAATAACAAGTGCGGCTCGTGGGTTGGACATTTATGCTCTAGCTAGAGGGTCTCTCTTTCTTCTTTACTTTTTAGTTAATAATGTTTTGTCTAAGCTTGAATATTTAGGACAAGACCTAATGGAAGGAAAAGTGATAGTTGGAAAATTACGTTGTGCGACTTGTATAAAAGTTGATATGCAGTTTGCTACTTGCTTTGAAAATCAGCAGTTTGAATTTTTTTCTCCTATCTGGATTTGAGAAAACAGTAAGATTATAAAATTTCTTTTTCATCAAATAAGGTCGTTCTTGTCATTCTATGCTCTTTTTATTGATTTTCATTTTTCATGGAGGTACCTTAAACTTAACACCTAACTTCTGAAACAACCAATGTGTCCGTTTACTTTTTTAAACAGATTATGTTGCGCCAATCTTCCAAGTTGAGACTGGGACGCCCTGGCCGCCTTAAAAAATTTTGTGATTGTTTTTTTTAAACCCAGATTTTAACAAGTTAGACCCTCTTACAACCTGAAATGAGGAAGATAATGCTACCAATTTGAATTAACAAAAAAGCGTATTTGTCTAAAACAAAAAAACACAAAAATAAATAAACAAACTAAACAGTTATTCTTTGCATTTTTTTTAATATATTTTCTCGGTAACTGGATTCATATGTGCCAGGACCCCTAAGTCATGGCAGAGCGGAAAACCAGGAACCTTATGTGGCACCAGTTTGCTAATTGTAGTTAGTTATGTAATAAAAATAAAACTAAGAAGTATTAGTCGGCGTTACAATCGCTAATTCCGTCATTGTTTATTTACTTTCAGTTTCGTGGCTTCTGCATATCCACCAAAACAAACAAAAAAAAAAAAAAAAAAATTTAACCGAACGTCTGTAATTAAATGAAAAAAAAAAGTGCATTTTCTTTTTCTCGCTGCAAAAAGAACCTAAATGCCGAATATTTTGCAATTTTTTTTTTTTTTTTTGAAAAGGGTCTCAAATGATACCCTCTCTAACCCGACACTTAGTCTTTGTTTATTTTTTGTTTCAATTTTCTTATTTCGAACTTTTGATAGCATTCGCTCTTTGTGTAGAACTACAAAAGTCTAACAATTTATTTAATTGATCAGGGACGGAGCTAAAAAGAAACCCAAGAAGACTGACCTTTAGCAAGAAAGGTTGTTAAAAAAAAAAAAAAAAAAAAAAAAGCCGTTTTATTTCGATTCTTCAAGAAGAGTTTCAAAATTTTCCCTAAAATAACGCCACGAATTTAGTTTCTCAAGATAAGGAAAATATAATTTAGTCGTTTTCATTCTCTTTTTAGCTTCAGTGTTGTAAAATTATAGACGTTAGCTTATTTGTTAAAGAGTAAAAAAAGTAAAGACTAACGAAAAAAAAATGGTTAAATTTTTTCACCTGCAGGCCAGGTGCATTTTTAACGGCATAAATCTAAGGAAGGTTACAAATGACAATCTCAAAAACTCACTATCCGAGATTGCTATATAACAATAATTAGAAAAAATCAGCGAAACACAATATAAATATCTAAAACTGAACAAAACGTGGATTCGAACGCTGACCACCGACAAAAATGCACATCAATCAAAAGGCAGGCGACCATTTTGAATACCCGGATGTGGAAAACGAAAACGAGGCTGGGTCAAAGCGGTTAATACAAACTGCAAAACAGAGGCGTTAAGAAGACCGTTAAATTAGATTTTCTTTTATTCAACTGAATTTTCCTCCACGATATTTTTTTTCATTCTATTTTAACATTGCAATGGGAAAATTCTATGGAAGACAGTTTTAATTCCATGGCAGGCGCTTAAATTTTAAAGAAAGAGGAAAGATCTACCCGAATATTTTTTTATTTGAATTTGTATCCGTAATTTTGAAAAGGTAAGTTAAAAAAAAAAGAAAAAAAAAAAGTTTATTAAAATAACATTTTTATTTGTTAAATATTCATTAAAAACGATTCCAATTTATTTTATTATTTTACATGATTAAAATAATATTTATTTTTAACTTTTGTTTTGTTGGTCGATCTTTTGAAATTTGCAACGGTTAAGTTGGGAAAAATTCAGTAAACTTAAATAAAAAATGCATTCATTTAAAAATAAATGAAATTGATTTTAATTTTTAAATAATTTCAGAGTTAAAGCAAATGTTAGCAATAATTTCGATGTTAAAAATGATAGCCCTGACCCCCCCCCTCCAAAAAAATATTAAAGACCCGACGAAAGAAACCACAACAAATATTTGACAAGAAGAGATTTAGAATTTAAATGTAAAAAAAGAAGATGAAAAACTAGAGTTTAAAAAAGAAAATATGTCTAGTTTCGTTCATAACAAAAAATACAATTGATATGTTTTGTTTGTTTTTTATAATAAATACATTATTGAAATTATGTCAGTCTTCCAATGAGAATTAATTTTTTCTGTTTCCTCATTGGAATGATTTGCCTAATTAAAATTTAGTCTAAATCTTACTACCCTTAATTAAAGTTGCAGTATGTTCTAAACTTGGTAATAATAAGCTTTCGGCTTTTTCGATGACACTAAAAAAAAAAAAAAAAAAAAGAAGCTGCCTGTGCATTAAGGAGAAAAAAATTAAATCCCAGCATTAAAACATTTTCATTTTTACTATTAATTAAGCCAAATAAATATATATTTAAATTTCAATATTCTTACAAAAAAATGTTTTATTTCAACACTGGTGAAAAAAATAAAAAAATGATATCCTTGCAGGTAATTGAATTTTGAGAATTTTTTTTTTTAATTAAGCTAAAAATTGTATGGAGGCATTGATTTTTCAATTGCGGTAATAGGAAAAAAATTTAACTTTTCTTTTAGTTTTGACAGAAAAAAATCTTGATAAATGCAAATATTTGTAAATAGGAATATAAACTTCTGTAAGTCTGTAATTCAACATTGCCCTGATGAAAATTTATTCAGTCAATTCGATTTGAATTCTATTTCACCTCACACTTTTTGCGAATTAAATGAAAGTAACGTTAATTAATTTATTAATAAAAAAAGATATTTTATTTTTTGATACCTCTGGGTAAACCAATTTTTATTTAAAAAGAAACTATTTTTTTCAAGGTTTTTTTTTCCTCTCTTAAATTCAAATATTTTGTTTTTTCAATTGATTGAAATTTGAAACATACTTAAATAAATTTAAAAAAAAAAAAAAAAAAAGTACTTTTTTTCCTGAAGTTTTTCTACATTTTTTTTTAGCTTCATAAAAATGCCATTTCCCAAAAATTAAAACAAAGTTTGTAATAGTTTAGAAAAGATTCAATCATCTGGCTCTAGCAATTTAAAAGAAAAGAAGTAATCAACAGAAACGAATTCGCACAGTCTTCTCAAGTACAACGGTTCATCTTTCAAATGTATTTTTAACCAGAAACCTTTTCCACCACCTACACAACCAACACTTGCTAGATTTTTTTGTTATTTTCGTATTAATCATTTTCTCCGGAGCATAACTCGTCAGAAAATGTTTTACTGGAGAAGTTTGAATTAAATTATTAACGTTAATCTTTAGTTTAAAGTTCAACAAACTAAGAAGTCCTGTAAACTGTAAAGGATAACATGCTTTTCCATGACCTAGGTGATCATGGCTCTCCACAAATCCAGTTTCTTTTTATTTATTATCGGTAAATTTGCCGTTACTCCAGTGACCATTTTAAAGAAAAAAAAGCCTGATTATTCCAAAAATAGCAATAAAAATTGAGGAAACTACCGTTTTATAGCCAAACTTAGTTGGGTCCCGGGTACACCTTGGCCGCATTAGTCAGGGATCTGTGAAAAGGTGCTCGGTATGGTGAGGGATTGACCTCACAGGAACATAAATCGAGCAACATATTGCTTCAGGTCGTAAACAGTAGAGGCCAAGCTGTACATGGAACCTTTGTGAATTGTCGTGATATTTTTGGGGAAAGACAGTGGAATGGTTTCTCGTCATCTTTCCCATGGTTTCTGAATTCAGAGTTCTTCTCTCCGACTGGCTAGAAAGAAAAAGATTGCATATTTTTTCCCCAAGAGCATAAGTGCGAAAGTGAAACGAACGAAGCAGAATTTGTGAGATTTTTTTTTTTTTTTTTTACAACTCTTTCGCGTCGTGTCGATAACCGTTGCACGCATCCAGGTGGTTAGTTTAGTTTCAAGATCGTTAAACACCCATGATTTTAAAAAATAAAAAAAAAAAGTTCATAGAAACCGGTTTTACCACTATTTGATACTTACTGGTCGGTCTTAAAGTAATACTGTAATAATCTTCATTATATTTTTTAAGTCCGGAAAGCACTCATTTGTAAGTTTAACAGAACTACAGTAGTACACCCTTACTTTACCGCTTCACTTTCGTTACTATAAGAAAGTCGGGAGGGGTGGGGTCTAAAGGGTAGAAATGTGAACTACACGGGTGAAATCGATTGGTTTTTATTTTAATTCTTGTTTCGATTGCTTAGGTAAAAATAAATGGCGTATTCCTCTGTTTTTAACTTTTCTTCTAAAAATGGTTCGATTGAAACGATCTTTCTTCTTCTTACGTTGCCCCCCCCCACAACAGATAGATGATTGCAATGGCTTCCTAGTCTTTTTCTTTTCTTTTATCAATTCATCTCAAGTAAGGCAAGGTGCAAGAGGTTACTAAATGAAAGAATGAGAAAAAAAAAACATTAAAGAGAGAACAAAAAAAAAAAACAGGAATTAAGACAGAATATAACAATTGACATTATATTTAAATTTTTGAGGATCAAAGTTGACGGAAGCTGGATGCCAGTTCCACAAGCGAGAAGTGTAAAAGATAAGACCTAGCTGCCATTCTAGTACTGCACTTAAATCTGTGAAGTTGACTTATCAAAGAGTAAAGTCTTTCTCATTGAACTGTGAAATTCCTTACTCAGAAAAGATTTCTAACACAATTTGGTGCCTCCACTGATTCTGCACCATGTTACAGAACAGCTTGAATAGACCTTTTTTTTTTTTCCATATAATATATATATATATATATATATATATATATATATATATATATATATATATATATATATATATATATATATGAGACATTTTATGTTTATATTCTTTTTATAGATACAAATATTTAAGTAAATGCTCTGTTTATAATAAACAGTATTATTAACCAACATTTACCGGCCTGAATGTCCGGGAAATTTTCATAAAAAATATTTGTTCTCCGACAGAAATCAAACCTGTGCCTTAACTGATTGGGCCACAGGGGATCGTTTGGTTAGCAAGGTCGATTTTACTGCTTTTAAACTACAATCATCCATGAATCTCTCACGTACATTCATATCTGCTCAATGCGTATCCAAATATAAACAAATAACATCACACATGAAATGGACAAAGTCCGACAATTATTTTAAGACAGTCTTAGAATAATTGCCGGACTTTGTCCATTTCACGTTTTATATATATATATATATATATATAAATAAATAAAGCTGTCTTTTCATAATAGAAATTATGCTGTTTATGGCACACTTAGTGAATCCCTATGTAAACCTTTCTTGTAGTAATATCTTCTGTGATTGTTATTCTCTCTTGTTCAACCCTGCACCCACTCTAGTTAGTCTGGGTTCTCTTATTTTATTATAGGCACTCATGTCATGTCACCCCCATATGTAATGTCTAGCAACTGTTTGTGATAGATTGAATATTTCCACTATTTTAAAATACCTAAATTCTACACAATATATGTTTTAGTGTTTGTACTCTTGTGCACTAAATAAGTGTCAGCATGATTATTTTCTTTAATTTACCCCTTCCCTGCGACATGGTGCTTGTTCAGTGTCACATGTTTATTTTTCAAATAATTTTATCTGTGGTATTATTATATTGTTCCATGTTTATTAAAATTATTTGAAACTGTGTTGTATGAAAAATCCCAGCAGAATGTTTCTTTCAGCAGACATGCTTATTTTATGAGTTATTTTATAACTATTATAAGTTACACATATTTATGATTACAGAAGATCCTCAGGCTATGTTGGACCTGATGTATGGAGTGATCTCCCATAATATAATACATAGTCATGCAGTACTGTATGAGGAAAACAGCATTGTTTCTTCACTGGCTGTACATCATATTAGGATTTGTTATCTTTCGTTTGTGTCATTTTGGGGGCAGGTAGGGACTTTTTGCCCCTTCATTATGGCTCCCAAATGTAAGGCAGATTCATGGGTGCTTAGGTAGGTGAGTTCCAGCCGATGTCGAAAATCATGTTATGTTGTGCCATGGGAATAAATCTCTGCAAGTCAAAGACCTCCTGTATTCCAATCTACACTTTAATTTGGTATAAAAAATATGTACAGTTTTAACTTGCATTACATTGTCACAGTACAAAAACAACTTTATTACCAACTTGACCCTCCTGAAGATGGGTGTGTCTACTGAGAACATAAGAGATGTAATGTTCTGCATGTTTAGTGCATAATGTTGTTCATAGGATAGGTTCTTTTAAATTAAATAAATTGACAGACATGGTTTGAAAGTACATAAATTATTTACAATCTGACTAATGTCTGCTTTGTTATGACATTTCAGCCAGTGTGCCCTCTGGTTTTCTTCAGGTTGTAAACACACAACACAATTCCTTGCCAATGGTCACCCCACATTGCATTTTGATTTTTGACCTTGTTGGTGTTCACCTGGGAATAGGCACACTGCATGCCCACAATGTAACACAATGAAAGAAATATGGCATGTCAATAAATAAGAATGTGAACCCTTTTTCCCATTTTATTCAGGGTTTCACCTGCTCATCCAAGTGAATAGTAACGTGATATTCTGGGCAATTTCTGTTATGTCAGCTCTTCTTCCTACCATTTCCTCACACCGATGTGGTAGCTAGGCAATATGAATTGGAGGCTTTTGGACCGTGCTATGGACATGACCGTCTCCCATCATGGGTGGAAAAGAACTCTTTCAGATCCCAAGCATGACTGTTAATATAGACCAGTAGTTCCCAAACTTTTTTCCACTGGTCTGCATTTTTACAATGAAAATTTGCACACACCTCACCAAATTTTATGTGATAAAAAGTATATTTAAAAATAAAAAACAGAGAGAGGGTTAAAGGGAGATAACCACAGATTCAAAGTCAGAATGTTATTGATAACTCTCTTCTCCAATTTGCAGAACCTAGTCACTATATTTTTAATACTTGACATAACGCAAAAATATGACAATGATAAAATCGTTCAATAATTATTTACAACTATTTATACTGGGACTTATGCATGCAATTACAAGTAATCCATAATAATATTTTAAATTTTAAAATCATATATATTTTTGGCATATGAATTGTTTTAAACTGTTCCTAAATCTTTCAATCATTCTGCCTCACCTGCTATCCTCTTCCACCACACCTATTGAGTGCACCACACCATTTGGGAATCATTGATATAGAAAATCACCTAGATATGCCCTATTTCTGGTTTTGTTGATATTTGATTGCTAAAAACCCTTCCACCATCCCTTTACTTCTGGATTGCTCTTTGATCAAGGTGGATGCTACTTAGAAGACCAAAGTTCAAAGGAACTCTGTTGGTCCATCAAATAGAAAAACTTCAATTGAGATAAAGCCCACCTTTTTCAGTCAACATGGGTATGTCCATAGTATTACACGGGTGACAGTCAATCTGGGTAACCATCAGACAGCCAGTTGATTTTTGGAGCCTTAAATCTGAATTTTTTTCTTTTCTCCTAAGTAAAAGCAGTTGATACAGTTATAATTGTGAAAATTCTTTATCTATATATTACTATTTCTTGGTAGTCAAGCCTCAAGCATTGAATAGGACAGATGAGGACCTTTCCTAATCATGACAGCTTTGCTATCCCAATTGATTAAGTCCTTATTCAGAGAAAGGCTAAGGTATGGAATTCAGTTTCACCTGACACTTTTATTTCATGCCAACCTCTCCCAGTTTATAATTTAAATGGAAAAACTGAAATGCTAAAATAAATTGTCACAAGGGAAAGTTAAAAAACTGAATAGATTTGATTTTTCCTTCATCAATTTTTACTTTAAGAAAGAATGAAATGAATACAGTAAAATGACAGAGGAAACACTCTGACGTGTTAATGAATCATTCAGACACAGGATTGAAATGTGTTTTGAAAAAGGAGGAGGACAGCACATATTCCAAATAATTAGTAAATGTTCATGTGTAATTATTGTAATTTAATAACTTATTCCTGCATGACTTTTGCCTCACTCTATACAATTGTTTCATAGATTATGTAAAAGCATTTGATAAGCTATGGCACAAAGATCATTTTGAATTGCCAGGAAAACTTGATTTTATTTGAGAAGGATATCGGAATAATCCAAATCTTCTACTGCACGTAAACTGTCTATATCCAAGTAGAATTAACTACACTAAAATAACAAGAAGCATAAAACAAGGATGGGTCTTCTCATTGGATTTATTCAACATTTACAGTGAAAGAACGATACAATATCCTGTCAGGATTTAGTATGGATGGGATCAATCTTCACAGTATAAGATATGCAGGTGGCGCTCTGTTGATGGCAGACCTAGAAAGAAAACTACAGAAACTCCTACACAAGGTCATAAAAGAATGCACAAACAATGAATTAATCATCAATTGCAAGAAGACAAAATGTACAGTTTTCAGTAAGAGAAAAAAAGCCTGAGTCTGAGTTGGAGATGTTGGAATCAAACCAGTACAGAAGTTTAAGAGTTGTTTTAGCAGATGATTTCAAAAGAAACACCGAAATCTGAAGGCACATTGGAATAACAAAAGATGCCTTTCAAAAACTAAGTAAAGTATTAAGAAACAGGAAAATATTGCTTGAAAAGAAGAATGCTCAACTGCTATGTAATATTAGTCCTCGTACATGGCAGTGAATACTGGACAATCTCCTCACAGATGTTGAAAAAAATGTGAGGCAAGAGATGTAGTTCGAGAGAGAGATGCTGAGAATACCCTGAATTTAGGAAGTTTTAAAGAAAATGAAAACAAAAAGGACAATTATGCATAAAATCAGAGACAGTAAAAATTTCTGGGATGCCTAATGGGAAAAGAAGGCCTGGAAAATTTGACACTCACAGGGCATATTGAAGTCAAGGGGGGACAGAAACAGCAAGTAACCTACTTAACAAGTCTGTGTAAATGGATGAAAGAACCGGGAGAAAGGGGGATAGTAAAAAAAAAAAAAAAAAAACTTTGCTAAGCTACGAAAGATTGGTAGTTGTGGAGAGCTATGTTCATCCACATGCTGAAGGGACATGGCATGTTGAGGATCTCCAGCTATGCCACCAGTGGATGCACCCTTGGTACCAGAACAGAACCATTTTGCCATGTCAGCAGAAGTCCTGTAATAATTCAATAATGCATTTTTAACTTGCTGATTATGCATCTCTTGTATTTTTTACATCGTCAGCTGTTAGAAATTTATACTAAACTATTCGTAAATTGTTGGTGCTGCACCAACTACATCAGAGTAAAAACAAATGATCTCACCCAACATCACACGTGGCTGCTTGGTAAATTATTCTGGCAAGCAAGTGAAATTCAAATGTTTGCTTCTGATTTTATCTGAATTAAAAGAGGTACCAGCCCATCAGTTGCCAAAAAGCAATCAGTGGTGCACCTGTATTTGCTGTTTTGTTCTTTCCACTTCTACCATCTTTCAAGCAACAACAACTGATTTTTCTCTTCAAAAAACTTCTCAGGGGGCCTCTTGTAGTCTTCCAGAGTTATATATATATATATATATATATATATATATATATATATATATATATATACCCTTTGTCTGTTTGTTTGTTATTGAATTTCTCCTAGGATTTTGGAGTTAGACCCCAATAACCATATATATTCTGGAACTGCATTACCCAGGTTGCTTGGATAAGTATTCATTTTGATCAAAGGGAGTCCCTGGGGTACACAAACCCCCTACTGAAAATATTTTGCTCTTTGATGTAAATTAAGTTTAAATTTGAACAAGAGAATGACTCCTATCCAAAATCTAGGAGAAAGCCAAAAGATAAAGGTCACATCGGCAAGATCATTGGAAAATATTGAAATGCCTCATTTTTCTCCACAAAAATTATAACAATGATTTAAAATCAATCATTTTCTTAAAATGTGTGACATGCAGAAAGGCACAAGTAATTCATCTTTTTTTATGATTCAGTAAAATAAGGCAATAGGCACTATATCTTGCGAATATGGCAAATGAACGAAAACTCTTAGCTAAATTATAACTATTTTACCTGGTTATATAGCAAATGGGGGTCTGGTTCCTGACAGTGAATGTCATTTATCTGAAAAGTAACTGTAAAATTGAATCTTCACTTCATTAGAATATATTCTAAGGTTAATCAAAATGACTATGAGGTATGGACTTTGTTGTGACAAAAATACAAATATTTTCTACTACTTTAAAAGCCACCCCCAATTAAACTAGCTCCTGTGGAGAACTCTTGATTGGGCCTTTAACTTGTTCAGAAGTTTGAGAGTCCCTAAGTCTTTGCATATTCTCAGCATTGGAAGCTCTCCTGCCTGCGATTTGATCTGGGTTTTCATTTACGCAGCACATTCTTTTCCTTGCTGCAGCCCGGGCTCTCTTAATTGCAATCTAGTCCACTGTTGGTGGAGATTTCTTTTTGTGAGGCATACTGCTGCAGTATGCGATAGGCAACAATAAACTACAAAAGAACTCAAATTTGATCACTGCATTTAAGTATTGCATTAAAATTTAAGCTTACTTTTTAAAAATTCAACAAATTAATCTTCTGTCACCACCTAATTTCAAGACAGTTTGATGCACATAGGCCCTTACTTTCCATACAATTATTTTTATTTCATGGGTGACTTTCGCTGGATTTGACAATTTCACTTTTTTCCAACTGTTATTGTACAAAAAAATTTTCCCCCAAAAAAACACTGAAAACAATCACAGTAATGAAAACTTTGGAATCCCAAATTCCAGGATTGCGAGTCTGGATCCAGCCTGGAATGTTTTTAATTTGCTCACAGGGTTGGCCTGATTCCAAAATGGTATATGTTGGGCTACGGCCTTTAGGAGTAAAGTTGAAAAGGTGTGACACAGTGACACTCGCATTTATGGAAGATATTTCTTGGGCTTGGCTTGCCTATTTTGTAGTAAAATCTTTTTAGTTGGATTATTGTAAAACTATAATGGCAACATTGACAATTAAACATGCTTTCTGATGTCTGTACATGCTATAGGAATACATTGAGGAAACATCTGTAGTTGCCATAAATTTTTTTTTTTATCATTGGAATATATGTTGCTTTCTTGAATTAAGGGTGAGGTAACTTTAGTTTAATTTTTCTCTCATTTTTCTAATCTTGTTACACTCAGGCACAGTTCTAAGATTTGCTTAGGATCAGCTCTCAGGAAGAAAGTTTTCTAGTTGTTAAATTGAAGTCAAAATGATTTTTTTTCTTTTTTCTTTCCTTTTCCAACTATGAAAAAAAAATCTTTCATCCTTTTTAGTTACTTAAAGCTAAGTACAAATTCATTTTATGTGTGTGTGTGTGTATCACCTTATGCCAGTAAAGCTACTAAAATATAAGGGGTTGCAGGGTGTGGAAGAATTAGGAACAGAAATATGAGCAAAAAGAGAAAAGAGTAATCAGCAGGATAGTAGATAGCGATTGACATTGCATTTAAATTTTTGCAGATTAAAGTTGGCTGGAAAGCATGGAGCCAAAAGGGGGTCCCACAAGCGTGAGAAAAATAATTGTTAGTATAGAATTTACAGTTACATCTAGTACTGTGCTTAAATTCAAAAGTCTAGGTACTATAGTGAAGAGCTCATCCAAATGCCAATGTCTGTGTGTCACGCTTTTTCAATTAAAGAGACACAACTTTCTAACTTTCAGTAGCTCATGTTAGAGAAATTTTGGATTCCCAAGTTTTCATTACTATAATTTTTTGTACAATAATAATTTTTATAACTTGGGAATGATTGAAATTAATTGTAAAAGTTACCCATACATAAAGAAAAAAAAAAGGTAATTGTTTGTATGGTAAATAAGGGCTTATATACATCAAATTATCTTTAAATGACGACAGAAGAATTATTGTTGAACTCGCAGAAAGAAATCTCTGCCAACAGAGGACCAGATTGCAATCAAAAGAGCCAAGGCTGCAGCAAGGAGAAGAATGTGATGTGCAAATGAAAATCCAGATCAAAGGCAGCCAGGAGAGGTTCCAATGCTGAGAAAATCCAGACTTAGGGACTCTCAAACTCTTTAGTAAGCCAAAGACCCAATCAAGAGTCCTCCACAGGAGCCAACTTAAATGCTGCCTGATAGGATGGCTTTTAAGCTAGTTTCAAAATAAAGCTTTCAAATGACAATTCTTCTGTTTAGTGCTTTTTATCAGATAGGAGTTCTGGGAGGGCCTCCACACACACACACGCAATAATTTTGAGCCTTTGGGAACTTTGTGTAGAGAGACGAGCAAACTTCACTACATTAAATTGTATATAGACTCTTCCATTCATTATGAGAGGAACATCAGCTCATAGGACACGAGTCCTAAAAGGTGTCATACACATTGCAATACTGACTATGCTATTCTCTATTATTGTATTGTTAATCCATGTGATCAAAGAGTTTCTTCACTAATCTTTTGTTCCAGTATTTTCATTGGAATATTATTATCCAGAACTACACGCATTACGTTGGGGGAGAAGAAAGGATATATTTAGCAAATCAGTTTTTAATCGTTTTTTAAATTTATTTCCTGACTTCAATAATACATATACTTTTAATGTTTGTGAATATTTTCTTTTTTACAGTGATTTTATAATGGATCCAAGCAAAAGAGATACACTGATCCAATGGGTATGTGGCATTTATTCTTTATCTAATGGTACCCCTTTTGATGTAACTGTCTTCATGTTTCTTTTGTTTTTGTTTAATCCATATCTTTTCCCTGGTATTCTGTAATTTGTCCTCGTGACCAATTTACCAGCTTTGTCATTTGTCTGGCTCTTTCTTTTCCAGATCAATGCAATAAATCCACTTGAGACAATTGAGTCTTTACAAGAATTGAGAGATGGAGAGCAACTGATCAGTTTGTTGAGCACTATGTAAGCTGTTTTTTTGTTTTTGTTTTTTTCTTTTGTTTTAATAAAGCAATATTTTAAATGTTCTTAGAAGTTCCGAGTCAGAACCTCAATATTACAAACAGTTGATGAATTCTTTAGCCTAGAATCCCTTGGTCAATTTCTTCTAATGAGTTCTTTGTTGTTATCTCTTATTAAAAAGTAACAACTCTATAGACCCATCCCTGATATTTCTACAATCTTACGCAAACACAGAATGCACTTTGCAGGACACTGCTGGTGAGCAAAACAAGAACTTGCAAATGATCTACTGCTCTGAACCTCTAGCCATGATGCAAGATGGGTTGGTTGCCCAGCAACCACCTACAATGGCCAACTATGTCATGACACAGAATGTCACCATAATGATCTTCTGACCTTGATGCATGGCGTAATAGACTCATGAATGTCTGAGCAAGCTTGTCTGAATGTTTAACTATTTACTATCATATTCCAACATCTCTCAGAGTTAAAGTTCTTCCTTAATGCCAATCCTTTTTCTCTAATGACCTCTGGTCTGTTTCTCTACTACCTGACCCAGAGATTGAACTTATCACTTCTAACGAACCAGATGAACTTTACTATCATTTTGATTGCCTAATCCAGACAAGTTGTGGGTTTGCTGAGCCTTAAATATAATGTTATTTTGTGATCTATGACTCTTGTGACTTATCATAACTAGCCCATTAATGGTATGATTTAAATATAACCATGTGCATAGATTCCTTCAGCTGTATTATTTTTCCAATGTTTGTTGATCTCTCCTTTAGTATAAATTCATATAGAAACTTGGTATTTACTAAGCCTTACGTAGTATGACACAAAAGCAGAAGTCGGAAGATTGTTATACTAATCTTTCAAGTGGAGAGGGCCTACCTGCCTAGAAAATTCTGAGACACTAGCACCAAGCTCTTGCACAGTTATCACAAGCATGAATCTCCCAGTGAGGACTGAACTCTGCATTAGTAATTGTCAGTAAGGCAAGCTTGCTAACTATTAAGTACTACTCTCGTAGCAGTAGTACTCAACCCGCTGATGAACCTCATAAACTGATGGGTATAATATTGGTGTAACTGACCTAAATCTGAATTAATGCCCCAGAATTAGGCAGATCATTTTGTGCATGATTATATGAGGTTTGATTGAAAAGTATTAGGACTGGTGCTAGAAAAAGAAAATTACAAAACACATCAATTCAGCATTTAATCTCCTTCAAAGTAGTCCCTTTCTGAAGCCACACACTTTATCCAACCTTGCCTCTTTTGATGGAAGCATTCCTGGAACTCTATTTTTGGGATACCAAGTAGCTGCCTCATTGCATTGTCTTGGATTTCCTCGAAGTCTTGAAATCTTGTTCCTTTCAACGTAGTTGTCTGACCTGGACAATGTTGTGCAAAATAAAATGCTACACACACCGTGGTCACTGATGGAACCTCTGTGATGTGGTGAGACACACTTTCCTTCAAAGCACTGTTATAGACAATGGAGGTGAGCGAGAATATTATAATGTGTGTATGTGTGACAGTTCATAGTCAATCTGTGCCCTCATTCTGTGTACTTTACCTCTGTTGCCATAGCAACAGTCCCGATACCTTTTGATCAGACCTTGTATATGTCAAGTTGATGAATTATTTTCAACCCTACAACCCCTGGGCATATGGCTGAGTGGTTAAAACATTTGCTTTCTCACCATGATCGATTTGTTGGGAAGGTGACTTTATGTTATTGGTCTGGAGGAGACAATTTCAGCATGCAGCACCTGAAAACCAAACCGTAGGTTGACCCAAGCCGTATGTGTGAAATTGGGTAGATGGAACCCTTTGGAAACCATTGATTGTGGTATGCTAGCACAAAGTCACAAGTTATCGTGACCAAGGGTTTTAGCGTGCTGCTCTTGTTCAGACTGTTGATCACGCTAGATAATATGCACTCTCCCAGAAACTGTAACTGAGGTCCACTCGACGTAGTTGCAGTATTAACCACAAGTGGGCTCTGTGGGTGTTGAGCAAGTGTCTGCAACGGGGATTAGCTAGTCGCCCTAGTAGATGGGCATCCTTGGATATGAGTAGCTGTGCCATTTTAGACAACCCCCTAAACATCGCAAGTCTTTCACTACTCTATTGCCATTTCTTTGATAACACTTCTGATAATCTATGTTCATTAATTTTGTGGAATAGACTTCAGAGAAGATGCTTTCAAAATTGTTACAATCTTAATTTCTTCAACTTTGGGGCCAATCATTATCATTCCTACATATCCTCATAATCTGCACTTCTTACCTCCTCCTTTTATATTTTTACAACAGCCTCATTCATTAATTCTCTACCTTGAGTGTCTCTTGGGCTATGTATTCAGGGAAAAATTAGTAAAAAAAAAATTTTAAAAAGTTTATCGGTCAAGCGAGTTGGGTCATAGCTGCAGCCTCACCAGATATTAAGTTTAAGACTCCGGAATTTTGGCATTATATTGCCTAAGAGACACAGGACATAATAGATTGAAGCATTGGTTAAAATGCATCTGGTACCTTTAGAAGTTGTGAGTTCAATTTCTGAGTCTGGTAATGCCGAAAATGCACATACTCTGATTCAGTTGAAGAATCCAACAAACAATGCAAAGTAGAACAAGGCTGATGAGTCTTAACTGACATGAGTTCTCTCCCCTAATTACAGAAAAGTGGAGTGAGAACGCTCTATTGAAATATAAGGATTACTGGGTAGGAAGACTGGCAATTGAAGAAGGCCAGAGTGCCCAACAATCAAAACGTAAGGATAACAACCAATATGGGCAAGCTGATCTGAATAGCATAGTATATAAGCGGTTAACTTTTAAGTTTGTTTGCTTTTTTTTAATTTTGATTAATTTCATTTGTTTTTTGTTTTTTTTATTTAGAACCTCCAACTCTTATTCCAATTTGCTCACCAGAAAAGAACGTTTTGAAGTTGTGCAGAAATTTATTGAAGGTAAGAATTTTTTCTTTCTTTTTAGTTTGAGGTCTTGATTGATTTGGATGCTTATATGTTGTAGATTGTTCTGTTTTTGACTTTTGCCAGATTCTTTTCTTTTCTCCTCTTTAATGTTTAGAAAAAGGGCTGGGTTTATTAATTCTGGAATAAAATCAATGTCTTCATAATTATGGCAATTGGAATTTTTACTTTTTTTTTTTTCTCTCTCTCTTTTGAAAATGGACTTGGAGCAAAATTACTTGCATCTTGACATATCTATTGATATAATATTAAAACTATAATCTTGTGTATTTCCATGATAGAGCTTAAATGATACATAATGCCCCAACCAATTTAGGAGCATATTGTCCCCTGAACACCTGCCAAGTGCAGTGCCAAATTTCATTAAAATTATATGAGAAGTTCCTTGAACAAGGGTAATTTTCTGGTTTTACGGCATTTTAATAGGAAATTCAGTATTTGTTTTCAGTACACATTCTTATATCAATCCACGTATGTGAACGAAGACTTGCACATTATATCACAATTATTATGTGTAGAAAATTATAAACATACATTATAACACAACCTATTTATGCAATTCACTACACAACATAAGCACATTTTGTTAAAACAAATATCTTGGATATTTGGCAAGTACTTGATAGGTGAAAACATTAAGTGGAAAATTGTGCTGCATGACTTGATGGTAAATAAATAGATGCATGTTGGTTTGCTGCTATTACATATATTGAAATAAATGTGAAGAAGAAACAAGTATGCATAATAAATATAATTATTATTTTGAAAACCTTACCTTTTTAAAAAAAAAAAAAAAAAACTAAGTGCATCCATACCTTATGTCATTTCTATAAATACAAATCTCCCTAAGAGGACAATTGCTGTTTGTTTTTGGAATAACCTTCAAACTTTAAAAATTATAATATGCTAAATACTAAAATTGGTATAAATTATCACCCTGGAGCTACTATTACTCAAAGAAAAAGGCCTTCAGTGTGATATCAGTTTGTAATCCCATTCTTAAAAACTCTTTTCCTGTAGAGTAATGTTTTCATTAAAGGGATGTTTCAAATTAAAGTTAGGTTATAGTCCTAGAACAATGATAGCCCTCCTCCTCCTCCTATGTCATTCTGGTATTGTTAATTTATTGCTTGTCCTGAAGCAATAAATTAATTTAATGTTTATTGTTGAATTTCATTAGGAAAATAATGCAAACATTTTCATAAATTCTGAAAACCTTTCCATTTATTAATTTATTATTGCATTTGTTCTAAGTAATGTTATATAATTTCAATAATAATTTTGTATCATGAACTGCTTTTAAAAGGAACCAAATACTTATGGGTGGTCTAGTTACTGTGTAACATTAGAAATTTGGAGTTTGTTTTTTTTTTTGTTTTTTTTTTCCCTTTTCTCTCTTTCCTCTCTTAAATATTGAAATTGTTCTATTTCTGTTACGTGTATGATAGGAAACTTACAAAATCAGTACTTGCATGTCAAAAATGATTGATAATCAATTGTACCACGAAAATAATTTCAATTTTTTTACTTCTTCTCTCCAGATTCTTACAATTATGACTTTAGTGGACAAGTGAATTTTGACCGTGACAATGAACTCGACTTTGCAAAGGTGAGTTTTTATAATCTAAAATGTCTGCTAATGTTTCTTATGAACATGGAAGAATACATTGTACAACAAAAGGAAATGATCTTTGTTCAGCATGACCCATCTAGGTATTCCTGTACAAAGAATTTTGTGTCTGTTTATTTTATTTTTCAGTGTATATGATGTATTTATTTTTAGAGCATCTATTTAAAAAAAAAAACTTTATTGCAACTCAAAGTATCCACTATAGGTGAGCAGTTTATTCTAATATCTGTTACTTTACTGAAAGGGAGAAGGCAAACAAGCTTTGAGTTCCAAGACTCAGCATGTTTTGTGTTTATGAATTTTTATATGAAACTTTTCCTTGTATTCAACTGTTCATGTGACTGAACAGTATGTGTTGAACAGCCAGATTTTGTTTTGTTTAACAAATATCAGTATACCATTATTTCGCCTCTGCCAGCAAAGATGGACAAAGGTTATTTATTCACACATTCAGTTTGACTGTCCACACAATATTTCCAAAAGTTCTCAATTAATTTCAATGACATTTTTTTGGAAAAGTGGATCATAAATGAAGAAACAACAAATTTTGGATCATATTTTATTTTTTATCAATTTTGTTAAAATTACAAAATAGTACATTTATTTAAACAGTATAAATTATCAAGAATAGTAAATTTAATATTCACATGAGTATTATCTCCTCTTAGTACAAGGTTTTTTTTTTTGTCCTGGTATACTCTACGTTCTGTAACCTGATTATTCAGCAGCATTGGTGGAAGTATGCACTCTCTGAGTGCTTTTTGTTTTGGTATGTAAGTAGATACCTTCAAAGAAAAGCGGTACCTAAAGTTTAAAATGCATTTTTAAAAATGAAAAATCGTTCTTCAAGCTTTTATTTTAGTTCTAATTCCAAGCTAATAGATTAAATTTAATATTTTTAATAAGCAAAATACTTTGTTGTATTTCAAGCTGAATTTAATTTGATTAGAATAATTTTTTTTTTTAGTTAAAATTGCCAAAACAGCCATTTTAGAAAATCTGTTATCACATGAATCTATTTGTTAAAAAATTTTTCAAAAATAAAATTTACTTTTCTGAAATTTTATTTGAGGAAGGTTACATGATTTATGGTTTAATTTTTTTTAAACAAATAATACTTTAAAATATCACAGTAAAGCATTTTTTAACATGGAGGTGTTGATAAGTCTCTCTCTTGAGACTTATATTGGTATTTTTTCTACAGGGGTGATGTACCTGTAAAAGTTACTCGAATATAATGTGAGCACCATTTTATATAATTTTTTTTTACTACCCAGTAATCTTAGAAATTTAGGAAAATGTTCAAAGTAATCTAATATTTTTATTGAATTTTAGGTATTTTAGGTACTATAAAATTTTACAAAGACACTTGTTGAGAAAATGTTAGGAAATTACCAATAAATTTTAAATTTACTGTAGTTAGCACTCTTATTTTCTGATAATGTTGTGTATTGATGTCTGCATTTACAAAAATTGGCATGTTTAAGCACACACACACACACACACTTTTTAAAATACTGGGAGTTGCTGAATTGTATTAAGCTTTTCAATTTATGATTAGTAAATATATTTTTTACTTAACAAAAATATTGTGTAACTGCTTAAATTATTAAAATTTAAAAAAAAAATTGAAAACAATTTTTGTAAAAATTTATTATTCATCAGGAAACAACTTTATCTTCAGATAATAGTGTCAGTAATATTTTATTTATAAAAGCAATTAAAAAGTTTCTGATTAGATGTCATAGTTTTATTGCATTTTATTTTATGATTCAGAGAAGATTTTTGGTAACTAGAAGCAGGAGGAGTAGTTTTTACAAACAAAAAAAAAAATTAAAAATTGATGATTTAATTTCTCCAAAGACATGTGCTTGTAAGTCCTAAAAAAATAAAAAGAATTTTTAATTTCATGAAATTAAATAAGTAAAAAAAAAAAAAAAAAAATTTTTTTTTGCTAAGATTTTCTTAAAATTTCTAAAATAATTTCATTCATTTGTGAATAGGTCCTGAAAGTTACATTAAAGTCTGACAATTATCTAATTTTTGCTAGAATTTCCAATCAATGTGTTTTTCACCACAAAAAGATAAAATTTATGGTCACTTGCTGGTGCAAAGAAAAAATATTTTAATCAAAATTTTGAAGGCTCTGAGAAAAAAAAAAAAAAAAAAAAAAAAGTGATTTTTTTTCCTCTTAATAAAAGCAAAGATTTTAAAACTTTTATTCAACTTGGGGCATTTTTTTTTCCTCGCATTTTTTAGTGAATCTTTTGGAGGTACCTATATATAAGGTACATGTTTTGTAAAAGATTTTTTTTTTTTATTGACTTTCTTCCTAAAAAAAAAAAACAAAACTTTCTAATGCTTCTTATAAAAATTAATACAGCAATGTTTCTGTCAGGTTGAGTGCATGGAGGTGAGGCTTTCTCATTGCAACACACTTGAGGAATTAGAAAAATTCAATATCTTTTAACATTATTAAATGAGAAGTTCCGTGGACATTATTCATTAGTTAACAATGTTGTTATAAGCATATGGTGGTGGAACATAGAAGAAACAATGAAGGTTTAAAGAAATAAACAATTGTATTAAAGTAAAATGCAACAAATGATAAATCTGTGTAAATGTCTCTTGTCGAAGGAAGGAGATAAGTGGAATTGTAAAAGGCATCCGCAAAGGCGTATGGTAGAAGGAGGGTGATGATGGTGTTTGGAGTGATTACTAGTGATGGTAGCATTATGCCTCCATTCAACTTCCCACAGGGCCTCTGATTCAACACAGAGGCTTACATGAAGTGCCTTGGGGAGGTAGTGCTGCTCTGGGTCAAGAAGGTGGCTGTTGGCAGACCCTACATCTGGCAACAGGACACTGCACCATGCCACACAAGCAGGGGAACCCAGTCATAGCTGACAGACAATTTCTGCAACCATATCACCTCTTACATCTAGTCACCTAACTCACCAGACTGCAGGGTCGCATTTGAGCAAGAGACCGATAAAACTCCTTGTAATACCAAAGATGAACTGAAGGCAAGGATTATGGCAGCATCCACGAACTTAAACAAGGAGGCAGTCCTGATGAGTTGCAGGATATCCCAAAGTCGTCTCGAGAATGCAGTTGAAGCCAATGGCGATATTTTTTTTTTTTTTTATTGAATAAATTTACTGTTTAGTATTTCAAGACATTTTTGTGTAATTTTGGTAAATATATCTGTTAAAATGAGATGCCGGTGTTATTTTCTTTTTTGTGTAATTTAGATGACAATTTATGCATAGCATGCTGTGTATGTATGTATGTATGCATGCTTACTTGGGCTTATAATTTATAAAGAAATGCTATTAAAAATAAAATGAGGATTAATAACACAATAATCAGCACCTAAGATATCCCATGTAGCCCAAATAATGAACACCTTGGAAAGAGCACATAATCTGGTGTGATAAATTTTTTGAACAAGGCGACAATGACTTGCGACTAGCACAACCATCAATGTCTTCTGAATAATTCTGTCTAGCCAATTACAAGGCTTGGAATAACAAGTTATGGTTTTCAGGCATTTTCCAAAGATGCTGTACACTTGGATCGCATCTCCCAGGACAATATTATCAAGAAGCCACCACCCTGACAAATCAACCATGGTGGGATTCAAACCTGGGTCTCATTGCTAGGCAGCAAACGTTCTAACCATTCAGCAACTGGCCATATTATATACATATGCACATAATATATAGATTTTATACTAAGAGATCTACTTTTGCATATTGATATGTAAAGAATTAATGGATCTTATTTTTCACCCATCATATTTTTATTACTGCAAATGTTATTTTTAGTGGATGCTCAGATTTGAGTAGATGCTCCAATTTTATTTTAAATGGTATTTATATACAGGTATCTACTAAAAATTACATTTGACGTAATAAAAATATTGATACATACAAAAACATCCCCTATTTACACTAACCTTTCACTATCTATACATAAATGCATGTGTAAAAAAAAAAAAAAATTTGCAAAATTAAAAGAAATCACTTGAGACTTTTAACAACATTTACTCACCTTTCATTTATTTGGCACTAAATTACATTAGTTTATTTTATATAGCTAGCTTTCAGGATATTTCAGTTTTCTGATTTGACAATATTTTTTTGCTTATGTGTATAAATATGAAAATTTTCACATTTATCTTGATAAAGTCCATCAGGGCTGAAGTTGGAAAAGTTTTATTTTTTATCTTTGTTTTTTCCCCCAGGTGTTGGTTCTTGTGCTATCAGTTGGGGTCCAAGGAGAACACCAGGAGCAGCTCATGACTCCTGCCCTCTCTTTAGATCAAAGATCCCAAGTGGAAATAATGAATATCCTAAAAGAAATTGTTTCTGACTGCCCGAACAAGTTAAACTTGGACAACCTTCTTGCTTGCAGAAGTGGTGAGTCTACATAATCCCTTTTTTCTTTTCTTCTTCCAATAGCTACACTTATTTTGAAAGAAGAAAAAAAAAAAATTAGCTTTCTTGCTATATGTGCATATTTCTATTTTCAGACCAAATTAATGTTCAAAATCCTCTTTGTTAGTTTTTATTTTCATTTTTGATTTGAATGTAATAGACTGTAATATTTCTTGTTTTTTGAATTTGGTAGATAAGTATAACTTTCTTTTTTTTTTCCTTTGTATCCTCGTTTTCAGAAGATACCTTTGACTCTACTGATGTCTCCTGTCATTTTTCACCTGAAAAGACCCATTCTGAAGAACAAGCTCATCCAGGTAAATATACAATGTACATATGGGGTGTCTGAAAATATTTACAATGGTTGATTAATAAGGTCTCCAATCGTATAAAAGTTTTAAAACAGATAAAATAATGATACTGGTATCAGAATAAATTGTAAATGTATTTCTTTTTCAAAATAACGAGTTTAGTTTTCAACATAGTTACTACTAGCAGTAGAGTCCGGCGTTGCCTGGGGACGTAACGGTAATCGACCATCATAAAGACTGAAAAATAAAATTGACAAAGATTATTGTTTAAGGTTGATGGACACACATGTCTTAATTAGTTTTTTGGGGTTTTTTTTTTACGAATTGGTCAAACTCAAACAAAAACATTGTTTTCAATCATTATGAGTCTATTGATTGAATAGAATTTTATTATAAACAATTGCCATGTAAATGGAATTTTTAAAGCATTCTGAATGTAAAAATAAAGAAAAAAGTGTGCAAGACAATAAAAAACACTACCTGCCAAAAAAAAATAGGGGAATTTTGTTGAAATCGGTTGAAAAATGTAGGAAATCCGATCCCATATATAACGGAACACACACACACACACACACACACACACACACACACAACCTGGGTTTTATAATAAGCATAACTCGAGATGAGTTGTCCCCCTTTCATTCTGGCAACAGAATTGTGTTTTATTGTGTTTTCAAATTGATTTTGTGCAAAAACAATTCTGTTTTTCCATTTTTGGCGCTGTCAGAACCACCGCAATGTAATTTTATGTAGTCCTGTGAAGTTTTGTTGAAATTGGTTGAAAAATGTAGGAAATCTGATCCAATATATAAACGTACAGACACACACACAATCTGTGTTTTATAATAAGTAAGATTCCCCTCCCCAACGTTTTATGCAATTTTTCATTCTGTCAGTGGAGAATGTTTTTGGTTTATTTTCACTTCAATTGTGCATAGCAACCCTCAGCATCAGAGTGTGTTCAACAGTTTTGGGAACTACTAGAAATCTTATTAAATTGCAGCTGTATATAGGGTGTACAACAACTGTGAATCTCTTACTTCACACAGTTTGTTGGATTCAATGTAGACTTGAATTGTCTTGGTGGCAAAATATTTCTCCTTAGAAAGTTTATACTACAGTTGTTTTACACAGTACCTTACTGAGCTAATTATCATTTGCATTGGCAGAAATACCATGCAATTGAGGATGTGTGGGTGGTTTAATGTGTAGCAGCTCAGAATGAAAAATTGGTTTTGTTACATTCACTTATGAATTTTATATACAAATCACTTACAAAAAAAAAAAGAATTATTCTTACAATCCAGAATGTTTCAGCTTTAAATAACTCTCAAAGGGTTGATAAGCCTTTAAAAAAAAAAAAAAAAAAATCAACTCTATCGACCATACAAATGACTCTCTTTGCATTGTAGGAAAAATTGTGAGCATGATTTCCTTTCACTGAAGGGAATTTCTTTACTCACAGAGAATTTCGGTGTTGGTAATTTATAGTTTCTGTTTTGTCTTTGCAATCAGAGATGAAGCCAATATTCTTTCCCAGTTTCAATATTGGTCAGAGAGTTGTTGACAGATTTTTTTTCTCTCTCATTTCTTCATGATGTCTGTCGTTTGTCACAGGAACTATTTGGCACAGATTTTTTTTTTTTTTTTTGATTCTTTCTCAACTAATGTCTAACTTGAGAGTAATGTCTCTTTGCTTGTTTCACTGATTTTCACCTGGCATTCACTCTGGAATGAATCTCCTTGTGCATCACTGAAATCAGTCATCCTGCACTTTACACTTCAAATATATACCCAACCTGCTTCTGTTGCGGCTTTTGATATGTTGAATCAATTGATGGACACTTTTCACTTTCATAGATGCATTGCTATAAATTGTTTTCATACATCTGTGAATTTCAATTGGCCTGTCACTTTCTAGCTTCAAAAATCCAATTGGTGCCATTTTGAAAAAAAATCATTTCTCTCCAAGCAAGGTGATAGCCACTGAAATGCAAGGGGTTACTGCTTGTGAAAGAATCCGAGGAAAACATTATTAGACAAAGGAAGAACAATAACAACAGGATTCAAGGAGATGGAGGCTGACGATTGACGCATTTTGATTGCATTTACATTTAAAATATATGTAACTCGGACATTGTTACTCATGATTAATGAACACTTTTTCTCAATACTATCGCACTAGCAAACTGATGCAAAGCACGTTTTAACAAGACTTTATGTATTGCTGAATATGTTAAAAAATGTTTCTAATTCCACAATAAGCAATGCTATGTGTTTGGAGACCTTACATATCAATCAACTCTCATATTCAATGTCATCACTGCAAACTGATGCAAACCACATTTGAACAAAACTATATATTACTGAATACGTGTTCAAACAGGTTTCCATCTCTTCTATTAGTAATGTAGTAAGAGTTTTTATGTATCAGCTTTTTCTATATAAACTTTGTAATAGCAGTTGTGCTTATTTGTTTATTAAACAGTATAAAAGGCATTTAGAGAAGTATTAGATGATTAGGTGACATTTTATTTCTATTGTTAAAAATGTCCTTCTATAACAGGACATGGCCATAAATGTTGACTGTTGCAAGCATCAACATGCATTTTATTTATTCTTTTGTTTTTTCAATTTAGTGACTTTTTCTTTTTATTCCAGTTCAAAATTGAGCAGGTGTATTTAGTGTGTCTTTTTCTGTAAAAAAGACAGCTATGGCTACTCATC
This sequence comes from Acanthosepion pharaonis, assembly GCA_903632075.3. Classification (NCBI taxonomy): domain Eukaryota; kingdom Metazoa; phylum Mollusca; class Cephalopoda; order Sepiida; family Sepiidae; genus Acanthosepion; species Acanthosepion pharaonis. The sequence continues at coordinate 362,939 of CAHIKZ030000810.1, read as the reverse complement.
ATTACTCATTCCTATCTGCTTGTAAAGGTTTTGTTAAGATTAGCTGTGGTAATATCAATGAAAATAGGTTAATACTTCATGTCCATCAAATAGCTAAAGAATCCCAACCCTATCACAATCTTTGAGACATGTTTTATTGATATTTGCAACATTCTACATGTATGCACACAGGTGCATACATGCATCAATGCACACACAACACTATGGAAAAAAAAACTTACACCAGTCATAAGTTCATTTAAAAAAGAAAAATCAAAGTATAAGCAGTCAGTTGCTGATATCCCCCCCCCCGACAAATGGACAGACAAGTTTGTCTACGAAACTCTTGAGTCAGGATACTGAAGGTAATATTAATCAGTCAAGTGACAATCCTTTTACTTGTATTAATTTTATATATAGGTTTGGGGTGGATTGTAATTATGTTTTTCTATTTTTATGTTAACATTTACAATGAAAAGCCGGATTTGTTCCTCTCTTTCATACAATTGTTATATGGATGCTGAGGAACTTGTCAGCTGTTAGTAGTGGCTTTTAAGTTAATGCAGAAGAAATGGGACAAACATTATTCAAAGTGAATGTATTTTTGAGAATTTGTAAGCGAACTGATATTGTTGTAATTTGATTCTGCCTTTAAGATTCAATCAAGCTTAAACAAAAATCTGTGCATTTAAACTTTTTAACTCCTAATCAAATCTTTTGGCTTAACTCAAACCAACCTGGAAAAAAAAAGACAAGGATTTTCATTACATAGTTTTTTTTATTTTTTTTAATACACTTCATCAGTTTTTGATTTGTTACTGAACATGACAAATACTTTGTAATATTTGCTCTTTCTCTTTTCATTGCTTTTGATTACTCATTAGAAATTAATTTGAAATTTTAATTTTATATTCAGTTTTGGCGTTATTTCTTTCTCTGTTATGTTTTTATGACAACTTTCAGTCATTCTACAATTGTTGGTAAGCAGCATGGATTGGAAATTGAAGAATTAGTCTTGATTCCAGTTTCTCTTGCTTATTAACGGCCATAATATTGGGGGTCTGAGAATTTCAACAGAAAGAGAAATAAGTAAAAAAAAAATGAATAGGGGTTCGTATCTTAAATGTGCTGGTTTATTTGTTGCCGTTTCATTGATTGGACTCTTTGATTATTTGCAGAGGAGTTTTTTGTTTTGTTTGTTTTCTTTCTCCCCATTTTATCTGGTTGAAGAGGGAAGGATAAGAATTTCACTAATCAAAAACTCTCAAGTCATTTAAACAAAAAACAAAAATAATTAACACTTTCACTGCTACTCATTTGTCCAGTGCTGCCCCCATCCTGCCAGCCATTTTTAAAGAAAATACCAAATTTCAACCTACATATTTTATTACACAGAAAACTGGCACCAGTGTGTTTTACAGCATTCCATTTTCCTGGATATACCTGGGAATAACTTACCAGATCAGTAATGGGTATACACATGATATCTTTTGAAGCATTGTCCTTTGTGATTTTACGATAGATGGCGCAACGGGACACTCATACCAGCGGTATGCAAAAAGCATAGATTTCCGTACTTAGCCAGCTGGAGCAAGATAAGAAAAACGAAGATCTCCGTAGTTAGCAGCGGAAGTGTTAAGCTCTGAGCCAACTGTCACATTTTTTGATCAAGAGAAATGTTTGGTATATTCATTATATATTCAAGAAGTTGATGTCCTAAAACGTAGAAACTGTTTGTGATTGATTTATGATTGTCCAGTGGGTAAACTACTTGGGTAAGGAAAAGATTTTGGTGTGTTTTGCATACACCTGGGATTTTAAAAAAAAAAAAAAATTTCTTTTTACCTAGTTTTGTTTTGTCCCCACTACCACTCCCAATATTTGAAGGAAATGGTAACTTGTCATTCATGCCTACTTGGTGTGACCCACACTGTAGAGTGCTAGGGTATCACCAAAGGTGTTTGCTTTGTCATAACAATTACACTTGATTGATGCTTTTTTCTTTTCCTTCTTTCCTTTCCAACCAGCTTCTATTCCGTCCAAAGCTGAGCTTCAGAATCGCTCAACCAGTACAAGTTCACTGACTGAAATAATGTCTCCTTTCCAGAGGATAAATGTTGGCTTTTCTCCAGCATCCACCACACCTTTGCATTCGCTCATCACTTCCACTGGATTCAGCAGCAGAGTGAGTAGGATCTGTGCCTTTAATTCCTTTACAACCAGATTGATCCATGCCATTTTTTTTTAAATCGTAGGAAATGCTCCTTGTCTATCTATTTTGTCAATCCTAAAAAACACTGACAAATATAAAAAATTTTAGATTTTGAATTTAAAAAAGAAAAAAATAATTTACTAAGTTTAGCTTAAGTCTGGCAAGTGCAAATGGCTTAATGTGTCAACATACACCATGATTCTCACCCAAGTTTTCCACCAACTGGTCTACGATAACCCCACGTTGTATTTCAATCTGTGATCTGTCAGTAGGTGTGTACCAAGGTTATGAATTTTTTGTTCCTGTGTCTGTTCCTGTCTGATAAATCTATGAAACTTTGTTCAAAAGTAATGAAAAAGGCATTAATTTGTTTTAGTCCTCAAAAAGGTCACCCACATATTGAAAATTCAATTATGCCACTTCTATCTATACCTATATAAAGGGTAGCTGTTTGTGTGTCAGGCTGGCTGGCTAAAACTAAAAAACAACAGTAATTATGACAAAGTAAATATATATATATATATATATATATATACAGACTCATTATCACACAAGCCAGCTTCTTTTTTTTTTTTTTAAAAAGTTATCATCATATGATTTATATTTACGAAGATATTTTAAAATGCATTGAAATTCTCAGAATTAAAAAGTACAAACGAACGTTAATAATTCTTATTTCCAATTAGGATTACCATTTGTGTTTACTTCTTTTATTCTGCTGATGCTTTCGAAACACTATACACGTATTTTTAAAATTTCTATTCTCTTGAATTTATTTTCACATCTATAGTAAATAAAAGCATAAATTTAAAAGAAGAATATTAAATACAATTATTTGAAAAAAAAAGTTTAATATTTATTTATTCAAATATTCGAGTGTGTATCAGGCTACAAAATAAATATACACACAAACCTCTCGCCTACCCCCCCCCATAAATGGACTTCGGATATAACGGACAAAATCTTCTTTTTTTTTTTTTTTTTTTTTTTTTTTTTAAACTAAATTGAATTAACCCTTCTTCATTATTTAGTTGGTATGGGGAAGAGCTGATAAAGCAAAAGTTATCTCAAGTAGTAGAGAAACAATGTGTGTTCTTATTCTTCGACGTGGTGTTTCTTTCTTTCATTGTGTTAATTTGTGAGCATGCAGGTGCACACTAGGGTTATGACTTTGTAAAATAATTGATTTCCTCTATCATAATTTGAACTTTTATTAAAAAATAATGCCAGCTGCCACACCATCTACTCTTCCTGGTGTGGTGGCTGGTAATACAATATGGAGGCTTTGGAACTGTACTGTAAACATGTCCATCTTCCACCTCTTCTCTTTCTATGTGGATATCCATAGTATCTGTTGTAGCATACTCACAGATGATAATGGGTATGTCCCCATTCACATAAATACAGTAGTAAATACTATATGTTGGTTTGCAGTTGGAGATTCGTCTTCAGCTGGGCAGAGAGGATCCCTAGACAGGGCAGAGTCTTGTCTCGGGGAAACGACTACCCGAACCAGTTTTATACAGGGTCTGTGGGGAATTTTTGGCTGAGCCTACAAGCTTGGGAACCCCACGTAAAATTCGGCCTTGTGCCACATCTGACTGCATGGGGCAGTTTTCATTGTGGAATTTACTTGACTCACTTTAGGCAGTTGACTACTCCTATGTGCCACTGACAAATCTTATGTATGTTGTTCTTGTCCTAAGTATTATCGTTCATTACCACCCTTCGTGTGATTATTCTTTTCAGTAACCTTCCCTAGGTTACAGCAGGATCACAAATATAATGGAGCGTGCAGACAAATTTTGACTTGGATAGTTTCCTACTTTACACTAATGCTCTTGAGAGTGAAAAGCGTGCCCCCCCCCCCTCCTAAAAGAAACATCCTAACTGTATCAGGACATCTATAAGGTAACCCATCTTCAGAATAGAAATATCACCCTGGCCTTGTAAAAATGTAAAATTTCTAAAATGATTGCATTTTCATTGATCATTTGAAAAATGGAGACAAAAATCATTGCCTCATGTGATGCAGGATGCAACTGTGCTTGTTTTAACTTAATCTGGCACATTGCCATCATAGTTGAGTATCTAGGTTTCATCTTACTATACCAGTAACGTTTTCCTCATAATTGCTGAAGTAAATATCTTTGTTTCACAATTTGTAACACATGGTTTTCTGGTCTGCAGACCTTTGCCTCCATCCTCCAGCTGTGCCTGCAAAGGCTTATGTTTCCATGCATAAAATTATGAGAAATGTACATATGGACATTTTTATTTATTTCCTTTTTTTTTTTTCTTTTTTTTTTTTTTTTATGCCAGCAAAAAACAATGAATCTTTTAAATGAATGGAAATGTACTTATGCAAATGTAATCTTAAGAAAGCTTTGATTATAACCCTGGGGAAATGAATAAAAGTGCATCTCCCCTTCCAATAATCTAACCTCGTAATCGCTGGGATTGTCTGTCTGGTGTCCATTCTCATCTGTCCGTCCCTCTCTGTAAGCAATAAATATTGACAATATGGCCATGAGGAAAAGCCAGTGATTTTGCTTGAAAACATGCCATACTGTGTACCTACAAAAAATGACTGCTTCAAAGATGTCAAAAAAAAGCTTTTTGATTTTCAGAGGATTTTTTTTTTTTTTTTTTTCCAAATAGGAACAGGTTTGCAATGAGTTAGGATTTTTTTTTTTTTTTTTTTTTTTTCTTATTTTACTTGGTTTCATTTTTGTGTGTGTGTGTTTTCTGTTTTTATTGTGATTCATGTTTGTCTTGTTGCGTGTGTTTGTCTTATCTTGTGTTTGGTGTGGTGCTATTTGCATGCATTTCATGTTTGTTTTTATATTTTTGTATGTTTTTTTTTTTTTTTTTTTTTACTTTTTCATTTTTCTACTTTTTTTAAAAACTTTTTTAAAGTAATGTTGCAATGTATTTTTTTTTCGTTCAGATCATTCAACGTGAAAGGAATTTAAGAAGGAAAGCAGAGGTGAATGTTTTGCTTTGTTCCCTCCTCCTCCTCCTCAGCTATGCTGCTTAGATTTGACTTCTTTCTACTTTTTTTTATGCCTGCCTGCTTGCTTGAATTATTTGCTTGCTTTTTTTCTCTCTCTGCCCTTTTCTCTCAGATTTTTTTTTTTTTTTTTAAATCTCCATTATTTTTTGGAAAGATGGAGGATTCATTATTTATTTGCATACAAAATCCATTCAAGAATTGCTTGACAATGCCTGAATTGTGTAATGGAGTCTAGCTACTCCTGTCAAGAAAGTAAGGTTGTTATGGAACAGTGGCTTGCCCAAGTGTTTATTTCTTTTCCATCAACCATTGTACCATACAGGGAGAAATGGTTTCATGCTTTTTCTCTAGAGGGAACATAAGAAGCTTTAGTTGAAATTTAAAATGCTAATGGCTTACAGCCATATCACATTGAAACACCAGTTTCACCAAAGTTAAGCAATGTCAAGCCTGAGGAGTAAGAGGTGCTGGAAGCTTGGATGTGCAAGTGGTGTAATGAATAAGAGCTTGGAATGAAAAGTTGGAAAGCTGAGTTTGAATTCCAGTCGGATTAATTGCATCCACTTATGCACAAATATCCTTGCAAAAGAGACCTGAATCCATGTGTTCTCCCTATTCAAAAAAAAAAAAAGTTAAAATACTAAGACTAGCATCTGAATATCATTATCACAAAGACCTTAATACAATATTCACTCACAAAAAAAAACAAAACTTATTTTTTGCAATTCCCAAATATGTTTTGGCTTTAAATAACCTACAAAACATTGATAAACCATAAAAGACAAATCTATCAATCAAAATGCTGCTCATTGAGATTAGCAAGAAGAAAATCTTATAATGATTTGCCCTCACACTACAATTTTTGCAGATTCTCTCCCTCCCTCCTACTTCTATGGGCCATGGCCCAGCATATAACATTTTGCAATCAGGCTGACTCCATGGGCAAATTAAAAACATTCCAGGCCTGCAGTTCTGAAATTTTGGATTCCTAAGTTTTCATTACTGTGATTGTTTTCAGATTTTGTCGTCTTGGCTTCTACTGGTAAAAAACAATTAAAGGGACACAACTCACTAATTTTCAATATTTTATGTTCAGATGAAAAAAAAATTACTATTCTCAAAATACAGCATTTCAGAATAAAATTGTCCGTCATTTCAAATTTATACACACACACACATTATATATATATATATATATATATACACACACACATAAAAAATATAGCTTTAAGGTATGCTATATTTATTGGGTAATAACTGCACAATATCAAGGATGGATCATGGGTCATATGTAAATATAAAAGTGGACACCAAGATCAACTTTTCAAGGAATAATATAAGTTTTTAAATTTTGACAAATTTATCAATTGAAGATTTAATAGAAAAAAATTCATAGACAGAACTTGTCCATATTATTTAACAAAACATGCTTGAGACTTCTTGCTGCTTACCCCCATAAATATAGCATACCTTAAAAGTATCTTTTTAACCTGTGTGTGTGTGTGTGTGTGTGTGTGTATATATATATATATATATATATATATATATATATATATATATAATATGATCTGGAGCAGCAGATCAACATTAAGTTTTGTCTGGATATTTGCGCAAGTTAAATACTAATATAATGATACAAGCAATAGGCAGATGACAAAGATTACATGCAAATGTGGACACTGTCTGAACCTTGAGATGCTCAGATTAAGTGTACAACGGATGACAGAAAAACTGAGTAGAAATAGGGTCACCATGCATTGGAAGATTTGGGAATGAGAGAAATAAGTGTGCATATTTTGTGTGTGTGCCTGTACCCACATATTCTGTTTGAAAAGTAACAGGACTGGTAACAATTTATTTTAATTCCAAACAACAGTCTAATGCACTTTCCCATTCTTCTCTGCCACACCTCTATACCCTGCTGGAAGGATTCTTCTTGGATATCCCTCAGTTCTGTCTTTATGGCTCTCTTGATGGCCTCCACACCTTCAAAATGAGTTCCCTTGAGCTTGGAAAGAGAAAAAGTCACATGGGGTAAGATGAGGTGAATAGCGGGTTTGTTCCTAGTATGGCAATGTTCTTGGCCAGGAACTGCTGGATGCTCAAGATGTTATGAGCAGGTACATTGTCATCATGGTGAAGCAGCCACAATTTGTCCTGCCAGAGCTCTCGTCTCTTCTTGTTCACAAAGCAAAAAAAAAAAACATTTTAAGATCACAATTATGCTGGGTGTAACAGCATAATTGTCCATTCCACAAAAGGTTTAATATCTAAAAATCACTAAACTAATTGAGTTCCTTTTTTCCCAGGTTCTCAGATGTTCAGCCATCTTGAACTCATTTGTCATAATAATCACTGAAAAACCCTTTGACTTTTTCAACTAAAAAGAGAACAGGTTAAAGTCATTTTGTGTGAGGCCCTGCTGTCTTAACTGAGCAATGGTGAGAGGAAAAAAGATCATTCAGGCCTTCAGTAATGGTACCAACATTCGTACTCTGGCTCCCATCTTCAAAATCCATCTAGAGAATGGTGAATAAGTTTTAAGAAGAGGGAACAGTGCAGAGGAAAACTGGATCAGGAGGTCAAAGCAGGAAGAGGGATCATCATTTCAACTTAGGACTAAAGATTATATATATATATATATATATATATATATATATATATATATATATATATATATATATATAAAATTATTTATTTATTTGAACTTTATATCAATCTTTCATGAGCTTCCAATCCTTAGCTATAATTAATGAACATGTTATTTTCGTTTATGATCGATTTCATCACGATTCTTCTTTTAATCTTGGAGAGTAATTAACATTCTTATTGCTCAAAATAGAGTTCAATAGTGTTATAAAAACCTTGGAGAATTCCAGTAAGATGTCTTTAATCATTTCTAACATACAACGGTTCAAAGCTTAATCTAACAATTGGACAATTTTGCTGTTACACGATTTGGACAATTTTGCTGTTATAGCTGGTCTACTCCAATCCTAAGCATGACTGCTGATATGGACCACATCCTGGATATACCCTATTTCCAGTTTTGTTGTCTCTTGATATCCAAAAATCCTTTTACTTCACATGCCTTTTTGGTTAATATGACTGCCACTTAGAAGACTGAACTTGAAAAGAAACCATCCACTAGTCTATGAAAACAGAAACTCTTGAGGTACCACCTCTTCTTATTCTTTATATTACCTATTCTTTAGAAGTGATAGCAGTAGTGCCAGAAACTCTTAACATTGATTTTTGTCTTGTTTTATGAGATTATGATGACAATTCTTTTTTTCTTTTTTTTCTCCACAAATACATTTACTGACCTCCCAGCTTTTTTTCTTTTTTTTTTTTTTTGTGTTGTTGATGGTGCATTGAATTTTGTCATTAAAAACATTAATAGAAATGTTTGTTCTGTCTAGCTGCAAGTCAAAAACTGGAGAGAAAAAAATGTGATTGGTGTTAAATTTTTATTTCAGTTTTTTTGTAGTGATTATTTTGGGTCTGATGAAAAGAGGGAGAAACAGTTTTGATTTTGGACATGTCCATAACTGGTTATAATTGCACCTTTTCCAAACAGGGTGCATTTTCTATTTAACAGGTCGAGCCTTAAAGATTTTTTTTAAAATGAATGACATGTTATTCGATATTGACTTTAGAAAAATCTGGGTTTTTTTTTTGTTTTTTTTTTTGTTTTTTTTTCCCCTAATTTTTAATGCATGGGAAGAATTGCTGTTTGCCTGTTTTACTTTGTTCTTATTTTGTGTTATGTGCTTTGATAGTTGTTCAAAAAGTAATGTTAGCTTTAAAATATACACATTTCAAACTTCCCACTACTACTTTTTTTTAAAAAAAAAATTATCTGGCTTTCAACCACATCTTGTTAAAACACCAGTTCCTGTATGATGCCTGGTCAGTATTTAGATGGATGACCGCTTGGGAATACCAAGTGCTGTAAGCTTGGATGTACAGTTGGTGAAATAGATAATGGTTCAGAATTGTTAATCAGACAGCCAAGTACCAATTCCGATTGGATTGCACAAATACCTGGGGAGAGTTATAAATTCACCCCTTCTCCCACCAGATATGGATTAATTAGTAAGGCTTGTATCACTAAACCATTATTATCTCAAAAAAAAAAAAAAAAATTCTGGCTTTAAATAACCTGCAAGGGGTTGATAAGCTGTAGAAAATAAAGGAATCAATTAATCAATCTAATCATCTTGAAAAAAATTTGTAAAAACATTCTAATTAATGCTTTACTGAGCAAAGAGATAATGTGTTTTTGGATCGGGAGGTAACATTCAGACTCTTCAATAAATATTGGATCATCAAAAATGTTCAGTTTATTAAACTTGGTGCTTTTTGCAGAAACCTCATTTTATTTTTATTTTTTTATTCCATGATTTGTAAATCTATCTCTGAAAGCACAATATCTGGTGAGTACAGCTGTTAGGTGAAAACTTCCCCAGCTAGGCAGCAACAATTTTTGCCAGGTCACCAAAGAAACAAATAGTTTAGTGTTACATTGATGGAATATTATTATATTTATTCCATTAATAACAACAAAAAAAAAAAAAAAAAATTTCTTTACTCATTATGCAGAAAGGATGCGTACAATTAGAATTTTGGCAGGATTTTTACAACTGCTAATTTTCTTGTTTTTTTTTTTTTTTTTTTTTTTTCCTTTGTTTCTTAATTCAGAATGAAATTGAAGAAAAAAATAAACTCTTAAAGAAACTAACGAGTGACTTGAATACGGAACGACATTTACGCTCAGACATTGAACTGGAAATACAAGAAAAGATCAAAACAATAAACAGCAAAAGGTAAATTTTTTTTTTTTTTTGTTATTTATCCCCCCACATACCCACCTAGAACTAATAATGGTCACTTTAAAAATAATCTAATTCTCTCCTGTGTCAAATAATATAAGCACTTAGCAAACATAACATTCTCAATCCCTTTCCCAATTTAGTTTGAAATATGAATTTACTTTAGCCACTTATTTAGTAATTACAAACCAACCCTAGTGTTATTTACATTCAAATTAATGTTATATAAATTTTATCGCATTTCCTGAAGTTGTGTCCTAACCTGTAATCCTAAGGTATATATATGTGCAAAGTAGTCACTTAAACCATTGGCAACCTTGCCAATGGTTGGAGTTGCTACTTTGCCAATAGTTTAACTTAAAGTCATTTATAATTTCTTTTTATTTCATCTTAAGAT
>CAHIKZ030000810.1:220000-350000 GCA_903632075.3 Acanthosepion pharaonis | reverse complement strand
AAGAATTTTTTTGTAAAATCAAGATTTTTTTTTTTTTTTTTATTCACCAGGAACTATGAGCCTTCTTGTCTGCCAGGAAATGTCTCAAATCTTTAATTTAAAATAATAATATTTTTGACAACAATTCAGTCTGTTTATTAATTTTTGACTATTTCTTTCATCTTCATTTCAGTTGTTTTTTTAATGACATTCTGAGAATTTGCAATAAAACTAAGTGAAATTAAGGTTAAAGAAATGCTAGGCAAAAATTTTTGACAATGCTTGTCAGAAATTCCAGATAGTATACTGTCTTCTATGAATTTACACAGTGTAGCATAAAAGCTGTTACAAAATATCAAAAGAATTCTACCTCTAAATTTTTGTTCATTACATTATGATACTTGCACAGCAACATGTACTATTTGTGTTGTTTTTTGTTTTTTTTCCTCTCTCAAAGTTTTAGTATTTACAGGCAACAATGTTTATTGAAAGTAAAATTATAGCATTGAGCAACATGAAAACAGACTTATTCCACCTGAGATTTTTTAATGCTGGAAACCAATTTTAAATCAATAGAATGTTTATCAAAAGGACAATTGATTGATACAAGACTTCTTCCATCACAAATAGGCTGAGACCAGGACATCCTCACACCTCCAGAACACCAAAACTTATTAAATGTATGTGAAAAAAATCAAAAAAGAAAATTGGCTAAGGAGGCCGAAACATCAGAGAGAACCATGCGGAGGCTATGTGAAAATGGTTTATGGACGTTGCCCTACAAGATGACCAAGAGACCGCTTCTTTCAATGGCCACAATGAAAAGGTGTCAAAGAAGTAAGCAGACGCTGAAATGAATTCGTGATGGCATGCTACAAAACATCATCTTCACTGATGAGAAACTGTTTGAACATCCTTTTAATCATCAAAAGGATTGTGTTCTTTCAAAAAGTCATCAGTCATTGCCTTGTGCTTCATGAAAATACCTCCAAACCCAAAAACTGGCATCAGTTATGGTTTGGGCAGCCATTTCAGAAAGAGGAAAGTCTCCTCTTATTTTCATTCCTCAAGAGGTAAAATCATTAAGGTAGTAGACATCTTGAATGACTTTCCCAAAAGACTTTGACCTGAGGTGAAGGCTAAAGGGAACCATATTGAAGGAGATTTTCTGGTGTTATTTAGCAGATTAATACTTTGTGTAACCAATTATAATAATTGATTGTATGCAGATATGATAAATTTTCCAGGAGATGTGAGCCTTTACCTTTGTAACAGTATTTATGCTGCACTCTGTATAATTAAATTCTTCTTGAATTGATGAGGAATCATTTCTTTACTAAAAGTAGTCCTTTTCCAAAACAGCTGGAAACTTTAATCAGTGCTTAAATTCTTTTCCCATTTAAATGCAAATTAGTTTAAATGATTTGGAAAACAGGGTTGATTTTTTTTTTTTTTTTCTTTCTTTACTAGATCTAAATCCTATGTTGAAGAACTAAAAGATCTTCGACTGCAGAATTCCAGTTTGAAAAAAGAAGTGAATGAATTATATGAAGAAATCAACAGTTTGAAAGAAATGGTAAGTATAAATAATTTTCAGGTCAGAAAACGGTTTTATTTCTTATGGGCTTAGTTTGTATTTATGATATAATCAAGAGGGATTCTCTTACTGATTGATGACTGTATATTGTCTTTACTAGTGTACCCATGCCGTCAAAAATGATGGCAAATGTTGGAAAGTTTTCACAGGGAGGTGCAATGAAACAAAAATGTTGAAACTGTGTATTGATATTTATTGAAGTGAAGAATTATCAACTAAATTCGAGGCCAATGACCCATTTAATTAATCTGTTCCATATATATATATATATATATATATATATATATATATATATGTAGACATTCAATGGCATCTATGATTCATTGATCACTCTTGGTATTATGTAAATCACTTTTTGCTCATGTTAAACATTTTATGTGCTTAATATGACAGTGGAATGAAAATATCTCTTAAAGAAAAATATTACCAACACAACAAAGACTGTGACAAGAGAACCTATTTCAAGACCAAATTGGAGCAAGGTGATCACTTAATGGACAAAAGCGTCAAAGTACCTCACATGAAAGGCTTGAACAAATAAGACTGCAATATATGAAACATGGTAGTAAAGGAACTGATTAATTAAACTGTTCCTTTTGCTCAGGAACTAATTTTGTCTAAATGCAGATAAATATTTTATTTGTACACTTTTTTATGACCAAAGGAAATAATCATAAATTTACTAACTTGTTAAGTTGATTTATCTCCCTCCCCAGTACTGATGACACAGGAAATATATAAATACACATTGATAATTATATGGTTTGATGATGATGATTGACAAATACATGATAACATATATACAGGCAATAGTTATAGAAGATTGAAAATTTTTACAAGTCTAATTAGTATTTCATATTAAGTCTGCATAACAAATCATAATATTCATCCATTATCTTCAGTGTGATGCATTTAATCACTGGAAGAGCCACCTGTTGACATTTGTTCATTTCCTGCTGATGCCAACAATCCATGTTTAAACACAAATTAAAAGCTGGGTTTTCAATAATCTAATATACAGTGGTGAATTGGCCAGGCTGTCAGCTTGCCCAATGGCAAGTGGCCCTCCTACATCAAATAAAAATGTAATAAAGAAACAGTTTTAATAAAAAAATAAGGAATAAGAACTTTATAAAGTCATCTGTACACTATCAGTTACTAAAGTCCAATGAGAGAGGACCTTTTCAAAGCTAAAGGTCATAAAGACAAGGTTAAGAAATTCACTGTCTAAAGAGAATTTGGAATCCTGCATGTTGCTATCCATTCAAAAGGAATTGTTAGATGAATTGGATGCCGAAGCAATTTTATTGCCAGATATGCACAATCATCGAGTGAACACAAACAATTGCTCTTAATATATTAGGCTGCATGCAATGCTTTGTTGTGCTTTTGAACTACCTATTAATGTGTAAATTGTGCAGTAAACTCTTTAAATATATTAACCAATTACTTAAAATTAAAAAAAAATAAATATTGAATTATAACATTCTGTATTTACATTGGTATCTACCACCACTAGTATGCACTCTACATGGACACTGTAATTACCAAGAAATACACTTTTTTTTTTTTTTTTTTTACACACAAACATTTTAATTATATCCTTTTCTCAATGTGTATTTTTTTGAAAATTTTATTTGTTCATTATGGAAATTAAGTGATAGCATTGTAGTCTCCTTGCAAACAATATTTTTACACCCATTCCACCACTGATTATATAAAAATTGGGTTTTGAATAATATATATAATCTTATATAAATTTGTGTACAGCTATAAATTTTGTATATCCTCATCTTACATCAGGCGATTAAAACAGCCAGTATCATTAACACATAAACTCATATTGACCTTTTATATAAATTGCTAACATTTAGTATTTGCAACATAAGCACAATCATCTAAGTTTCATAACAATTTTTAAAAGCATATTGTAATAATTATTTTATAGGTATTATTTTTTATTAAAATTTAAATTTTTTTCATATACAGGGTGCAACAGAAATACCTCACACATAATGGTAAGACAGTAAGAAGATTATGTGGGAAGTATTTCTGTCACACCCCATAAGCAATGTTTCTGCAATTTAAAAACAAAAAAAAAACTCCCCCTCTCAAGTTTTTTTTTTTTTTTTTTAATTCTTCATGCTTGCATAAAAAGGATTTATATCTGTCTAAATAAGCCAAAATCTGTTTAATTAGATTTTCTTAAAACCATACCAGATTATTTAAAAAAAGTGAAAAAAATGTTTGTTGAATTTAATATTAGTATTATTATTATTTAATACAAATACAAGGAAATTATTTAAATGTTTCACTCCTAGTCAGCTCTGTCCAGAATAGATAGTTCAAGTTGACTTAAAATAATGATAAAAGGATCTTTAGAAAATCAATGTCTTGCTGAAAATGTTGTTTATACAGAAATTTTATAGAAGTAAAAGAACTTTTATAACAATTTATTTTTCTCTGCCCACAGGATAAGTATCTGTCTAGTAATAATATATATGTCAGTTAACATATAGTGTGGCCAAAGAATTCAGCCCTGCATGGTGACTACTTGTTTCATTCCTTAAGTTATCATAACACCATACGGTGTTGATTTCTCTGCCTGCACCGTTTATCTTTACATACACTCTATCATTAATATTGAGCATTCTTCCCCTGTTAATATCACAAACTTTAAACATTACATATTTGGACACACTACATAACCCTGTGTGTGATTCATTGAGTCACTGTTTAAATAGGAATTATGATGAAAGGGAACATTAATTGAATTTTATCCCACACACATTATACAAAGGTCTTCTGTGCATTATTGGGGCAAAAAGAGAATTTTACTTACATATTCTAAATTTCTTTTTGTTGTGAAGTAAATAACACATGTCTGATGACACAAGATGCTTCAAATAAAGTACCCCAAGTGAGTCAGGGAAGTTCATTGGAACCAGTCAGAAGAATTTCTAGCATACATCATTGCGAGTAGCCTAAGCAAGACATAATAATATAGCTGCTAGGAGTGAGTTATAACAGTAGCAATGCGGGTATCAAAACTCATACGGAGTAGGAAAAAATACTTTTTGCTTCAGTGCACAATAACAGTGGTGACGAGATATTAGAACTACATCAGTTTAATTTTTTCTCTTTAGTGTGTGTGTGTCACGGCTATTTAAAAGCCTTGTTTTTGTCATAGGAAAATCCAACTTGGCGCGTAAACGAAATATTCAGCAAAAAATCTCATTCATCAGTAACATTTTAAACACCTCATAGAATGTAAAGTTCTTAAAGCAAATCTATACCAAACTGTTTTCCTGAATCAGTGATGACTTGGCTGTCCAAAAATCATAATATCAAGATGAAATAATGGAAACTGACTGTGAAAAATACAATTATGCGCAACAGGTTTTTGATCAATCAGTAAACTTCCGGACCTTTTAGGGCGACGTTATAGGATCCAGGCGGCTATTGTTTGCACATGGAATCATTCACTGGTAATTAATCTTCGATTTGGCTGTGGAAAATGTTGCTTGGCAGTTAGCATTAAGAAATTATGCCCAATTTTCTGAGAAAAATCACTGTTTTTTTTATGAAAAAATATTTATTTTTGCTTCAAAATAACATCATTCAAAATTCATTCCTTTCTCTTTCATTTGGCTGAACACCAAGCTAAAGAAAAATGTGGAAAAAGAAAAATTAATCCATGTTTCAGATTTGGGAGGTTACATCTTGGAATCAACTGTCCCTTTAAGAATTCAAATTGCTACAAGTGTGGAAAAGTAGGACATAAAAAAAAGTCACTGTAAAACTAAAGCATGGAAAAGTTCTCACAGAAATTTTGTACACAGTGTTGCAAGAGAAAAAATAATTACAGAAAACAAGAAAATTTGTGAATGTAAAAATGAAACTAGACACTGGTAGTGATATCACAGTAATCAATGAAACCACTTAAAAAGCAAATGGAAAACCTATATTAAAAAGAATTTCAAAAATTGCATGTGGTGTTTCAGGTGAGAAATTATTTTTTATTGACAAAATGACTTGTAATGTCTTGTTTGTAACAAGTGTATAAAAGCTAAGGCTTATGTTAAAAAATACTACAGACTTAGTATTGACTGGATGGCTGTGGGATTTACCTATAAATATTTATTGCAAAAATATTAGTGGATAAGCGACCAGTTTTAAAAGAAAAAAAAAAAGTGAAAATTTAAAGTAAGAATTGAAAAATTGTTTCCCCCAACGTTCTGCTGGATGAGTTGTGTCAGTGTTTCAAAGTCAAAGCGAAATTTCAAGTGCAAAAAGTGGTCAACGCCAGTGTTTAGACTGAAATATAGTGTACCGTTTACATTATTGAATAAAATCAGTGAAGAATGAGACAGACTTGAAAAAATACCTATCATATTACAAAAGTGGATATTAAATAAATTTCATAGTGGACATTGAGAATTTCAAGGATGAAACTATGTATAATGGATCAAAACATTGAAAAATTAGTAAAAGCCAACAGGGGTTGTGCTCTGGCAGCAAAATCAACCACCACAAAATTACAACCTTGGCTAAAGATGGATTCTCTGAGATCAAGACTGCACCACATAGATTTCACAGGTCCAATAAATAGATCACATTATCTTGTAGTGGATAGCTTTACTAAGTGACCTGAAATTTGTAAGTGTAAAAAAAAAAAAAACAACTTCCACAGTTACAGTGAATTTTTCACACAAATTGTTTTCAAGATCCAGCTGCTGTAGTCTCAGATAACGGTACACAATTCACTGCTTATAAATTCAAAAATTTTTGTAAAATGTTCTCAATTGAATATATTACTACCCCACCGTATCACCCAAGGTCAAACGGACAAGCTAGACGGTTTGTGGGTACTTTTAAGAGAGCTTTGAAAAAAGCAATTAAAAATTGATCCAAAAAGTACTACAAAATTTCTTGTGGGTATACCAAATCCCAATGCACTGTCAGGCCATGTTGCAGGCGGAATTGATGTTTGCAAGAAAAATGAAATTGCTGTTCAACAAGTTGTTACCAGGTCAAAAAGAGAATAAGAACCGATGACTAAAAGTACACAAAACTTTTCAAATTTGGCGAAAGTGTTTTTCAGACTATATAAAAATGGAAATGTGGGAAGATTGCATAATATGGTCACGAATTGGAAAAATGATATATTTCTTGAAACTGAGAAAAAGATGGTTGGTTAAGACCTACTTTTTTGTTTTTTAAACGTATCACTATGGCTATAAAATGAAAATTTCAAATCTAGAATTTGACTGTAATTTTTTTATTGTAATTTTTAATTGAAAGTATTTCTTTTGGCAAAATCCAATAAAGCCATTACATAAACTATGACATAAGACATTTGTGATAAGATCTAGACATATGCAGAAGTATCACCAAAAAAGTATGACGATAAACTACATCTACGTCCTGGGTAAGACAATAAACTACATCCAGCAGCAAGGCCTCTAATCAGGAGGTTTTGAGGAGTGTGGAACCACCTCTTAATTGCTGGTGTTCCCAGGTCCACCTGACCCCAGGTCCCAGCTATGGGCAAATAGTTATTGGGACTGGGGTAAAAATGGGTTTTAATACCAGGAATACTTTGTGTTTTTTTTTTTTTTTTTAAAAAACAAAAAAACTTATCAGCAATACATTTTTGAAAAAAAAATATTACCAACAATGTTTTTTTAAAAAAAAAATATTACCAATAATACATTTTTGAAGGAAAAAATTATTACCAGAAATAGATTTTTACCGAAACAAAATATTACCAGCAATAAAAACTTTGTCGGTATTAAATAACCCATTGAGGTTGATATGCCGTAAAACAACAAACCAAACCATCAACTACAGCTCTGAAAATTCGGGAAAATGTCAATTTTTTTGGATGTTTTTTTTTTTTTTATAGTGTTTCTGAATGTGATCTAGTCTCTCTAAACATCACATATCTTTTGGAGAATATACCTCAGAATATTTTTAAAAAAGAAAAAAAAATAATATAAAATGAAGTTATTTCAATTTAAAACTTGATTATTTTATTGAATAATTCAAATTTTCTTCATAACAAATCCTGTCACTCTTCATCTTTTAATTGATTAGCTTGTGTTAGTCTCTCGTCAATTCTGTAATACAATAATAACAAAAATGATACAATTAATATATAAGTAAAAAGAACACTCACCTAAAACTGAACAAAGGGTGGCCTTGCAAACCCATATTCTTGATGGATGATCCTTAAATAACAAACTGTAATTGTTGGTGACATCTTGACTCTTTTGGGTATCTTCATTTTTAACTTTAAGGTGACGGCACTTCCCTTGAGGCTTTGGTCCTGTTCAATTTTAGTTTTTTGAGAATAGAAAGACTCGGTTTTTAACATCGTCACTAGTCAGTTGATCAGCATGGTAAATGTCAGAAATATTTTTGGTGTATGCAAACAAGAAATTGCACACATTTCACCTCCATCAAAATGTCACTTTTTTTTTTTTTTTTTTTACTCTTTTGTGTTACTCCATTTCCTCCCCACTGGAAAAAACAAGAACTAGTTCCTTGTTGCCATCATAAATTATTCATTTTGCTTCAAGGAGAAATGTCTTTTGTATACAAGATGACATTAGGAAATAAAATTCACTGAATTTTTTCCTATGAAACTGAAACACTTGTTGGAGTTTTCAAAAAAAAAAAAAAGTCAGTTTAAAGAGTGGTGCATAAAAACCTGCTCTGTGACATGAAGTGGTCCTTTGTCTAAGGTTACTGGGTGAACTGACCAAATTACATCACAGTCACTTTATATGAACTGCACACAGACATAGTATTAAACAAAATCTGACTTTAAATGACAAGATTCTAATAAAAAATGTGTTGTATTTTTATTGTTTTCTCTCATGTACAATTTGTTTTTAAGCTAGGAAGTTACCGTTAAGACATTTTTCTTTTTCAACACGAATTCTAAACACTGTAAATTTTGCATTTTTAAACATAATACAAGTTATAGAAAATGCCAATATTAGACAGTTTTTCCTAAAATAAACTTTTTTTTTTAATTTTTAACTATAACACTATTTAAATGTATGTCTAATTTTTATAGCTCTCTGCAGTGAAAATTATTGATAACAAAAGAATAAAGCAGAAATACTGCATTTTGTATATTGTTTTTTTTTATAGTCGTGAAGCATTATTGCTTCATCTCATAGAACATTTTAAAAGTTTTTTTAGTGTAAAAAAAATTGTTTATTGAAAAGGTATTAAACATTTAATTTTATTTAAAATAGGAGGTTGACCCCCCCCCCTTCCAACTTTAAGGTTGGTTTCTTTGTGTAAATCTATATGGTGCTTATTGCATTTTGCAACAAAACAGATTTTTGAAAGCAAAAAAAAATAGGGAAAATATCACAATTTAAAAAAATAAATGATTTTGATGTGTGGTAGTGATGAAATGCAAAACCCTGGTTAATTTTGAAAATGCCATTTATCGCATTTTGCATTCAAGCTCTTTATATGGTAATGGGAACACAAAAGGCATTGGAATCAATTAAAGAAAATGTTTACTGAAGAAAAGCCTGCAAGAAAGGAAGAATCTATGCAATTACTGTATGATACTTTTGATGTGCTGACATCCCAAGAATTTGTTGAACATACAAGTATGATTACCAGAAAAAAGAAAACAAGGAAAAATTAGAGTTGACCCCAAATGAATGAAATACAAAGTTCAGTACCTGGCAAACATTCGAGAAAGAGGAGCAGGTTGAATACTGAAAAACAAATATTTACTCATATGCAAATAAATAAATCTCTGAAGCTGGAATCTACAAAGGTTGATCTAACAAAAATTGAAAGAAAGAATGAAGTGGAAAGAATCTATTAACTGGGTGGTAACTGTTGAAATTTACAGGAAGATGGATTGAAAAGTTGAGAAGAAAATTAAAAATGAAATTCGTTGAAAAGTCGCGTTTTAAAATAATTCCAAAGAGAATCGAACCCAAATTTAACTAGATGGAATTCAGTAAGATTGAGCAAAACCAAGACTGCCAATCCTTCCCCACTGATAGGAAAGAAACCAGGGTATCTGTGTAGATGTCAAATAAAATAAAAACGTCGTTAAAGAGACCCCCAAAATAAAATTTAAAGACCGCTCTGAGTGAAAAATCCAGGAAAAAGGAACATTTGGTTTGAATTGGCCACCTACAAGAGAAGTGTCCCCCACAGAGATAGGAACCAACTTGGCGCATTCATTCATTATAATTTTTGTGACATTTGGTCAGAAAAATTTTATATCCAAACATTAATTTGGATTCCTTTGGACACAAGTGAGCAAGAAAAATTAATTGCTATTTTGGAGTGACCATGAAAAAAAAAGCTGTGTGGTCTTGTTGATCATAAAAAAAAAAAATGCATAGACAGAAGATAAACTTTTGTTTAAGGAGAGTTGAAATAAGTTTTTTCCCAATTCTTGAGTGGTCTGGTCAATTGAGAAACCACAGCATGGGACAAGCTGATGCAGAAAGATTAATGACTGAAAATCCCATTTGTTTCCATTATGCCATCTTGAAACTGGATTTGTCATACCAGCCCTAAGAGCAGGCTGAGATTAGATGCTGAGAAAGTGGGAGAAGGAAGAGAGAGAAGCAGCAGGCGCTAAAGGGAATCCCAGTGTCATTTGATTATAACAGAGGGGAAGGGTTAAAACCACTGTATACAACAAATCATATATAAACCAAATGTTTGTTACATTTTTAACCAGAGTTAATTCTTTATTACAAAGATTTTTTTTTTTTTTTTTGTGTGTAATTCCCAATTGCCAATCCATCTTCACTTCAGTTTGCTTCATCAGCTACCTTCTCTTCCTCTGAGATCAAAAATTGTGGCAGTGAATGGTCATGAACAGATAAACACCATCTAAGTTGAGTGGAACCATACCTACCATCATGATACCAGCGACAAATGAGTCACGCGTTAATGAGTGAGGAGTCGGACAGTTAGTAACCATGGAGGACTGACTTGTGGGAGAACATTATATGGTTACTGTTGACGAGGATCAAGGAGTGGCATTATATTATTGGTTGCTGTTGACCAGGATTGACTGTGGGTTACAAGTAATCTTTGTGCCATTTATGTCCCCTCAGGACATGGCTTGCCACAACTGCCTATCCTTTTGTAGCTCTTAATAAATTTTGCCTTTTTGCTATTTCTCTTAAACTTTGTTCTACCATCCATTTACTTAAGCCCATCAAGTATGTTATGTGTTGTTTTCCTCCTCCACAAATATGTGCTATGAGTATCAGACTTTCCAAGCCTTCCTTCTTCATTACGTGCCCCAGAAATTTTAACTGCCTCTTCCTGATGTTACGTATAAGTTTCCTTTTTGTTTCCATTCTCTCCAAAACCTTGTTATTGCTCATATGTTTGATCTATAGTATCCTCAGTATCCTTCTGTAGAACCACATTTCTGTTGCTTCATGTCTCTTTATCTTTGAGAAGAGAGTCCAGCATTCACTGAAGAATGATAATACTTTATAATTAGCATATAATAATAATTATTGCTGTCCACTCCCCAGTTCAGCATGAAGGCAGGTCATATATTATCATTCAACTGCTAATCACATTTTTTTCTCTCTTTTTTTTGGTGGGAGGGAGGGGAGTCTATTAAGTTAACCCCTTTTACAGGGACCATTGCTTTTGTCTCGTCAAGGGTTACCTACAGATATACAATATCAGACTTTTAGTATTGAGTTTTTATATATTTTTAATAAGGAAGTGCTGAAAAGAAGCCCCTCAAAAAAAAAAAATCTTTTAGTTATTTGATCAGATTTTGGGAAGTGGGTTGGGCTGTGAACTTGTCAGTGCCTACTCACAAGAAGGTATTGAAAAGTTAGCCTGATCAAGGAAAATGCCTCACAGCCATAGAACATACATGCCAGTCAACATATTTACCTGATGATACAAGACATTTGCTACATTTTTACAGTTTTATTAAGCCTTCCATAAAAATAATTCTGACATTTCAGCATTGAAATATTGATTTTGGTAAGTGTTTTGAACAGAGAACTCTTCAGTATATCCTTGTATATATTATTTTTATTTATCCCTCATACCTAAGATAAACAATAATTCTCCAATTCAGAAGAATGTATTGCATAAATCTTCCTTTTCTTCCTCATCAATGTGGCCCTGTGCCAGACTATCTCAAATGAATTCCTCACATCTGATATCATTTTTTTTTTTTTTTTTTTTTTAAATTTTTCTTA
The DNA here is from genome assembly GCA_903632075.3 of Acanthosepion pharaonis. NCBI lineage: Eukaryota > Metazoa > Mollusca > Cephalopoda > Sepiida > Sepiidae > Acanthosepion > Acanthosepion pharaonis. The sequence continues at coordinate 338,180 of CAHIKZ030000810.1, read as the reverse complement.
TTGCAGAAAATTCAGTTTAAAATTCTGCAACTTGATTGCAATAAATACATTGACGAGCTGCAGAAAGAAGAGAAGAAATGTGCTTCATTGCAGACAAGTTTAGATCTTAAACAAAAAGCCGTAGATGATGCTGTCAATAGCAAGAATTTTACTGAAGACAATTTGACTAAAATGAAAGAGATGTATGAAGATATGAAAAGGCAGTATGAAGAACTCCTTGCTTTCCAGTCAGGTAATGTGAAAAAAATAAAAACCGTTCCAGTTGTAAGTGACTGAACTATTTTCAAAAAATTTTTTTCAGTTGGGATTTTCTTGCTTGTTCCTTACTTAAAAATTCTTTATTATTACTATAAATCTAATTGGTACATGTAGGTAAATTTTTTTTTTTTTTTTTTTTTTTTTTTTTTCAAGCAGTGAAATAATGTCTAGTGGTTTAGAGATTGAGATTTTCTATTAAAGAAAATGCTCTCCTACAGAACTCTAACCTGTATTCCCCTTTTCCCATCAGGGAAACCCTTTTTGCGCTAAGTTTGTCTTGCCATTAGGTCATAGGATGCCATCATTTCTAACTAAAATGAAAACATTCTTCAGATTTTTCAAATGCTTTCCAATATAAGACATTCTTTTTTTCATTCTGGTTACAACTTGACATTTCCAAATGGCAAATTTAACCCTTTAGCATTCAGCATGCTCAAACCTGTGCTCTTAATGTTGTAACTCGCTCTATGTATACTCTTCCATATAATATATGATGACATCATCACAACAGAAGTCGTCACATGAAGAATGAGACTCAGACTGCAAACAGATTTTGAGAGGCTGATTATTTATGGGGTGGGTTTGAGCATGTTGAACGCTAAAGGATTAAAGCAAGTACAACAGTCTTTTTTTTTTTTATTTTTTTTTTTTTTTATTTATCTTTGTTATTGCAGCTGCTGTGAACTGGTATCAATTTGATTTTAAATTTTTTATTAATTGAGTTGGTTTCTAATTTTTCTTTCTATTATGTTTTAAGAAAGTAAGTGACAAAATCATCAACAATACAGCATGGAATAAAGTTAGAAAAAAAAGGAATAGTGATACTTTGATAGCCTAATTGACTAAGACATTGTCCATGAAAGATAAACTAATAATAATATTAATAAATTAATGTAATATTAATATAATAATGTAATATTAAATTAATGTAATATTACTAAGTAGATCTTCAGTAATGTGAAATTAGTCAAAAAAAAAAAAAAAAAGTGCCCAAATGAGCTTGTGGGAGCATCTGAATCAAGGCACAGAAAATCTACAGATTTGCAAAAACATATCTGATAAGTAATACCACAGAGAGAAAGTTGATTCACTGTTGGGCTAGAAAATTTTTCTCATCAGAATCTATCTTGCATATTTATAAGTCTACTATTTGTCCCTGCTTTTAATATTGCTGTCACGTCTGATCTGATGCTCCTCTTATATATTTAGAGATTCTTGATAAAATCTAAAGTAAAATCTGACCTGGCATCTCAGCTTCATTCCCTTTCCCACTGCCATAATCTAGCTTCCTTGTAGCTTTCTCTATACATACTTTTGTGGTAATTGTCCTGATGAACTTTATGAATTTAAGCATAGTACTAGATTGGCAGCAAGGTCTCATTTTACAGTTGAATTGGCTAGATATAGCTGTAACTTCTATGCTAACAGTTTCTTTTCTCGCACATCTCGTTTGTGGAACTCTTTTCTGGGTTCTTGCTTTCCAGTCAACTTATGGTCTTCAATTCTTGTTCCTTTAATTGTTCTCACTCCTTAATAGTATTTTTTTTCTCATACTCTCTCACACTCAGTAACCTCCTTGTGTCTTAGTGGCTTTATTGTCTTGCTTGGGATGAAATTTTTTTTTTTTTTTTTTTTTTTTTTAAATCAATTTACTTTTGTAGATAAATCAGTTTGAATTTCAATGTTTTTGAGATACATCAATCTAATAGCACGTAACATATATTCACATCTTTCAACAATTCAGTCAGGATTTCAGGACTTTAACAATTGAAATCTCTTAATAGCTGTCAGAAGAAGGAATTGGCCAGAAAATGTATAATGTCTGGTTGCTAATATCCAGGTATACCTGTCGAGTGCAGTTGGCCAATCCCCATTGTAGATGCCTGCTCAAGCACATTTGTGTTTGTTCCACAACCACAGAGCCTACACGTGGTTTATACTATAACTGCACTGACCTTACTTATAGTTTCTTGGAGTGAGTGCATCATCTGATGTGATCAACAGTTTGAACAAGGCCAGTACACTCGGACCCTTGGTCACGATGACTTGCAACTATGTGCTAGCACAGCCAAAATGTTACGATAAAAAGTTTAGATATTTTAAAATCTTGTCAAAGTATTTATAATTGTTAAAAGAAATAAAATCTCAAAAATCAAATTTTAAAAGGTTTTATAAACTTGCAGAGTATTCAAAAAAAAATACGAAAAATAATTTTTGTCTCTGATTTGATATGTTGTTTATCATAAAGTGAATTAATCTTGGTAAGCATGTAGCTGTTCTTTTCTTGCAGTTAATGAGCCATCTGGTGAAAGAATGACAGTCATAACTGACCAGTTAATGGATGAGCTAAAAAAAGAATTAGATGACTTGAAAAACACATGGATTACACCCAGTACTCATGAAGAGCTGAAAATTAAATTGGCAAATATTGTTACCGAACGAGACTCTTTTGAGGTAAATTATTGAAAGAAAGACAATGCCATTTAATGTCTGCTTTAAGGGAATTTGTTGAGAATTTTCATCAGTATATTTTTTCTTTTTCAGTTGATTAGATGCATAGACTAATAAAATAAACATAAAAATGTTTTGTAAATAACATTTCCCACTTATTTATTGACATCACAAATCCTGTAACACATTAAGGCTGTAAGGACGCCACATGTACTGTGGTCATAGTAGCAGTGGTGTGTCTAAGGCAAGATATCCTGACGGTGCCCATCCTTCTTCAGGCTGGTTTTGAATCTAGATTTCCTTCTAGACTGGTTGCCACCTCAAGGCAGCATAGCCCAGTCTGCTCTGCTATTTAACCTATAGATGGAAGAAGGTGGAGCCCTGACTTTTCCAAGGGCATTAGCACAAATTTAATTGTGTAGGAATTAAACTCTGCATGCTGGATTCATTTTCTATGCTGATAACCATTAAGCCATCTGTACCTTGTTTATTAAGAAAAGACAATTTTCAGGGTTTCATCTTTACTTTAAAAATCAGGGCCATGGATATGGATTTTGCATGAGAAATTCGAAAGTCAAGTTTGTATTCCAGTCGAGTTTGTTACATTCACTTACATGCAAATTCCTTTGGGGAAAAGTATGAATCCATCTTTTCTCCCCCTAGCTATGGGTTGAATAGCAGGACAGGCTAGGTTCTATAGTCTTGGTTGGCAATCGGTCTACTGCAGAAAGAAGTGGCAACCTAGTGTAGGGAAATCTTCTGCCTTGTCAATCATGAATTGAAAGTGACATGATCTTCCAAGTATGTATCATACATGCCACTTAACTGAGTGATTTTACTTTCACTTTTCTGAAAAGTTGAAGGCATGTTGCATAGATCTCTAACCCTGACAAGGCCATTTTTTCTTGCTATACCATGTCCAGCATTAATTATAGCATTAAACTGATGTTTACCTAAGATGATCTATACCTAATTGTTTTTACGCAAATGTGCTGACTTTGTTACTCACTGGATTCCTTCAGTTGACTCCATGTCATTGTTAATTTTTCTACTTCATCTATTGTAATTCTCCTTCAGTATGATATTACAGCAAAGGTCAGAAGGACCTTGTATGAGGTGAAAGGCCTGAAAGTGGTGAAACCAGTTTTAACAACTAGATGTAGTTTGGCACAAGGTTGCAAGTGTGGTGCACTCACAAATAAGTAGTTGTAATGATCTAAAGACTAACTTACTAAACATTGTTCTATGGCAAAGCTACCTTCTTATTTTAGTTTAGTGCAAACAAAACTGTTAAGCAAGCAAATGTAGAAAATTTGCAATGAAAAAAAAGAAAAATTAATGCTTTTCCTCTATTAAAAAAAAAAAAATAAAGATAAAAAACAGACAATTTAAAGCTCTGATATCTTAACTGTAATTAACATCACACCAAAAATCTGATGACAGTAAAATTGTTACAAATTACTATCTAGTGTAGTACCAGTCAAAAATGATGGGGCTTAGTGATGTGTGGAATTGAACTTCTGTCTCAGATCAATGTAATACTTGTGTAATCAGAGTACAAAAACCAATTCTCTGTTCATTTCTACATAACAGTAGAATTGGCAAATGAGATAAATAAGATCTGATGCAGTAGAGAGTAAAAAAAATAAAGAAGCGTTTGAAAGGACAATGGGAAAGAGATGGAGGCAAAAGAAAGACATAGTTTTTGAGTTTTATTACCATTTTATCCTTTTGATCTTTTTAAGATGAAAGTTTTATTTAATTTTTTTTTTCTAACCATGGCACATCTTAAATAGGAAAACAGTATTAGTTTTGGTTGATACCGTGGCATTAATGCATAGACAACAAGGTTTTATCTCAGAAATTCAGACAAGGCTCTTAATTCTGATTTATTACGGTGGCAATATTCACTTATTCATCAAATAAAATATTTTTCTTTCCAGTAACAATCTAGTTCAAGCTTGATATGCTTATTTCAATCAAATTAAGCAAAAATCTTGTCTACCAAATTTTACTTCACTCTATTCAATATTTTTATTGTCTCTAAGCTATTTGAATATACACATGCATATAGGGAGGCTTTTCTACTTAAGTTAATATTGTTTAAGAATCAATTAAAATGCCATAGCCATGAGTATTTTGGGCACCTTTCTGAATGCCATCATGTCAGGGTTTGTTTTAAACCATTCCATCTTTTTCCAGTCAAAATCTTTGAAGCTTTGTGAAGAAGTTCTCCAAGTGCAGTCAGATAATGATCTGCTTAAGAAAAAAAATGAAGACTTTGAAATTGAGCTAGAGAAATGTCAGCGTCACTTGCAAGACAGTCAACGTAACATTGAGAAGTTGACGGCTAACCTGGAAGCATTCAACACAAGGGAGACTCAATGGCACCAGACGGAAATGAAATACAAGACTGAACTTCAGCAGCTGCAAACCAAATTAGGTCAAATGCAGATGGAATTGTCGTGTGTTAGCACGGAACTCAAATTGGCTAATGCTGTAAGTTTTTTTTTTTTTTTTTTTTTTATATACTTTCATTATCTTTCCTCAATTTTAATCTCTAATAGCAACAAATTCTTTACTTTGGTTAGAAATTGAAAAATTCTGCAGCTCAATGTAATTAGCAATTTCCACAACTAAACAATAGTAATACTGAATAGCACCTGTCATTATCTCTAACTGCAAAACATAACCAGGTAATTGAGAATTTGGGCATTGCCTCATTTAGATTCTTCTGAGTTAGTGTACCAGTCACTTTTTTTCCAGGCTGGTGTGCTGGTCACTCTCTAAAGTGTTTCACTGAATTTATTTACTATTAATAATAATTTTTTAATCTTAATTTAAAAAACTGTTGTTACTGCCAGCTGTTTTTATCTTTTACATTGATTCTATGTGCAAATTTGTGATTGTCATACCATGTCACCACCTGTTTATATTTCTAGCATTGTTCTTTTTCTTAGAAGTACATGTAAAATTGTTATATCCAAATTCGGTTTGGGCTGATTGGATGTTCCGAATATGCTGTGTCTGTATCTGGTTAAAACTAAAGCTTGTTTTCGTCCAAGCCCATTTGTAGCAGATACATTAAGACCAGAGTTTTTAGTCTTTAGTTGTGATTGGAACTTTTGTTTTCAATTTAGAAATTATTTAAAAGTATTATATTTTAAGAACTGAAGTTATCCTTTTCAATGAAATATATATATATATATATATATATATATATATATATATATATATATATATATATATATATATATATTGTGATTTTATAACATACTTATGTTATAATTTTTTATAAAATAATATATATATATATATATATATATATATATATATATATATATATATATATATATATATATATAAATTTTAATCTTTATCACTGTATATAACTTCATTTGCTGTACAAAAAGTTTATCCTGCCACTGAAGGTGACTCTGATCCTTGAATTTGTATGAATTTCATGGTGGTTATTGTTATGTCCTGCTTTGGCAACAGAAAACATCTTTGAGTGAAATTAACAATAAGTTTACTACAATTTAGAAGCCTTGAAAAAGAATGCCATGGAAAGGGAAGTAATATTTATAATGCAGAGTGTTAAAGGTTAAACAAAAATTGAAAAAAGTACTTATAAAAGAAAAAGATTTTTTGGTGTGTATATTGTTTCAATGAGAAATGGCATTTTTCATGTAAATTCTGTATAATTGAAAGAAAAATTATGTTACTGTTTGAGGATAATGTTGCAATTGTTATTGATGTTTTAGCATAAAACCTACTTAATCGAAGCCTGAGCAATAATAGGATACATCAGCTAATTCTTTTTTTTTTTTTTCCTCCCACTCTTCACCAGCAACTGGAAAGTGATTTCAAGAGCAGTGAATTAAGGCGCCAGACTTTGGTGCAGTCAGTCAGTGAACTAAGGAATGAGAAGAAGGTGCTGGAACAAAATTATGAGGCAGACAAAGTTGCAGTAGAAGAGAAGGCCAAAGGTCTTAAGTCTCAGCTGGAAACTCTGAAAATGGAATTTGCCTCCAGAGAGCAAGAGTTGTCAGCTCAAAATGAATCTGTTGCCATGGAACGGCAAGAGCTTGAACAGCAGTTGGAAACAGAGAGGAGACTCAGAGACAACATGGAAAGAAACCTCACCTCGCAACATGAGGAGGTTGAAAACGAGCTGAATGAAACAATTTGTCAGTTGAAAGAAGATCTGAAAGCTGCCGAAGAGGATACTCAGCGTCTCCGGAGCCAACTCCGAGAAAAGATTGACGAGTATGATGGCCAGGTGGAATCACTGACTAATTTTAAGTTTGAGTTGCAGGCAAAGGTGAATAAGCTGGAATCACAGGCCAGTTTAGATAAGCAGGAGAGGTTCAAGCTGCAGGCTGAGGTGAAAAATTCTGGGGAGCAAGTTGAAGAGTTGATGCAGAACATTGGAAAATTAACTGAGAGGCTGAATAAATCAATTGCCGAGAAGAAAGATTGTCAGGAGAAATTACAGGATGTTGAAAAGAAGCTTGAGTTGGCGTTTGAGGAATCTCAACACTGGATGACCAAGAACAGTTCCGACAAGAAGACATTTGAAGTTAAGATTATGGCCTTGGAGAAGGAACAGGCCAAGTTTGCAGAGTCGAACAGGTGTGCTATGGAAGAATTGTCGGATGAGTTAAGATCCTCATTGGATGAGAATTGCAAGTTGAAGTCACAGCTACAGAAACAGACTGATCTGCTCACAGACACAAGAGCTGAACTTGAAGTAAAAGTGCAGTATGTTGAGGGTGTACAGGAACAGCTCTCACAACTGCAAAAGTTGCACCACGACTTGCAACAGCAGAATTGCCTGCTGAATAACAACTTGGTCATGACTCAGAGCCAGCTGGCGTGTAAAGAGTCTGAAGTGACGGACTTGGAACGTAAGATAGACGAGTTGTCGGACGAGAAAATCTGCCTTGTAGAGTCCCATGAGAAAGAGCTTGGTGCCACCAGGCAAGCCCTGTCACAGGAGATTGTGAACCTGAATGAGCAAATTGAAAGCTCAAAATCAACTCTGTTAGGTTTTGTTGAGCAGGTTGTGAAGGTAGCAAACCCCAAGTTCAGTACTGACAACCTCAACTCATCTTTGTATCTCGGAGAGCTGGTGGAATCAGTTGGAAAGGACATTTTCCATACAGTTGAAGATCAATCAAAGAGGCTGACAGATGCTGAAGAGAGATGCACCTCACAAGAGACCCAGCTTTCACAGCTGCAAGAAAACTTGCAAGTAAAGCTACAGGAAGGTGAAATGCTTAAAGAAGATCTCAAAGAAATGAGGGCCCATTCTGAACAGTTGCAAGCCCTGAAAGACAAACAACAGCAGCAACTAGAGGAAAACGATGCCCTTATCAAAAACCTGGAAGAAGCAAAAGCTAGTCTGGATAGCCAGATACTTAGTGAGAGGGAAAGTTTCCAGGCTAGGCTGGATGAGGCCAGTACAGAGTGTAACACAACAAGGCAGTCATTAGAGGAAAAGACATCCTGTATAGTTGAAATGAAGCAGCAGCTGGATAAAAACGATACCCTTATCAAAAGTCTAGAAGAAACAAAAGCTAATCTGGATAGCCAGATACTTAGCGAGAGGGAAAGTTTCCAGGCTAAGCTGGATGACACTAGTATAGAGTGTAACACAACAAGGCAGTTAGTAGAGGAAAAGACAGCGTACATAGTTGAACTAAAGGAGCAGCTGGATAAAAACGATGCCTTGATCAAAAGTCTAGAAGAAACAAAAGCTCGTCTGGATAGCCAGATACTTAGCGAGAGGGAAAGTTTCCAGGCTAGGCTGGATGATGCCAGTACAGAGTGTAACACAACAAGGCAGTTAGTAGAGGAAAAGACAGCGTACATAGCTGAGCTGAAGGAGCAGTCTATTATGCTTGACAATGAGCTGAAGTCTGTTCATCAAGAGGTGGGCCAGCTGGAAGCCGCTCGTAACGAATTGCAGCAGAGGAAGAAAGAAACTGAGGATGAACTAGCCGAAAAATGTCTTCAGTTGGAGGTTGCTGCGCAGAAGACGTCAGAAATGACTGTGCTGCTTACTGACAAGGATTCTCTGATTGAAAGTCAGTCAGAGATCCAGAACCGCCTGGAAGAATCGTTAGCATCTCTGAATCAAAAGGTGGCAGCAAACGATCTGGAAATAAATGTGCTGAACTCTGACCTCGCACAAAAAGATCTCCTCATCAAAGAAAAGAATTCTGAACTGGAAGAGCTCTCTGAGACACTTGAACAAAACAAACGGCAATTGCTGGAACTTGTAGAGGAACATGAGACTGCAATAACAGCTCTTCAGCAAGAAGTGATGCTGGATTACGAGGCAAAGCTCGATGCTGTAGTCGCTGATTATGAAAACAACATCTGTGAAAACTATGTCGGCCAGTCAACAGTGAACTGTCTGGAAGAAAAGCACAAAATTGAAATTGAAGAGCTGAGGGTGACTCTGGAACAAGAACGCAAAGATGTCCTTTCAGAACTGCGGGAAGATCATGAAGCCAGCATAAATGCCCTGAAGCATCAGTTTGCAACCCAATTGTCCACAGAGTATATCAAGTTGGAAGATGCACAGGAACAGAATCAGAAGCATTTTCTTGAAGTGGAGCAGTTGCAAAAGGCAGTCAAAGAATATCAGACGAAAATGGACTCTCGAGAACAGGAATACAAAGAATCGCTGGAGCGTGTTGTCTTGGAATATAAAGAAAAGATTGCTAATGATTTTGTTCCAAGCAGTGTCTTTGATGAGCAAAAGGAGCAACACTTAACAGAGATAACTCGGGTCCAGAATGAGCTGACGGCAGACCATGAGAAAAAGGTTCAGCTTCTGACTGAAGAACACGCAGTGTCTCTGAAACAGCTGATGTGCAGTTATGAAGAGAACTTAATCAATGAGTATGTGCCACGGCAGACGGTCGAAGAAGAGAAGGAGAACTTGGTGCTGGAGACGAGGAAGAATCTGGAGGTGGAAATGCAGGAGAAAACAGCAGCCCTGCAGCAAGAACATGAGGCTCTTTTAGCCCGGAATGAACAACAATTCCAAGAGATGCTGACTGAGAATTACATTGAGAAATCAGCGCTGGCTGAGAAGGAGAAAGAGTTGTCACAACAGCGTGCTGAGTTTGACCTCATTGTTGCCACGTCGGAGAATGTGAAAGAGCAACATGAAGCCTCGGTGAAGTCATACGAGTTGAGGGTCTCTGAGTTGGAGGAGAAGCTTGGCCAGCAAGAAATGCACATTGGTTGCCTTGAGGAGCAGGTGGTCAACGAGAAGTTTGATGGCGAACGACAGACCAACGAAGTAAAGAGAGCATTGGAAGGGCAGCTGACTGAAATGAAGAAACTGGTGGACATTGCACAACAGGATTTAGCCACTGCTGTCGACATTCACAAAGCTGAAAGCGATCAACTTAGGGCCCAGATTAGTCTGCTGGAGAAATCAAACCAGGATGAAGCGACACGACTGACTGAGAATTACCAAAGGGATTTTGAACAAATGAAACAAGAATACCAAGCGAAAATTGTTGAACTGGATGCAACTTACAAAGCAGAACTTAACCAACAGAAAGGTAATGTTTACTGTTTTATTCATGGATTATTTAAAAACTTGTAGTAATAAGAATAAAATGTATCTGTAATTCTTGAAAATGAATATATGGTGGGTAAAAATTACATTTTTGTGTATTTAACTTAAATTTATTTGATTTTAAATAAATTCAAATATGTGTTTTAACTTTTGGATTAAATTAGTATTTATTAGTATATAGTATATATGTGCCACCTGTAGACATAGCACAGTCTTTTGTGTGTTTTTCCAGCTTTATTTATAGGCAAATACTCAAGGAAATGACCTGGCCTTTTGAATTATTTTTTTTTCTTTCTATCTCTCTTTTTATTTTTTTTACTTCTCTCTCCTTTTTGCTCCCAGACTCTACTTCATTTTTTTTTCTGCCCGTCTCCACTTTTTGTCTTCTGCCTCTCTCCCTGTCTCCACTTTGTTTGCCATTTTGTGAAAGTGCCTAAAAAATCCTGACATTTCCTCTCACCTTTTTTATGCCTTTGTCAGAATGTCACCTCCAAGAAATGTGTGTCTCCCATGCCAAATATGAAGAAATCCAACAGAACCTTGTGAGTACCCAGTCCAAAGCTGAGGAAGCTGTCTCTTTGAAGGAACAAGAACTGAAAGAGATTTTAGCAGACACAGAGAAACAATTGAACACAGAAAAGTCCCTCATAGAGAAAAAACTCACTGATGTTGAATCTGAATTCACCGAATTCAAGGTAACTAACCCTTTATCATTTCTGTGCAATATTTTATCAAAATGTAATCAATTGAACCATATCTAAATTTGAAAGTCTTAAAGTATAAATTCATGACTATCTTTCACTTTTTTCCCATTTGGCTATGGATCTGAAATTGAATCAAGGCTGTTTTAAAATTCTAACAAGTCTTATAAAATGCTACAAGTTTTTAAATTTTTTATGAAATAACACCCAATGAATTTATAACCAAACCCCAAAATACAGCAACTAACATTCACAGAATAATTTATTTGGTTCATTTTCTTTTCCTGTTGGTTTTTATCACAACTTTGCAATTGGGAAACCCCCCCCCCACACACACACACACACAGTTAAAGTTAGTAGCATGAGACAAGAATAAAAAGTTGTTTCCAGCTGAACTTAAATTTGTATTATTCTGAGAACTAGTCTTTCATGAATGATGCCAGAATCAGTTTTACTTTAAAAGCTACTATGAGAAAAAAACAAAACATTAAGACTAAGAAATTACTATCCAAAAATAACAAGTGAAAATGTTTACTGTAAGAAGTTTAAATACTTTAAAAACTATCAGTAGTTTATAAAAAGGGGCAATATCATTTGGAGTAGGGCAGGCAGTGTGACAGTTGATTTATGCATCATCTAGCTATAGTCTTCCATGAAGGAATTGGTTTGCTATGAAAGATGATCTTCCAAGATATGGAACATAGCGTTAAGTCTCTTTGGAAGCTACTTATTTTATCCTGCTTCACATTAACAGGATTACAAAGTTGATTAAGTTCACATAATTTAAAAAAGAAAATAATCTGTGATTATCCTGCAGGTAAGCCATGGTATGCTGTGTGGCTATTGGGATAAAATTTATACCCTTTCAAAATTACATGGTGCTACCCAAAAGTTTATGGAATTTGACTTATGGGGGTGGTGGTTAGAAATGACTTTCCCCACACAAGTTTTCCTCTTGGTAATGTACAATACAGTCACAAAGTCCAAAATATCTCCAATGTTTGAATATTACCTCCTATTAGGCTAACTTGGCAGTGCCACAAGGTCACGATCCATATTAATGTGTGCTCAGACCCCCCCCTTTTTTCTCTTTAGACTTTTTTTTTTAAAAAGGTTTTTTTTTTTTTTTTTTTTTTTTTTAAGGCAAACCACAAGTTGGTGTTGGAGTCCAATGAAGAGAAGATTGCCAATTTGAATTCATGCATCAGCAAATTGAGAGAGGAATATCGGATGAACCAGAGCAAGTGCGACCTGATAGAACGCCAGCTGAGGGAACGAGAACAGAAATTGATAATGGATAACATGAAAACTTTATCCAAAGCGGAGGAAATGAATAAATCTTTGAGCAACCAACTGCAAGTGGCTCAGAAAGAAGTGAGTCTTGCTCAGAAGAAAAAAGAAGCCACCCAAAAGGAGGTAATTGTTAGAAATGGTCTTGAGGAATTGACAGAAAGATCCTTGTTTTTTATGCTTTGGGTTTGATTGTCTGTAGATATCTTTTGTGGATATTTAGTAAGCTTAACTGGTCTTAAGCTTGTACAAGTCTACAAGTATGGGGGGGCAGCCAATGAAAATAGAACTCCTAACACAGTGTATTTCAAGATTTGCTTATTAATTATGTCATCACAATGTCAGTCTGGTTGTTTGTCTGTTAAAAGAATCATTTGATTTAATAGAGATGAGAAATTACTATAGGTAAATTAGAATTTTTGTAGAGGGTTAAACAAATTATTAAAAACAGGGTTCGTACAAGCTCTGGAAACCATGAAAAATCCTGGACAAACAGCAATAGCCCAAAAGCTCCTTGAAAAGTCCTGGAATTTTCTAAATTGGACTGCACACACATCCTTTTTCTCAATTTATGGGAGTCAAAATGCTAAATTCCAAAAATTAGGCTTTTTTACAAGCTAAAATTGTACTTTAAGATTATTTTTTTTTTTTTTTTGTCATTGGTAATATTTGGCAAATATTGCGAACAGTGGTTTGTTGCTTCCTTGATTAGAACAGTTCATGGCCTCGTAGTTCTGTCTTTTCCTCGTCTAGGTGACTAAAAAGAAAGGGAGAAAGAATCTGAAGGCGTGTCTTCTAGCTGCTACCCTCACTCAACAAGAAAAGAGTCAAAACAAAGATAAAAGGTGTCAGAGACAAGTAAACATCTTCATCAATGATGAATTAAGTCACACTCATTAAATTTGTAGTTAAAAGGAAAATAATAAATTATTTTACAATCATGAAATATATTTTAGTAGAATGTTGAAAAATTTATCAGTATTTTTTAAGTCCTTTTAATCTCTGAGTGGGTGAGCTCCTGCTGAAAAAATAGATACTTTACATGTCCCGTGTCAATGTGCATCTATGTGTGTGTTTGTCTAAATTGTTGCTGAAAGTAACAAGTTTGAGAATCAAATTTGACTCAAAGAAAATGTACACAAGAAAGATATATAGAATCGAAAATGTGACTTTTATGTGTCTCAGGTTAGAAAATGCGTCTTTGAAAAATAAGAAGAATGTTATTTTTAAAGTTTGCAGACTTCTATCTCTAGCAAAATGATGAAATATAGTAATTAAAATTTATTTGGCTTTTATTACTTAAGTTCAATCTAGCAACCCTGTCCCTTTTACTTTTGTGTTTCTGCCATAGATAGCAAGAAAATGTACAAACAAGTGAACGACTCCTAGACATTTGATCAGATGTCATCATAATTCATCATTAAACTTAATTTAAAAATTTTTTTAAGGTTACTGTGCAGCTGAGCATCTTACCAATTCCTGCCATATCTTGGTTGCATGACAATGTTGTTTGAGCCTCTCTCTGAATGAACTTCCAGTCCACTCAGTGACATTGTTAGACGTTTTTTCTTTTTTTTTTTTTTTTAACCTTTGCCTTCCTCTAAAGTGGTACCTTGCAAGATGGCAGAGAAAAGAAATATGTGCAGAATGAATAAAAGTTACTTGTGCTTTTGTATGCACAATGTAAATATTGTTCTTAAACCCTATTTCTTTTTTTTTCCTCCCCCAGGTTGACTCTTTAACCAATGATCTGAAACTTGTAAAGCAGATGAAACAGAAGGCAGTCAATGAATTACAGGAATACAAAATTCACTGTCTGGAATTAAAGGAGAATTTCTCTTCTGAGAAAAGCCAATTAGAGAAGAATATCCAGGAGGTAAGATTGACAATCCACAATAAATAAATTTAAAAAAGAAAAAGAATTTTCTTTGTCAAAAAATGGAAAGACACTCCACACCACCCCAAGATTGGATTTTATTTTTTTTGTTTATTAGTTGGATTTCCATTTTCATTCTTGTGAGTATAGCTTATTGACTCTTTGCTGACCTACAGTCTGTTGATAATTGGGGTGTAGAATGGCTTGTTAATTTTAATGCCTCCAAAAAGAAACTGCTCACTATTAATCATCTGAGAGAACCCTTTCTGCCTGCTATTGGCATAGCTGATGCTAACCTCCAGGAAAGTGATTCATTGTGCCTTTGAACATTGAAGGGAGTGCAGCAGCTTGAAGATAACAAAGAGGAAAAAAAGTATCCTAAAAGGAATTGCATGTAATAGGATGGACACGTTCCTGTCTGAATTTCTGGCCTGTGCAATCATTCTTATTTACATTTGGACTAAATGTCAGTGATTGTCAGCCTGGAAAAATAGATTAAAGTGTTGGTTTGTGAATTTGGTGGCATAGCAATTGTGAATTCAATCCTTGGGTTAGGTAGTACAGACTTGGTGGAAACTGTAATAACTGAGCAAAACCTAAACAAGAACAATCTCCATGTGTAAATTAAATTAAGTTTCAGTTTGAAATTCCCTGAATTTTGTACAGAGCAACAGGCACCTGAAGAAGGCTGGCAGGTGCAACTGTTGAAACATTGTACAATAACAACAAAAATGAGGACATTAGTCTGAATGCAAATCATGTAAATAGGAAAATGATGTTGCTGAAAGTTGGATAAAAATTAATATTAATCATTTCAGCTTTGTTTTTCACTCTTTTTTTTTTTTTTTTTTTTTTTCTTAATTTCTTCCTGCACAGATTAAGGAACAAAACCTGGAAAGTCATGCAGAGATTGAGAACTTAAACAAACTCATCAAGCACTACAAGACCCGAGAAGAAATTAAATTTTCTAAGTTTATGGAACAACGGGAACTGGACAAAAAAAGTATCGAGAAACTGACCAGCAAAATATCGGCGTTGGAACAAGAGAAGAAATCAATGACCGACTACCTGAAAAAGGAAGAGGAAAAATTCAAAGCCTTTGGTAAGAAACATTTTATAAAAGATCCTTTGAGAGGACAAGGCTAGTAAAATCAAATGAATCAATATCCTTAGTCAATTTTCCACCTCCATATCTCATGGCTTCCCTCTTTTTTTCTTTTTTTTTTTCCTGTAAATATTTTCATGGTAATTGTTCCGACGAGCTTTCTTTGTTGGTGCCTCAACTTCATGAATTTAAGCATGATACTTGATTGCCAACTTGGTCTCCCTATTGAATGATGTGGATGAAACCATAAGTTCTATTCTAATAGTAGTTGTTGTTGTTTTTTCTCACACTTCCTGCCTGTGAAACTCTCTTCTGGATTCCCTGCCATGTCCAATCTTCAAAAATTTAAATGCAATGCCAATCACCATCTTGTCTTCCTGAACCCAATTTGGAGTCATTGAATCAATATACTGTTTGCTTTGGACCCCTACCCATCAGCTCCCCTGTGCAGACAGAAGAACCCAATGGTTACAACAAATGTAGCTGTCAAATGAAGCCAGAATACAAAATTTCTATATATATATATATATATAAATTTCTATAATAAACTTAATGGAAGTTTTGTTGTTTTTGATCACAGATAAAGAAAATCGGACTTTACATCGAAAAGTTTCTGACTTAACGGAGCAACTGGAGAAAGCTGGAAATGCTCTCTTTGATTCCAACAACCATGATTTTGATCTGCCAAGTATGTTTTAATAATTTTTTTATATCACATTAAAAAAAAAAAAAAATTTCCTTTTAATTTTATTCTTCAAAATCCGTAAAAAATCAAAAGAATTCTTTTCATTTTTACTTTGTAATTGTGCTAGAATCAACATCACTCAAGTACTTAATAAAAGCTAAATTTAAATCTTAGTCATGATAAGGACATTGCCAATATTAACTCATTCGTACTCAACATTCCCTTTTTGGGACAGTTGGCATTAATGATTGAGAAGTAGAAACCTAAAATTAATACTGAATTTTTTTAGAAACCTATAATTAGTGCTGGATTTTTATTTATATTACTAATTCCTCCTGGGTATGACAAATTACATCTGACTGCAAGGACTCTGATGAGGAGATTGGAGGTTTTGTGGGGCGTTGAACCACCTCTTAATTGCTGCTGTTCCCTGGTCCACTGTAGTCCAGAGTGGAAGCATCTGTTAGTCCCAGCTATGTGCAAATACTGAACCTCCCAAAACAAAAATCAACAGTACATTTTTATAACAAAATGAGCAGCAATACATTTTTATAGAAAAATGACAATCAATGCAACGCTAAAAAAAAAGATAAAAATACATTTTTAAAGTACAGTTACCAACATTACAGTTTATGATCTACAAACTATATATCTAATAAAACATACCTTTACTTTGAAAGTATAGAATTATGTACAAAATATTTACATTTTGGCATTAAATGCCACATAGAATTTGATATACCGCTAAATAAAATCAACCAGCCAACAATACATTTTATCTGTAATTGAAGGCATAAAATTTAATTCAAAATATATTTAGTTGAAGGCATACCATTGCATTCAAAATATGTAGAATTTGGCATTAAATAAGCCATTAAATGCTACTAAGAAAATCAACCAAACGACGATTAATAACGTATTTTATGGTAGACATCAAAGTTGGACAATCTCCACCCTCCACTCTGTGTTGTAAAACCTTTATACACAAGACCAAATAATAGAAACTTTAACTACGAAAAATGTGTTGCTCCGATCTTCTCAGTAAAGAGTGTCTGTTTGCAAGGGCACATTTGAAATCCTGGTTTCAAACCCCAATCACTGATGCCAAAAGAAAATCTACAGCTATGTTCACCAATCAAGCAAGTAGGCCATTATGTTTTTCAACCAGCAAGTCTTTTAGTAACCACGATATAATGCTGAGGTTCACTGCATTTGTTAAGAATATGCTAGCTCTTGAAGTATGTCTGACTCCAAGATGAAGATATGGTGGGGCTATGCGTTATCTTGCTAACATCATGACTCACCAGATGTTAAAGAGGAAACAGAAATTGGAATTAATGAGAACCAAATAATTTCTTATGTAGGGACGAAGTGATTAATTTAGGATTTTCAAGTGTTCAAAGATGAATATCCTGGTATGTACATATGAACATGTAACTGTGTTGTGTGTATTGCAAAAATGCTTGAGTGCCTTTTTTTTTTTTTTAATGTGTATGTATGTGTGTGTGTGTGTGTGTGTGTATATATATATATATATATATATATATATATATGTGTGTGTGTATATATATATATATATATATATATATATATATATATATATATAAATATATAAATGGGAGACTGAGAGATTACTGAACTTTACAGCCCATATTGAGGCCCTACAATTGGTTGTGATGATCTCTTCTTGTTCTCCAGATGATTCCCTTGACAGTCCTGACATCAAAGAAATAACGAGACGGACTTATGAATTGAGGTCAAAATCTGGCATCTGGAACAGAATGAAAGTAGAAGATTACAATATTTCTCCAGTCAGGTAAGATTTTTGTTTGGCACTAGGCAGATTGCTTGCCCAATCCACTTGGGGGATTTTGTTCCTCATTTATAAACAATTCTACAAATTAAGAGTAATTGTAAAATAAAATGATCTGACATTTGTTAAAAAAAAAACAAATAAAAATAAGAAAGTGGTGCCATTCATTATGGCCTATTGTCAAAAGATGTTTGGCTCTAATTGGTTGTGGGGGGGGGGGCCATTTGCATTTGAAAATGACTTTGGTAGCTGATTGAATGCTTTTTTTTTTTTTTTTTTTTTTTCTCTCGTCTTTCTCCCTGAATACACTGACTTGTTGGAAAGGTAGACAAGATTAATAAGGAAGAATTTTAAGTTAGGAGATTGTTGTTTTGTGTACAGTTTGACATGCTTAACTGCCCTTAGTTATGTCCTCTGCCTTCAGGATTCTTCTTGCCCCTTGGATATACGTATCACTTTCTGTATGGTAGCCATCAAATAAAGACTTTATACAGTTCTTAATACAACCTGTTCTTGTTCTTTATCTCTTTGGGACCCCAGATAAAACATACATTGTTATTTTAGTCACTATCTCAAAGGATCCAGTATCTGAGAATAATGTACTCATTCAACCTTTATGGCAGACACCTGAGGATAACCAGTTGGCAGGGCAACTGAAACATTAATAAGGCCAATAACAAATGAGGGAACTGTTCTGAATTACTGTCTTGTTAGAAATGGGTTCCAGCAGGAACTTTGATGCTGTGGAGTAGGCAAGAAATCGTGACTTCAGTTTCAGTTACTATATTTAAAATTAGAGGTGTGTGTGTGTGTGTGTTTATTCTTTTTTTTTTTTTATGTGTTTTTGCTTATGCATTGGTGTGGGATAGGGGTGCTGGAAAATTCTTGACCCAACTATGAAGTTCTTCCAGAATTAAATTCTGAAGATTGGTCAGATTTTGGGAAAGTGGGTCTGGCCAAAAATCTTTCAATACCCCCCTCTCATATAAAGATAATTTTGCTATGACACCATTTTCAAATTTGGTTGTCTTTCAAAGAATTTTGATCAGATTTTCCCTGAAATGCATTCAAATTGTCTCCTGAAATGACCATTTATTTATGTAGTTAATAAAGAAATGAATTTAAAAAAATATAGCATAAAGATCTCAAATTTTTTTTTTTTTTTTTTTTTCCTGTTAATATTTAGGATACAGATGTACAGAGCATTCTGTGTGCCTGTAGTATTGCCTGGCAAGACTAACTTGCTAATCATTACTTTCTGCCAAGCACCCCAAAAAAGGATCTGTGATGTGAATCCAGCTTCTACTGTTCCCCCATGATGAGACACTTGTATTTATTAAGCGTAGCTTAGATTAAATTAGCACAAAACTCCACTACTTTTGTTAGTCATTGTAGCAATCTGTAGGTTCCTTCTCTTCATTAACCCTTTCATTCTGAGACTGACTTTTTGATCCTCTAAGTTCTTTTGAGGATCTCTTAAATTCTTGCTGTGATTGAAATATTTTTACCATTTGGTCCTTTTCTTTCTTTTTGTCATCAGCTGCCAGAGCAGAGGCTCAATATCAAGTTATAAGTCAGTTGCATCCAATGTTTCCTCTACCTCCAAGACACCCATACCACGTAAGTCTTTCAGTTTTTCTTTGTTTTTTTTGTTATTTTTTTTTTCTGATGATTTATTTAGAATAGCATCTTTTGTCTTTGTTGTTTCAATCTGTAAACTGTCTTTTGCATTACTCAGACTGGCACCATAAATTGTCTTGTCAGTTTTTCACACCAAGCCTCCACCCACACAACCATTTGACAAAAAAAAAGGGGCAGACATAATGCCATCAAATAACTTTTGAGATTTCATGATCATTTGTTTTCTTATTAAATTCTTTCTTTTTGGCGGGGTGAATTTCCTGGTCACTTACTAATTCCATTTTATCTTTTCTTTCTTTATTTGTTTTTCTGTCCCACTGTCTCTCTGTCTCACTCTCGCTCTCTATCACATTACCTGTGTTAAAAATATCAGAAAAACTCAAGATCATCACATCCCATGCACACTCATTTGGGATTTGAAACATTCTGCTGTAAAAAAAAAAAAAAAAAAAAAATGCAACACTCACACCCTTTGCTAAAAGTTCAGTATAGAGAATCACTGACTAGTGTTCTTCTTTTGTCCATTCCTGTGTATAGTTTTTAGTTTTTTTTCTGACTTAATTTTTTTGTCTTCTCATCACAGCTGGTTGTGGTCAAATCTTCTCTTGTGAAGATGAACCAACAACATTTGACTGGGGACGTATTACTGAGATCCGACGAAGAAATACCATGGTACCAGCGCACCTACGGTCAACATACCCTGCCGAGCTGCAGAATATTCCAAATTCTATAAATGAAGAAATGACAAAACCCAGTGCACCTGGGTCAGGCAAACGTAAAAGGAAAAGCCCTGTTTCAAAAACACAAGTAAGTAGGACATTGCCATTCTGATCCCCCGGATCCTTAAACTGTATTTAGCTGCAGTAATTTTCAAAAATTGTTGAGGTCTTCCGTATATTATGCAGTATTTTGTAGCTAAATTATCACAGCTTTTAAAACTTCAGTTAGGAATCAGTTTTTCCCTGTCAAAAATGCCAACAGGGTCACATTCACCAATTAATATAACGTCTTTCTGCCTATACCCCATGATGTAATCACATTTAGCGATCTGGTCTTCAGGGTCTTAGGATGGTGTTTTAACCACAGGGTTAACTCTGTGCTGGTCCAAACTGGTTTTTGGTCACCGGCTGCTTTGATCTGCACCAACTGTGCCCATGCTGTGTTCTTGATCTCAGAGCAGTGGAAGATGGAAGTTCATAGTATCGCAGCCGTGGTGAGTGCTATATTAAAGAAGAAAAATATCTTCACAACAAAAAATGAAACAAGAGATTTATGGGGTTAATCACAACAAAAAATGAAACAAGAGATTTATGGGGTTTATATAGCTCTTGGCACAACAAAATTTAACCCTTCCCACATCAATCTCTAAGGTGACACTGGGCCTTGTCTAAACTTCTGGAGGAGCTGGGTTCAAAGCTGGTGGCAGCTGATGGGGATTCCAGAGGCACTTTCAGCCCATGTCTCTGAGCTCTCAGTCATCTGCTTATATGCACTTCGGGCCAAAACTGGCATGGGTTTTGGGGATTTGGTGATTCTCCCAATCCTTACATTAATCCCAATAAAAGTTTTCTTTGTTCCCTATTTCTGCTTTCTTGATCAACTTTCCAAATTTGGAGAATTATCTCCCTTCCTTGTGACTAATAACAAGGGTTGCTCCTCCCTTAACTCCAACCTGCTTTGCATCTCGCACCACCACTTCACACAGACAGGGCTAACTTCTGCTTCTTCCTCCTTCCTTCTCAGTATTCTAACCCTTCCCACTTTTCAGGACTAGCATAACTGTCTTTGAATGAGCGTAGTTTATTTTCCTTATTAATTTCAATTCTCTGACTCCCTTCCACTCCCCTACTACTACCTCTGTCCAGTGAGAGCACAAACCAGACCACTCACTGCTTCTCATTTTAACCTTCCGAACGATAGATAAAAAATATTTCTCAATTCCTAAATTCTCAACAAAGAGACATGCTATTCTCTATCCTAGGGCTGATCTTGCAGTCTTAGTGATAAAATAAACCGGACCATCTGCCAGTTATGACAGGATCAATTTTCAAAATCCTAACCCTCGCAGCAGGCTCATTCCCTGTTTTCAATTCTCAATTTATTTTCGCCATTGAAAATATATCTCTCATCTGCCTCTCTTCTCTCTAATGACGTGTCTTTCTAATTTCCCCAAGAAAGAAATAAACCCATTTCCCAATTTGCTTTGCCCACATGCCATATTTTTGATAGGTAAAAAAAAAAGTAAACTCTTGGTACATCATTCCAATTTGTAGGGGTGAAACAATCTAGATGACCCCCACCTTTTTTTTCCACTTCCACATTACCAGGCAAAATGTCTTCCATTTTCTCTCTCTCTCTGTTTATATTTTATTTTTCTGCTTAGAATTAGCATTTAACTACCTCATGGTTTCAATATTGCAGTCTGTATAAACCTAATTCTTTTGATTCTCAGTCCAAGGCTTAAACTTCAAGTAAACAGAATGTAACTGCATTTGAACAAATATAATTTCATCAACCACTAATGATTCAGTGGTGGAGAGATTCTTGCAAAGTACTAAGCATTTTTAATTTCAACATTTTTCAAAGAATATTTAGATATGTAAAAATACCAAGTCTATTTATTTTTAGAAATGTACTTTTTTTTTTTTTTTTTTTTTTTTTTTTTTGTATGCTTATTCTTAAATGATTTTTTTTCTGTAATAGGAGTAGACAGGTTCATCTATCATCCAATTTGCACTCCTCAGTCTTTTGAACAGAAGTAAATGTTTATTCCTTGTTTTTCTGTTTCCAATTGGATTTCTAGTTCCTTCTAAATTCTGCTTCAACCTTATGTCTTCACTTAAACTTTGACCTTTATATCATTATAAGGTTTCTGGTTCCATTATAAAGTCTTTTCCTTCTCTTTCACTTTCAGTAGCCCCTTGCATCTTAGTGGCATTATCACTTTGCTTGGGGTGAACTGATTTTAAAAAAAATTGACTAGAGTTAGTCTGACACAAGACTACAAATGCACTCTTTGATAGTCCTCCTTAATACATTAGAAAATAGTCCAGTAAAACTATTTTTTTTTTTTTGTCTTCAAAGCAACTATAAGACAATAGCAAATTAAAACAGAAATGGTGTTTATATGCAAACTGGATACAAGCAAATGGTTATAGCCTTCAGACATCAAGAAATGAAAATGTATGGTTAAGACCAAGAATTGTTCATTTTTTATTGATTAAGAACAAATCCCAGCATGCATCTGTAGGGTTTGTCTATAAATGTGGGGAAGATGAATATTTAGCAGTCATTTCTAATTGAAGCCTTCATCATCATGAAGGAATTCCTCTATCCCTGCAGCAAAGTTCAGCAACATCTTCAAAAAGACATCATGATGATGATTGACATTGTATTTAAAATTTTTGAAGATTGTAGTTGACAGAAAAATAACCTCGAATAGAGGCCCTGCAAGCAAGAAGTGTGAGAGAACAAACCTAGCATAGAACTTGTGATAAGATCTGCCAATTTCAACTGCAAAATGATGAGCTCTAACTGCCAATCTAGTACTGCAATTAAATTTGTAAAGTCGTGATACCAAAGCAGGTGGCTCATCAGAACAATTACTATGAAAATATTTATAAAATAGGAGTGTCTGAAGTCAAGATGCTAGATCAGGACCAATAACATTGCAGATTCTTTGGGTTTAGATATTTGTAGGTGCAGAATCTTGTATGCTGATAGACTTCTCTACCATATCCTGTAAATGCTTGATTAGGCTCATGTGAGGTGAATATGTTTGCTACACAATTTGTCAGAGCATCCAGAATGCTCCTCCAACCAATTCAGGGCAATTTTTGGCACCAATGACATTGCATTATCCTACTAAGACCCTCAGATATAGCCATATCAGAAATGGTATGTCCTATCCATCTGGCATCCTCTGTCAGGCCTCATTCAAACTCCAATAATTCAGGTTGCCTTCCTATGAGCAGCCTTGTCAGCATTCCTTACTGACTCACCAGATGTCAGAGCACAACTGGGTTTAGGCATTCCTATGATGTCACTGTGCATTAACACCACCTCCCATTACTGTTAGATACAGCTGTCCCTTGACTTTTGACAAGTAGCTTCTACTTTCCATGTTGTGACTGACACAAGGTATTTACTAAGCTTAGTGCAAGGCTACAGTAGTGGAGTAACCTTTGACAAACTTGCTTACACTTGAAAATCATCAATTTGAAGGCTAACCATTAGTAAACTTCTAGGGTTTTTTTTTTCTTCTTCTTCCTCTTTTAATTGGGTTACATTTTTATGGTTTTGTACAAATATATACCTTTCTGGTTATCTTTTTATTGTTGAAAATAAATAAAATGTTTTGTAATGGTAACTGATAGTTTGGGTATGTAAATTGATGATTTTGATGGCTATGAAAAACTTCACTTGTTTGTTTATTTTTAATAATGTCACCCAAGATGGGAAAATATTTTTAATAAATCCCTTTTTAAAAAAAAACAAAACATTGCAGTAAGGCTACAAAAAAAATATTTACATTTGGGAAAATTTCAATTTTTTAACCATTTCTTTTCTTTCTTTTTTTTTTTTTTTTTTATTGTAACAGGCGAAAGAAATTAAAGATAGACCTGCAACTCCTGGTAGATTGAGACGTTTGAGAATTCGGACAAATTTGAATAATGAAAACTCTCCCCAATCAGATAAGAAACGCTTGCGAACTTTGCCGACTCCTCAGAAAAAGCCCGAGGTAAGTCGTTCACTGTGTTTTTGCAAGAGTTAGCTCCCTTATGACGTGATTTACAATTATACATAAAAATAACCTAACTCGGTTCATAACATTTCCATTAATTAATTCCCAACTACTTACAATTTTTTTTATGTATAACATAAATAAGCAAATGGTTTAAATTAAATAGTGCAAAGTTTAGGTGACTATATACTTAAATCCTAGTCTCTTTCTTTCTTTCTTTATATATATATATATATATATATAGGAAAATTAATGTGTAACGTGTTTCATCCTTTAGGATGCCATCAGGCTAAAGTGATTTTCTGTTAATACAACTACACATGCGCACAAAGGGGTTGGGATACTGCTGGAGATTTTTTTTATATATATATATATATATATATATATATATATAAAATTAGTGGTGACTCCAATGATCAGGCTTGTCAGGCTCAGCCTGAGTGAGTCAACATTCAAATATATCTATTTCAAAGTCTGGCACCAGTCGTGGTGAAATTGTGACTGGTTTTGTGACTACATTTTCCAATCATCCACCAATCACTGCACCTGTGATGACATCCAAGGTTGGTGCACAGGTTCGTCTCCTTGGCCATGATAGCTTTCAAAAAATAATACCAGTTACAACAAATGTTTTAAAAGCACTGGTTGAGCGTTCAATACAATTTCTCCATAACTTCACTGGCCTCTGGGCTCAACAACTCCTGATTCCTCACCAGCGGTTCTTCTGTCACTGGACACCTACTAACTCCTCTGGTCACCTACCTACTTCTCTCATGGCTGGACCCACTTTTTCCACAACTTCCTGTCTCTCTCTGTTTATATGGATAATCCTGAGGCCGCATCCCCACATTTGGAAGTGTTGAAACCACCCCAAAGCCACATGGGTGGTCAAATCTTCAAAAGACTACTTTTATGACTATCTAAAGTCAGTAATAAAATTTGTTTTCCAATTCAAGAGCAGACATAACTCCCCCAAAACATAAACTTAGTTTACTCAAAAATGGACTAGAGACAAAATTCCTACAAAGAACTCTGATAACTAAGTGGATTTGGAAGGAATTTCTCTTTTATCTTCTAAAGATGTGTTTAGAAATCATTTTGTTACAATCCCCACCAAATTTTGTCATTTATTATATAAATTACAACCAGACTATGGCAAAATCAATTAAATAATTAAAAAAAAAAATAAAATAAATAAAACAATTAAGCACAATAGCAACACGTGCAGCTCAAAACATGGAATTGTACATAGTCCCATAAAAAAAAACCCAAAAAAAACAAACATACAGATTGACCCCCAATTACTTCTGAAGATAGTTCAACCCAAAGAGGGATAAATATTCTGTGCAGGTCCCAGACATCTGAAATGTTGAAATATACCAGAGGATGGTTAGCAGCCCTTCTCTTCTGTTCAAACCATTACAAGAGGATTTCAAACACCCCTAGAAAAATGTCACATTACAATTAGGGTCACTTTCCAGGCCTTCCAAAGAGAAAACAATACCAAAAAAACAACAAGGGGATTTTAACCACCCCTAGAAAAAATGTCACATGGCAGGAGGAGTCAGTCTCTAGACCTCCCAAAGAGAAAAATAATGTTTAAAAAAAACAAAAAAAAAAACATGGGGGTTTTAACCACCCCTTCAAGTAGCTCCAATCACAGGAAGTGTCATTTCTACCGACCTTCCAAAATAAACAGAAGAACTTTAACCACCTCTTCAATTCTTTCCCAGCCACAAAAAATGACATTTTAGCATACCACAGAAGTGAAAACCAGTTTTACACCCTCAAGACAGAAAAAACAGAAGGTGGGGAGTTCCCTCACATGATCTTCGTCCTTAAAATAAGATACACAAGTTCCATGTCTCATTACATTTCTTGTTTTTTTTTTCTTTTTAACACAAAAAAAACTTAACTTAAAACAAAAAATGAAACTGCTTTTGTCACAACAGGACACATACAAGGCTATAAAAACAAAGTCTCAGAATAATTATATATATATATATATATATATATATATATATATATATATATAAATAAACGTGCAATCAATTTACAAATACATGAATTATTCACACAAAACTAATTAGTAATAAGAGGACAACGAAAATATATGTGTTGTTGTATCCGAAAATGCTATTGAAAAAGAGTTACAACAACACATATATTTTCGTTGTCCTCTAAGAGAAAAAAACAAAAAAAAAACATCTATTCTATACCTGAAGATGTCTGTAGGAACAGACGAAAGCTTGTAGTAAAAATAACAACTAATACGGCAGAAATTTATATAAACAAGGATCAATTCATTCATAACGGATCTGGAGGTTTTTGTATACTATTTGAATTGTTTGCGATGATGGATGTCTCGCCATTTAAATCATTAACCTTTGCATTAGTTTTGTGTGAATAATTCATGTATTTGTAAATTGATTGCACATTTATTGTAATTTAAATAACTGATCCAAGTGCGACTTTTAGATAATAAGTGCGACATTACTGTAATTATTGAACAATATAGTTCATGCCACTTTGACAGAAAAATTTACCAGTAAAAAAATTTGTTCATCACCATATTTGGTATAAACGCAAACACTTTAAAAATTTAAAATCAAACTCAGCGTTGCTTTGGCGTGTTCCAAAACCAATAACTCTTTTTCAATAGCATTTTCGGATACAACAACACATATATTTTCGTTGTCCTCTTATTACTAAGAGAAAAAAAACAAAAAAAAACCCCAAAAAACAACATCTATTCTATACCTGAAGATGTCTGTAGGAACAGACGAAAGCTTGTAGTAAAAATAACTAATACGGCAGAAATTTATATAAACAAGGATCAATTCATTCATAACGGATCTGGAGGTTTTTGTATACTATTTGAATTGTTTGCAATGATGGATGTCTCGCCATTTAAATCATTAACCTTTGCATTAGTTTTGTGTGAATAATTCATGTGTATATATATATATATATATATATATATATATATATATATATATATATATATATGAGAGAGACAAAGTATCCTCTTTCTAGCCTCTGAAATTAATATTTTGTATAAGTTTTCTAATAGAATTTAAATGATACTGAAATGATAAACTTGTTAATTATCTTCTCTCTCTCTCTCTCTGCATAAACGGTGTATGGAAACTGGAGCATCATCATATTTTTTTCTATCAGCTTTTTGTATTTGCTCTGCCATTATATAACATTAGAGTAAATCAGTCTTTAAATTCTACCTATACATCTATTTGTTTGGTCATATTAATTTTCATAAAAACATTTTCCCTATAATATTTTTTAAATGTGTATCACCCTTTTTTTTTCTTAAGCTGCAATTAGCATAATTTTTTATTCTACTTTATTTTTTTAAATTCATTATTGGAATGTTTTCAGGATTTGACAAAGTGTTGGTATTTACATTTTTATTTATTTTTTTTTTTTCCCCTCCCCCAGTAATAACTTTTCTTTTCTCTTTCAAGTATACTGGACGGCCAAGCATGGCATTTGAAATTTCCAACACACCTAAACTGAGTAAACGGCGCCAGAAGGGACGCTCCACCATTTTTGTAAGTATTATTAAGGTTTGATTATTTTCAGATGTTGACAATTATGCAATTGACTGAAAGGATGTTTGTCTCATTAATGCAACTCTGTCTGGTGACTAAAATGAGTAAAATTTCAAGCTGTACCTATTTTACATGAATGCTTTTGGCATAGTTTCCTTGTCTTTATCCCATTTTGGCTGCTGTACTCTGTGGCTGCCTTCATGTCATTTCCAGTGTATAGAATCCTTTATTTGATCCATGAAGCTGTGTTATTTCCATTCCATTACATTAGGTACCTCCACAAAAATGCTAAGAAATCATCATACTGTGATGAAAACATGCTCCAAATGTAATGAAAACATAGTTTTATCATCAAAATTTTTATGTTGTTATTAAGAGAAGAATCAAAGTATTTTTTGATTATTTAATTAAAATTTTACTTTTCAGGATTCATTCTTAAATAATAATAAAAAAAAAATTTAAAATAGATTAAATTTTTTTTTTTTTTTCAAAATCAGACCCAGTCTTACCGAAAATGTTCTGAATTGAAAAATAAAAAACACAATAAAACTGATATTTAATTAAAGAAGCTTTTTTGAATAAAGACAATATTGTGTGAAGAAAAAAAATTTTTTTTTTACAAAAAAATAATTTTTTTTTTTTTTTTTTTTTTTTTTTTGAAATTGAATAATTTATAAAGATTTTACGTCTTTTAAAATCTCATTTTCAATGAGATAATTCTTAAGAAATATTGTTATTAAATAAAACTATATTTAATAATCATATATTTTAAGACTTATTACAATCTGATGACCCCCTGAATATTTTTTTTTTAAATAATTTTGATTTGGTTTTGCAAGTGTGACTATGTGCAGAATTTCTGAAGTATGGATGTGCAAACTGATAAATCTAGCATTTAAAGATAACGTGTTTTAAGGGTTGTCCCACCTTATGATGTAAAAAAAAAAAAAACAAAAAAAAAAACAAAGCACAGACATCATTGTCTACTTCACCATACTTAACTATGTACATGTTTGACTGTCAATCAGATGTAAATAAAACAATTAACACATCAGGAAAACAAGACCCCATAGTTAAGAAATGTTTGTATAAAACATTTTATGCTATAAGTAAATACTAATTGTTTCAAATCAGATTTAACTTTAAATTTGCTAATTTTCTTCAAATAATGCTTCAGAAATATATATATATATTATTTTTGCAAGATTTTTGAAATTGAGAATTAACTTTTGTTTACAAAGGTGTCAAAAATGGTTGCTTTGATCAGTTTTACTGAGGCGGGGGCGGCAATGATTCTTATCAATATAATTTCTGTTTGAAATGCACCACAGAGTATTTTCCTTACTGGAAATAGTAAATTTTAAATCCTTTAGCTTTCAATTGAAGCTAAAATTTAAGCTTGAAGTAAGGTTTTCATTTTTAAAAATTCATTTTAAACCTTACGAATACTTGAATTAGTGGGGTTACCTACATTTACATATTTCCTTTTTAGAAGTTTCAGAACTGGAAAGCCAAAATGAACAATTAAATGAAATGTTGAGATAAAAACAACAATAATAGGAATCTGTATGAATTGGGTGATTGAGATGTATACCTTTTGATAAAAAAAGAAAGAAAAAAAATTTAAACAGATTAATACATGTTTCTATAGAAATTAACTTAAAAAAAAAAGGTTAAAAAATTAACAAAAAAAAAAATTATCAATTCTTCCTAATGTCAATCTCCTTCTCCATTGCGATAATGTATATATGCCTATACTATTCTTCCAGGGATTGAACTCTCAACTTCCATAGATGAATTTTATCAGTGCTCATTTACTAGACTACTCATGTTGTAGATTTTTGGAGCCTTAATCTATTAATTTGAACATAGCTTATTCATGGATTAATTCAGTCCCTTTTTTTCATCTACACTTGTTCTGTTTCTCTCATTAACTATGTACCATGGCAGTTGAGTGTGTGTGTGTAACCCCCCCCATCTTTCTACATGCAGTCAGACATATCAGGATTCACCAATAGTTTCATTCTTATTTTTAAAGGTGGTTGGTCTTGTCTTTGCATTCTTTAAAATCAACATTCCTGGTAGGTTACCAAAGATGGTCAAAATTTAATAATAAAAACAACAAAGATGAGGATACTCATCCAGAAGAATCAGTGTATTATAATAATAATAACTCCACCCTGAAATTCCATTCTGGGTATGACAATAAACTACATCCAGCAGCAAGGCCTCTGATCAGGAAGTTTTGAGGAATGTGGAACGACTTCTTAGTTGCTGTTGTTCCCAAATCCATCTTGACCCGAGGTGGTAGCACCTGTTAGGATACCAGCTATGGGCAAATAGTGAACTCCCAAACTGGGGTTAAACTGTGAAAATATAAAAAAATATATCACAAAAAATACATTTTCATAGTAAAAAAAACAATAAAAAATAAAAATTACTAAAGCTCACAAGAAAATAAAATTTTGGCATTAAAATGACTCATAAGTTGATATGTTGTTAACCAACCAAACCAAACCTCTCAGAAATTCACCTGGAAATTAAACTTATTCTTCTGATCTATTTAAAAAATTTGATGACCAAACCATCAGATTTATTCACTTTGTTTCACTCTATTTTTCACATGATTTCAATGTGTTTTGATTTTCATTTTTGGCTTTTTTTGTTTGTTTGTTTTTTTTGGGTTTTTTTTTTTTGTTCAATGTTCATTTAAATGTATCCTTCTTTTTTAACTTTAATCCTTAAGAACTTTTTTAGGTTTAACTTTTTTTTTTTTTTTAATTCTATCACCAGAGTACCAGTAATGGGTAAGCTGCTTCTTTGAATTCACTTTGTTGGTAAACTAAATTAACTCTTATAATTAACCAACTTTGATTTCCAGTCTCTGGAGATTCCTCATTTGTGTTATTTTAGTGGTGAAGGCAATGTCTTCTCTGGCTTAGAAACTGTTTGCCATGGTGCAATGGTTAGCAAGCTAGTTTTGCAGCAGACGATTCTTACTGTAGTGAGTAATTGATCTTTTTTGGTTACCTTAGAAACTTGTGATTCTGTAGCAGAAGAAAAGTAAGTGTAGTTAAGTTATTCACTCAGCACATAACTTATGACACAGCCTAAGGCTAAATAGAGGTTTTGAAAAGATTGTCTTGTGCCAATCTTACAAATGAAAAAGGCTTACTATCATTTACTATCATATTTATTTATTTTTATTTTATTTTTATTTTTTTTATTTTTTTTTTTTAATTCAAAAACCAAATAACACATTACCAACAGTTTACAGGTAAAATAACTTGACTCAGTAATGTTGGATTTATTGGTAACTTATCTGGGGCAGATTCAAGAGTTGCTACAAATTTCCTTTTCTTGTCTAGAAGAATCTGTTAACTATGCTGCCTCTTGTGGTCCTACATAGGATTGAACTAGTCATACTTGGCTAACAAATTTCGGAAGATATCAGACTCCCGCCCCTCAGCTTGATGAATGTGTTCTAAACAGTGGCAGTAGCTCGTCTCCCAAACAGTGGCAGTAGCTCGTCTGCCTTCCTGCCAAAATTTAGGCATTATTTGTCAGTTCAAATTAAAATCTTGTCTCTCTGACTTGTGCCCATTCTGATGATCTTTTTGTAAAGAGTTGACAGACCAAGAGAATTTAGTTACCAGTTCAAATGAAAAAAAAATGTTTTTAACTGACTTCAAAGTAGAACAAAATTGTTTTTTAAGTAATCAAAAGTTGCTGGTAAATTTAACCTGGCATAAATATTCTTTCATTGGTTATGATTTTCTGAAGAAATAAGATATTTTTTGACATGTATTTAGACGCCTGATGGAGGCTCAAAATTGGATTGGCTGAAATGGTAACACCAAAGAATATGAAAAAAAAAAAAAAGTTGAATTTTCAAAAAAATTTTGAACTACTCATTTTGTAATTTTTGATAATCCAAATATCTGAAATGAATTTAACTGATTGGTCAGATCAATTGTGCATTTCAATAAGACTCCTTACTTCAGAGAATTATTTCGGGTAAAAAAATTTTAGATTAAAATAATAAGAAATCCTCCAGATATTATTGTAATAATCTTAGTTTTAAAAATTGTACATTTTTCTAATTTTTGGAAATTCTTGATTTGAAATTTAAAATGATATCTGCATGAATTATATTTTAATTTTTGTTAACTTGATGATTACTTCTAAAATGACTTATCTCTAATTATGCTATAAATTTTGAACATTTGGTTGATTAAAATTCACATTACTTTTCCTCTAATAAAATATTAATTTCTTTTTATTGTCTAATGTTAGATTTTGACTAAGAAAATAATTTTTATTTTTTTTATATAAAACTGAAAAATAATCTCCTCCCCACTTTCTATTGGACCTCTTATTTTATTTTTTTTTTTTTATGGTTCCCCCCCTTCCTGGTTTCAGCAGCTGTACTTTATAACCTTTCACAAGCCTCTTGTATTTTGGTTTATTGAACTTTGTTCTGATGAAAGATGCCTATCCCGTCCCTATATTGATTGCTAGTTTTGGTAACCATTTTCCCCTGATTTTTGTCAAATAGGTGAACTTCACTTTCAGGAACAACAAATTTCTCATTCATTCTATTTTATTAATGATTTCCGTTTGGAACATGAATAGAAGGGGAAATTGTATCCCCTTCTGCCAACCAAAAAGGTTCAATATTCCCAAAAGGCCATACTTGAGGAAGGTTGAAATGGTGTAGCAGCCAAAACGTCATGATAAAAATTAAATACAAAGCAGGAAACAATATGATGATAACCTTTTGTTTATACAAGAAGGGGTGGGGGGCCATCTTCTGCCATCAAATATGGCAGAATGTTTATAATCAAAATGCCAGATAAGCATGGCCCATGTTTTGTTTTTTTTTTTTTTTTTTTTTTTTTTTTTTTTTTTTTTTAAAAGAGTGTTGCTTAATGAAAAATATTCATGATTATTTCTTTGAAATGTTGGGAAAAAGTAAAGCTATATTTATTTCTTGTTTCTCTGATATGTCAAAATAAAAAATTCGTTTGTTCTGAAAATTCTTTAAAAGGACATAAATGACCTTCATAATTATTACTTTGTCAACAGGGTTCATAGGGGCTCTGGAAGCTTTGAAAAGTCCTGGAAAATCGTTTTTTCCAGGGCTTGAAAAGTCCTGGATAAAACAGCAATAGCCCAGAAGCTCTTTGAGAAGTCCTGGAATTTTCTAAATTGGGCTGCCCACACATCCTTTTGTCAATTCACAAAAGTCAAAATGCCAAATTTTTTAAATCTGTTTTTTTTTTTTACAAGCTAAAATTTTCCTTTTAAGAAAAATGTTTTTTTAGTCATCAGTAATATTTGGCAATTATTACAAACGGAGGTTTGTTTCATTAATTAGAATGAGTTCATGACCACATAGTTACTTCCGTATTTTCTCGTCTGTGACGAGAAAGAATCTGAAGGCGTGTCTTCTAGCTGTTACTCTCACTCAACAAGAAAAGAGTCAAAACAAAGATAAAAGGTGTCAGAGACAAGTAAACATCTCCATCAATGATGCATTAAGTCATGCTCATTAAATTTGTAGTTAAAAGGAAAATAATAAATTATTTTACAGTAATGAAATACATTTTAATAGAATGTTGAAAAATTTATCAGTGTTTTTTAAAATTTAAACAATTGAAATGTTATTCACATGTCAATTTCTGAGTGAGTGAGTTCCTGCTGAAAAAAATAGATACTTTACGTATCCCATATCAATGTGTATCTATGTGTAAACTATGTTTGTCTAAATTGTTGCCAAAAGTAACAAGTTTGAGAATCAAATTTGAAAATGTAGACTGCGAAGGATGATATAATAGGAAATGTGCCTTTGATTTGTCTTAAGATATAAAATGTGTCTTTGAAAAAATAAGAAGAATGTTATTTTTAAAGTTTGCAGGCTAATAATGACCTGTATCTCTAGCTTTTATTGTGTGACAAAATGATGAAATATATTAAAACTTTATTGCTTGGCTTTCTTTTAAAAGTTCAATCTGGCTATCCTGTCTCTTGTATTTCTGCCATAGATGGCTAGAAAATGTACAAACATCTGAATGACTCCTAGACATTTGGCCTCAGGCTTTCTCTGCAGTGCTGTCAAATGTGAATGACGCTTTATTTCCAGTGAAACTGCAGATTTTGGTGTCTGTTTTAAAAGACATGGAACCATTTCTGATAAAATAGTGATAAACTGTTGCTTCCTTTCCTTGCAGATGATCTTTTTAGTGTGATTATGAAACTGTTAAGGAAATTTGTAAAGGAAGAGCATACTAAAAACATAGTTACATTTTTCAAACTTGTAAGAATTTTGTCAAATGCAAACAAAGAAAGATGCTGCAGAGACCATGTGGATTTCTGACAAAGTTTATCTAAAAAAAGGAAATGTCAACAAAAGATATGTTTGCAATTCTGCATGCAATGATCATTGCAATCATCAAAAAACTTCTAGCAAATTCTCCCCTTAGATACCCCTTTTGTAAGGTCACTTGCATGGCTGAATGCTGAATCCATTTGTGAAAAAAGATTTGCCACAGAAAACAGTCTAAAAAAAAAAAATGTCTTTCCCACATGATGGAGAAAACAAGTCAGCAAGTCTGATTGTGATGATGTCATCAGTCAGTACAAAGTGTTCGAGGAGGAAGCTGCTGGAAATATTGCTTTCAAGAATTTCTGCAAGCATGAAGACCATCTGGACGCCTTGTTCTACTCTTCCTTGTTTTTGCAACAAAGAATGTCAAAAACTGGAAAGTTGTTTGCAGATTGCTGGTACTCTTTCATGGACAGGCCCCTAAACTAGATGAACTGAAAAAATGTTAACATCATTGTGTTCTGTGTCATGTGCAACAAAAGCCATGAGTAGTAGAAGTAGCTAAAATCTGTAGTCTTTTTATTTTTTTTTTCAATTTCTATTTGTAGTTCTATTCATTAAACCATTACACTTAACTTCACAGGAAATGTGCAGCAATCAAGAGTTTTTGTGACATTTGCAAACCATGAATAGTCTAGATAGCTGAAATGTGTAGCAGTAAGAATCAAAGTGTGTGATTCAAAACTTTCAAGTGTAGTAAAATGCTAAACTGTGTAGAATGCTACGCAAAATGTGTAACATAACCAAGTCTGCATTCGGTTGTGTTTTAACCTTCAACACTTGGATTTCTTCACTGCTTTCAACTGATCCATGTAACATGAATTATTGGAACCAGATGTAGCTTTTCTTTGAACATCTCTATTAAAAGATAAATGAGTTTGTTTTTGAAACTAGTGAACATTAACTGTATGTGTACATGTGCCAGTTTCAGTTCTTGAAATTTCTTAACATAGTCCTGGAATTTTTTTTATACAGATATATGGGAACACTGTCAAAAAGGGAAAAAAATAAGTGTCATTTGGGGTTATAGAAACTTTAGTCTAGACATTTAATTATTGTTTTGTTTGATTTTTTATTTTTATTTAAAAAAATTTTTTTTTTTTTTCAACCTCATTGAAATGAAAACTTATCAATCATTGTTTCATCCAGTTTAGATGTCATTGAATGTTGGACCTGTCCAAAAAAGGTAAAATGTTCCACCCACCCTCATATCACCAAATCGACCCCGGCTTTGCTTAACTGCTTTTTCCTCTGGGTGGCTCCATTTCTTGCTTTTCATCATCTTTCTACTTGGAGCTCTATTTGTTTTGTTTTTTTGTTTTTTCCTGTTTTGTGGTGTAGGTGTTTTATATTTCCCTCTTAAGGCAAGAGAATTAAGAAATTTCTTTGATATCTTTTTTTTCTTTTTTTTTCTTTATGAAACTGATACAAGTGTTAGGGTTGAAGGGTAACCAGTCAGTAGGAAGGAATTCTCTATGATTAAAACAATATAAGAGATCAACTTGCTAACCAAAGCAAGGTAGCAGATTGATGAAACGATTTTTTTTCCTGTTGCTAATTTTAATGTGGCATCATAAGATGGAAATTTTTACTTTGTCAATAATAAAATTATTTATTATGATAATTTTTTTTTTCTCTCAATCTAAAAATATTTGTTAAAAAAGCAGTTGAGCAAGATGATTACATTAACAGCAAAATCTCCATTCAAAATGAGTTAAAAATCTTATAAAACTTTTTACTTTAGCATGATGGCCACATAATCACTTCTATTTAAATCTATTTGGAAAAGAAAAATACTGGTATTTAAGAGGTTTAGTTTGGTACAAGGCTATTTTAATGAAGGAGCCAGTGAAGATAATGCACTAAAGTAAAGCTGCAACAAAATAAAAAAAAAAATGAAAATAAATATTAGTTAAGAATTAATGATTGACAATGTTTCATCTTTCAAAAAATGAAAGTTAAATAATAATTTCAGACAAAAATTCCAGTATTGGCCAATGCAGATTGATCATTAAATATGACTTTTATTCAATCCTCCACATTCAATGATTGTCTGCAATTTTGTTTTTTCCTCTGAATCTGTTAGTGCTGCTTTGTGTGTGTGTGTGTGTGTCTATCCAGACATTTCTGCTTACAGAAAGCTATTTCACTCATTAATCTATAAAAAAAAAATTATTCATTATCTTGGCCATATGCCTGCTGCTCATATCTTTGGTACTTTTACAAGTAACATCATCTTGAATTTATTAGATGAAACCATGTCATTTATTTATTTATTTTTTAATAATGGCTTAATTAGTTTCAAAAGAAAGCAACCTAAATAAAGATGAAAAATATTAGTCAAAGATTTTTTTTTTTTTTTTTTACAATAATGTTCAGTCTGTACAAGGCCCAAAAGCCACTTGAGATAGAGGGTTACAGAGTAAGAGATACAGTAGTTTATGGGAATATGTGGAGAAGATAATAATTAACCCTAGAGTTGAACAGGTTAAGATTGTGGTGACTGGGGAAGCATCCTCTTGGGAGTTGGTTCCATGAAGTGACTCTGGGAAGCAGCTGTTTAAGTTACATGTCACCAATAAAATATGAAGGGAATGAGGTTGGTTTGTTACAATGCATGTGACATGATGGGTCCTAGCCCTGAAGTTTAGAACTAAGGAATTTAGTTCATCTAAACATTTTCCATGGAAATAATGAGAGAATAGTGTGAGGCTTGCAACATTTCACCTGTAAGGAAAGGAGTTGTAGGGTGGGAAATAATTCCCCTCCCCCAAGGCCGCAGAGACTCTTTTGGCCTGTTGAAACTGGAAAGTGAAGACTAGGCAGCTCCTGGCCATATATGGCAGCAATACTCCATTTTGGGCCTGATCTGGCTCTTGTAAGTCCCAGTAGTTGCTCAAAGCAGGGGTCCTGCCTGAGAAAACACGATAGGCGAAAATTCAGGGTCCACTTGGTCATGATGGAATGTCACTAGTTTGGTTTTCAAGGCACTGAATGTGACTAACCAATTTTTCTTGTACTGAACTGTTAGAACCAATATACCATTGTATCATCAGCATAGATATTCACAGATGATCGGGTTACACCTTTAGTCAGATCATTTCTGCAAAGTAGAAAGAGTTTAACTGAAAAGCATGGTGGGGGACACATGCATTGTTCAGCTGGGCCTCAGTGGTTCTATAGCCAATTTTTAATTGACTGTCCTACTGAAGGGGTTTATGGCTTAATGGATTTTGGGATTCTTTGTGAATTGATATTTTGCTGCTGTTGCTGTAAAAAGTTATTTCTGCAGTTTTAATAATAATAGTCATCAACTATATTTAAATGTTTTTGGTTGATTCTATTGTATGAAGATGAGAAGGTATTGATATGACTTCATAGTTATCTTCACAAAAGCCATTTCATTTTCACAATTCTTTCAAAATTCAGAAAGGTATTATCAGGGGTCAGGAATGAATGCAATCATGACTGACTGACAAAATAGGTCTATTTTAAAAAAAAAAAAAAAAAAATTGGTGTGTTGAAATTTTATATATAAAGAAAAAAAAAATCTCAAACTCCCTTGTGGGGAGTATAGGGCCACAGCCTCCCCATGCTAGCTGTTGCTGCTGTGATTTCCATAGCAAGTAGGTTTTTATAGGGGTAGAGTTGGCACCACCTCACACAAAATCAATTTTGGTTTCAACATTGTATTTTTTCTAAACTGATTGCCAATCAAGTCTAGAGAATCTTGTCTGTCTTGCTATTTAATCCATAGCAGAGATGGTCTGAAGAGATGAATTCATACATTTCTTAAGGCTATATATTTGTGCAAAAGCAAACAAAACAAATTTCAGCCATTGTTTTGCATGCTGATTACCGTAATACTATGTGCACATCCAAGTTTAGTATAATTTAAAAATTGCTTTCATTAGGAAAGACCAACTTAAAATGAAGAAGTTGGTAAATATTTGTTGTATTATGTGTAATATTCCAAATGTTCTTTTGCTCTACTAGTTAGCTAACTTGCACATGTGACTCTGGGTGGCAGTGTCTTTGCTATAAAAGTAGTAGATAATAATAATAATTGGGGAAAATATATTTTAAAAATTTGTGAAAACTTTCTAATAACTTAATACAATCTGCCTTCATTTTTATGACGTGTGTAAAGTTGTTTGTAATATTTCGTTAATATTCAATGTTGCAGTTTTTTTTTTAAAATTGTAAATGGAGTGCATTTTACAAAATCTGTTTAGAATTGGAAACAACTCCAAGTCACGGCCTCTTTAAAAAATAAATTTCAAATGCACATAATTTATTTTCTATGGAAAGATTAAAACTAATTCTTATGTTTTTTTGTTTTTTTTTTTGTTTTTTTTGTTTTTTTGTCAATGATATATTTATGTATTTTGATAAAAATCAGTCAGTCAGTTATGTGCCATGCGTGATACATGCTTAGGCAATCATGTATCTTTTTGATACATAATTGACAAGACAGATTTTTTCCCCCGCAGTAGGTTGCCATTTCTTTTTGTGGTAGATCAGTTGCCATCCAAGGCTATAGAAACCAGTCTGTCCTGCTATTTTACCCATAGCTGGAGGGAGAAGAGGATTCACCCCGTTCCCAAGGGTATTAGCACGTAAGTGAATGTAATGGATTCGACGGGAATTCGAAATTGGCTCTCTGATTCCTCAATCCGAACCACTATCCATTACTCCATGACTAAACTTTAATAGAACATTGTTTTTTTTGTTAAGTTACTCACATTTTAAAAAAGTCGGTGTACTTTTTTATTTTTTTAATGTAAAATAAATAAAAAAAAAACAACAAAAAAAAAACTATTCCTGTAAATATTTTGTAAAGATTCTTTGACATATTTATAGAAAAAATATAAGTTTAAATATTGTTATATTAGATTCATGCAAAAGTGTCTTTCTTATTGAGACTCAAGAGCTTGTGTTTGGATTTTGTTGATGATCCCGTTTATTTTTCAGCTGAAAAATGACATTGAAGTAATTGCCCTTCATCTTTATTTCACAGCTTCTTTAGTTCCCAACCAAGGTCTTAGTTATTTTCCCCATTTTTTTCCTTTCATTATGTCACCTGCAGATACTGTCATGTGTTACTCTTGGCAGGCATTATCTTCTTTCTGCTTATTTTATTTTCTTCTTTTTTTTTTTTTTTTTTTTTTTCAGCAAATGTCAGAACC
The DNA here is from genome assembly GCA_903632075.3 of Acanthosepion pharaonis. Taxonomy (NCBI): domain Eukaryota; kingdom Metazoa; phylum Mollusca; class Cephalopoda; order Sepiida; family Sepiidae; genus Acanthosepion; species Acanthosepion pharaonis. Next base: position 298,864 of record CAHIKZ030000810.1, on the reverse strand, counting down.
AAAAAGGGAACCCTTAAAACCACGTAACTGTCACCAGACAAATCTTTGAGTGTCCAGCTCTCAAGCCCAAGGCCATTTGACCACCACTGCAGCATCTCGCACTACCAATTCCTTCCTTCCTCTTGGCCACAGATTTAATTGACACTGCATCGTTACTCTTCTGTCCTTGGTCTCTATTTCTTCGACTTGACCTTTCAAATCTTCCACATTTCCTTTTCTCATTCATTCTCTCCACACACACATACACTTTCTTCATTTCTGTTTTTTTTTTTTTCTCTACTAATGAAATGCTAGCAAGTTTTGTGCAAATCTTGAGGGAATCTTCCAATTGAATGATACCATATTGAGGAAGGGAATCATATTTATAACTTAATTTTACCTTAAAAAAAAAATCTATTCATATAGCCTTTTTTTTTTTTTTTTTTTTTTTTTGGGTGTTTTTTTCTTTAAATTTTTTTTTATGGACTGAATTGGGTACAAAAAAATGAACTTTTTTCTGATATTGAAGATTTTTCATTTATTGAAAATTTGATCTGTAAATAACAAAATACTGAGTAAAAGAGACAAAGCTTTTTTTCTCTTAACAAAATTCATTTATTGGAATCGGTTTTGAGAGTGATACAAATGGTTTTTCTTTCCTCTTTCTTTCACTTCATCTCCATTCTTGTTGTCATCAACATCACTTGTACATTTTAATTGTATATTTTTTGGGTTCCACAATAAATTTTTATTTTTTTTTATTTTTTTTTTTTTTTTTTTTTTATTTATTTTTTTTTTTTTTCAAGTTCTAAACTCATCTTCTGATTTTGTAATAACCTGCTTGAAAGATTTTGGTTTGAACTTGTTACAGCCTCCACACCCAACATCCACAAGTTCCTTTGCGTTGCTTTCATTGTTTGCATAGGTCAATTTGATTTAGCTGTCTGGATTTCATGGCCTGTTTCTGTCTTAAGTGGATACTGAGGAAAAAATGTCGCTCTGTAGGCTTTTTTTTTTATTACTTTGTGTGTATGTGTGCGTGTTTCTGTATTTGAGAATTAAAATGTTATTGAATAAAATTAGTTATGTATTTGGGCCAAGAATATGCTTTTTTTTTTTTCCCCCCTCTCTCATAAGCCACTCCAAGTCTCCATTTGTGTGTGTGTATGTATGTTATAAAAATTATTATAGGACATTTTGTATCCCCTTTCCAAACTTAAATTTAATCATGATGCTTTTTGTCCTGTCCACTTCAAGGAAAAAGAAAAAAAGCAAAATTTATGGAAGCAAAGAAATGTTGAATAATCAGAAAGGGGCAAAATAAATATTGCAGCCGTCACCAATCCTTGACAAACTTTGCAAGATCTACTTTCAGGACATTGTCTATATTCTTTGTGTCACCAAGGATCCCATTATTTGTCATTTGATGATTCATAAGAAAACGTTGCATTAATTATGCATACGTTTTTGCAATAGGATACTCTTTGAACGTTTGTAAATATTGAGAAATGGGAGAAAATTTTTAATTTTTTTTTGTGGGGGGATATTGAAATCAAGATGTATGTCCTATTGTCAAAACCTGTTCTTTAAAAGTAATTTCATTAAAAAAAAAAAAAAAGGCTGGCTTAAAATGTTCATTGAATATAGGAAGCAAATTGCAATGAAGAAAAAAAACTTTGACATAAACTACTTTCAGCAACAAGAGATTTTAGAAAAAGGCTGCAAAATGCAGAAAGTTAATCATGTCTATTTAGTTAAAAAGCTTAATGTCAAAATTTTAAAAAAAATAAAGAGGAAAGGCTAGATTCTTTAATATTGGAGATTTAAATCTTTCTTTCAGAAATGTTATTTGCTGTCTTTTAAGATGCCAGCATAGACTTTTTTTTTTTTTTTTTTCCGACATTTCATTACCACTTTGTATAAAGGGATATCAAAGATGAAAGATTCTGCTACTGCACGAAAAAAAAAAAAAAGAAAAAGTTATCCACCATTCATTTTCAAAGAATAACTATTCCTAAGAAAATCTTGCTAAGCAAAAGAAGTTTGTAAATCTAAGTCAGCCATTTATAAGTGGGAACAGTAGTGAAGCTAACCCCCCCCCCAATCGATGCCAAAAAAAACTATCAGCATAATTTCCAGAATTGCACTTGTTTTTAATGTGACTGTTCAAAATGACCATCATTTGATTCTGTTCAAATCTTATATATGAATATGATTCCTTTTAATCCTTAAAGTATTGGGTCAAGAGTCATTGATGCAAATTCTGTGTTAATACCTATGAAAAAAAAAAAATCTCATTTTTAAAAAAAATGATTTACTTATTTATTTTATTCACATTTCCTCTTCCTGGCTGTGATTACCATTTTCAATAAATGTTTTTTTTTTAGGATCACATTTTGATGAAAAAGGAAGTTTTATAATTGTAATTGCAGTTATCTCCCTTGTTTTAGAGAAAAATGTTCAGAGTTTTATTAATCTGGTATATTTTAATTTATTGCTTAAACATTATTTTTAATTAATACCAGATCCGAGTAGATACTCTATTTTTTAATTTATTAAACAGTATATATTTATTTTTCACCTACCGACCTGAATATATATTTTTCTAATAAGATTTTTATCAAATATTCAGGCTGGCATATGGAAATAAATATTTTTTACTATTTAATAAATAAATAAAAAAAATAACATTTAACAAATTAAATAAATATATAATATATAATATATAATATATATATATATATATATATATATATATATATATATATATATATATATATATATATATATATATATATAAAGGGTGAAGTTTTTGTCAATTTTTCACAAATATTTTCATGAAATGGTTATTTAATTGAAGCATATTAGAAATATAAAAATGGACACGATATGTAGACAATTTACTTGTGTAGGATGATTTATATAAAAGTAATCATTGGATAAAACATAATTTTAATTATTTGAATTGTATCTTTTTTTTTTTTTTTTTTTTTCACTCAGACATTATCTTGCCTTTTTTAAGTGAAATTTCAGATTTGCCAATGTAAAAGGGGTAAAACAGTATAACCCAAGACCCTGGTACCCCAGTCCAAAACCTGGCCAGCATTTGCTGGTCATTCAATCTCCACAATCTCCCTGCCACATTGTGATTTTTGATCTCGGGGATGATCATCTCTTGAACTGTACTTGCCAACTATCTTCTGTCTCTACCCAACTGTTCTGTTAAAACGCCCCAAGCATCTTGCTTTTAGGCACCCTAACTCTGAGCTGGAGTAGGGTGGGGTTTATGGTATCTCTCCCCCCTCCCCATTTTTCTTCATTTAGCATTTTCTTGCATGGCATTATGATTTCCAAATTTGGGAATTACCTCACCCCCCCAGTGAGCAGGCACTGTATTTGCTCCTTCCTGTTGCTCCCACTTCCTCAGAGCCATATCTCTCACTGGTGCTTAGAGAGGGTTGTCTCCACTCAACACAATCTTTCACCTAAGACCATTCCTTCATAGCCTCCTTATATCTGTCACTTCCATTGAACTGTTGCTTACACCACCACCGCACTGAGTGGAGTTAACTTCTCCTTCCACCTAACCCTCCAGGCCTTGCTTCAGCGATCATCCGTCATATCTTTTCTTTTCACATCTGCAATTTTTATCATTGGAGAATGTTCAAATTATCCTTCTTTCCCAGCAAGAGTGAAAATCTCAATTTCGGAGTTTGTTTGCACACATTCCCCCCCCCTCTTCAGGATTGTCAACAATCTTACATCTGCTATAATTATTATTTGTTGAAATTTCTAAAATTTGTTTTTATTTCTATAGCACAACCTCTTTCAGCACTGAGCAGATGCATAATACATCCATGCTGTTCTTAAAATTACATCTGAAAGTACATTTCCCAGGGTCTATCCGAAATACCATTGTCTGTTGGCATCCCTCTACAACTGGTCATTAATCAAATCCTTAAGCTATCTTTAGTCTTTTATCTTAGGAAAGCGAAAAACATTCTGTATACTTTTCAACTCTGGCCAAGTGGAAATTATCCAGGTGGCCATCACAAAGAGAAATATCATCATTCGATTTTTATCATCTGACCTTGCTTTCAGGAAGAAAGGGGGGAAATAGTTTGTTTTTTTTTTTTTTTTTAACAAGATAGAAACATTTTTACTGCTTTTCTCTGTATATCTATCGTTCTATCCCTTAACTCTTTTAGATCTTTTCCAACTTTTTTTTTTCCCCAAAATGTTTAACTTTCTTTCAGCAGGCCACTTTGTTGCAACAGCATTGAAAAACAGAAAATTATTGGTACAAAGTTGCTTTTATCAAAAGCCTTTATTCTAATTAAATATTTGGCTGTGTAATTATGTAACCCCCACTTTTCACTCACTCCTCTTTGTCCTCAGTTGCTAGCTCCGCTAGATTTGTTGAGTAACACTGCCATTCTGGATTATCCTGCTTTGTTTTCTCTCCTTGGAAATCAGGGCTGGAATAAGAACTCCTTCAATAAAATGCTCAACACTTGATAACTCGAACAGGTTTATTGAATATGACTATTATTTACATGAAGGGTTAAGCTATCCCTCTGCTGGATAGTGATTTGAGAAATTTAGTACTAATTTTTATAAAATAGTGGGAGAAACTGCCTTTCATGCATATCACCGACCACTGAAAATGTGGGTGTGTTTCTGCGAGATGACCAGAGAAAATGACAGCTTTGCTCCAGGTCCAATCCTCTTTGTGTGTTGGGGCTCCTCTCTAAAATGTGTCATTGATATATCTCATTTCTCCACCCTTATGAGATCTTGTTAATAAACTTATGGCATTCCCTTTGTTTAGAATTTTCTGTCCTTTAACATAAACCTCAAGATTGGGAATTAGACAAAATCCATATGCTTTTGTTTAAAAAAAATTGGGTCATTCTTTTCTTTAGCGATATACGTTTTTAGTGGATAGTATAATGTAAACAAAACCCCAAGCTTGGGATCTTAGGTGTAAAAGAAATTGGATCACACTTTTATGTAAAAATACACATTTTGGGCAGATAGTATGAATGTGAACAAACCCTGAATTTAATTTCTCAGGTCCAAAAATAATCGGACAACATATCTTTTTATTGATAGGTGGAGAACCTTGGTTCTGCTCAATGTTCCCAACCATTCAACCTACTATTCTGGAAATTTTAATAATTATTATCCAATTAGTAGTCCCTCCAAATCACCATCCTGCAATTTCATGCAATCAAATCTTTGATGAGCAGGGTTAATGCTCTGTTACACCTGATGGAAGGTACATCCTCATTTTATGCAAAGATAACTGGGACTATTCAAATCTAACAAAATTTGATGGGCTACTTACTCTTTAGGAGTCATCTTCAATTTCCCCAAGCATATTAACACTGAGCTCTTTATTGTATATTGAAAAGAAATTCTGACCCATCTCCTTGTATTAAGCACTTCAGTAATTTCTGAAAATAATTTAAAACCTTTTGTGTCCATAAGAAAAATTGGCACTAACTAAACCAAACTCTACAAGTAGAGTAGGAGGAGTAAGCCTATTGGGCTGGTCACGAACAGTTGTTCAGCAACACTCCACAACAATTGTGGAAATGGAGTGAACCATACTAAATGAGAACTAGATAAGGCATATCTCTAGACATGATGATGAGGACAATCTACTCTCCTAAGTTACGTAAAAGGTTTCTGTTCGAAATTCCCTAAAGTTTAACCCAGATTGACAAGCACCTGATGAAGGCCAGAGGGTCCAATGTCTGAATGGTCGTGATGGCAACAAAAGATGAGAGCAATAGTCTGCATGTAAATAATGGATAACTACTTGTGCCACAAATTCAAACAGGAATTATGGTCTCCTTATTCCTTGCTCTGATTTTTCGCATGACCAGAATTAAGACTCGGTAGAAATCTGTAAAGCTTGGCTGTGATGTCAACCAACACACACACACACAATACTCGCCGTTCTCACCTAACCTAGTACTTCCGGATTACGACAGATTTCAATCTCTACAAAGTTCACTTGATGGGAAGAGTTTCACTTCTCTAGAATGTTATTTAAAAAAACAACACTTAGACCAGTTTGTCACTGTCGTTTTTCTCGCAGAGAAAGCACAGTGATAATCCAAATAGGTTAATTAATGTGTCTCTCCAAAAGTGTATAACTGGCAAGGACAAAGGCAAAAGACAACTAAACTGCTTCAATAGCAGTGCGATTAGAACATTCTAGAGAGTTCTACAACTTTCCAATCATTACTATTGGACAGATCCGCATGGGTGCAATTTGCATTGGACAGATCTAGAGGCTAGCGCTAACTCCCCACTGATGCTGCACTAAAAGCATCAAAAACACACTCACTGGCTAGGCTTGGGTGTTCTCTTAGATCGTCTAGGGTTGTTTGGTCAATACTCTGGTATAGGCAGTTTGGTCTGAGGTAAAATTGGTTTGGTTTGTCCCTGAGCTCGTTTCAAGACCTTCATTGTTAGTCTCATCGCTAGGTTCGTCATTCTCCGCAGAAGCTTAACGCGGACGTAGCTGTTCCCGGTATCGTCTCCATACGGGGCCATGAGGAAAAACCTTGACGTTGAAGCAACGAGTACCCAATTACTTCGTGACGACTGGTACCCATTGGGGATGTTTGTCTTGGTGAGGTCCAAAGTACAGTGCATATACCGCATCACCAGCCTTGTACTGCCTGGTTACCTTGGCGACACCTCCCGAGTTTGGGGTCATCCCAGCCTTTGATGATATCTTGGATTACTCGCCCTGAGCTGTGTGTGTGAATTAATCCTCGTCCGTATCTGCAGAAACATCAAGAGCTCGCTTGGAGAGAATTCACATGATGTCTGCGTTCTTCGGTACTGCAGCAAGAACTCAAAAACGGTAGATTTTATCAAACATGTACATGCTCCATTAGAATCTGGCTTGATAAATTTGATAAAATTTACTATTTTGGAGTTATCGACAGTAAAAGTTCGGATTCATTCACGACATTGGTGGCTGCCATTACTGGCGTTGTTTGCTGACATTCGCTGCGGAATAGTTATGATTGGAATATTCAATTGTCTTGATTCTTGCGCACACAATATAGTCCTCTTGCGCAGTAATTGAGACAAGTTCAGACGCGTAAGATCAGTAAAAAAACAAAAAACGCCGTTAACTACGTTCTTCCGCGCTTAGCCTTCCGCAGCGAATGTATGCAAACAACGGCAGTAATGGCTGCCGCCAATGACGTGAATGAATCGATAAGTCCGAAACGGTAGGTTTTATCAAATTTATCAAGTCAGATTCGAATGAAGCATGTACAATTACACATAAATGTAAATATTCTGGACATTTTTAATGCGAACTGAGCGCGGGTGCTAAACTGTAAATTAACCGAAATTACTTTCAACATGTGGAGTAATTTTATACATATATTTTTATATAAAGAACAACATCATTCAAGAAGACAGAAAATCTACTTGTTTTTACAGAGCTGAAAAAAAGGGGAAGAAACATTATAATCTTTGGTATTAGAAAGTGGGTGCAATGTGCCACGTGGCTGGCTGAAATTGAGAAGGCAGCCTTGGAACGAACCGTCATTGGAATAGCGAAAGTTGCCTTTCAAAAGCTAAGCAAAATATTAAGAGACAGGAAAATTTCGTTGGGATCAAAGATAAAAGTGTCCAACTTTTGTGTAATATCATTCCTCGTATGTGGCAGTGAATGATACAGAAATTTCATCCCAGATGAAGAGAAGACTCCAAGCAACAGAGATGTGGTTCTACAGAAGAATGGTTAGAATACCATGAACAGAATATGTAAGCAACGAGGAAAATGAAAACGAAAAGGACAATTGCATGTGGATAGAGACAATTGAAATGCTTGGCGTGCCTAATGAGGAAAGAGGGCTTGAATAATTTAACACTCACAAGACATTGAAAGCAAGAAGGACAGAAGGAAAGGACGAGTAACTTCTCTAACGGGTTTGTGTAAATGGATGGCAGAACATAGACTGGGACGGGTAAGCAAGGAGACATATTGCTTAGAAGATAGGAAGTAGTGGAGAGCCATGATCGCATATGTCCTGAAAAGATACAGTACATGAAAGAAGTATGGAACAATGTAAAATCCGAGGAAAATTAAACTCTGTCGGTCTTTCTTGTGGGGAAACCAAAAAGTAGTCATGTGATACCCATGTGCATTATGGGATATTTGAATTTGTTTATACCTTCCTTTAATAAATCTAGCAATAAGGAATTGATTTTAAAAACATGGTGAAAGTTCTTCCATGATCGTAGTTTTACTTTGTATCAGATGTTGTTGGCAAATTTTGCAATTGGTGAAAAGGTTACTTGTTATGTTACGGCTGAATAATGTTGGCCAGATGGAGGTTAAAATCAATGTAAAATTATGCACAGCAAGATTGACTAATGTCCAATAGTTCAATCGAATCAGTGACCGACCTGTCTCCCATCAACAGAGATTCGTTTATAAACTCATTTGTTGACGTATTCAGTGGCCAACATGTCTTCCCAACCGGCGACAATTTAATCCCTGGATCAGACGAATATGGCCCGACGTCTCACGCTGCCAATTTTGTTTCTTGGAGTGTTTCTCATCTTGGGTCTTCTGGCCGCCGGGAAGCGTCAAATGGTTCTTGATGTTAACAGCTCTTACGTTCAGAAAGCGGCCGAGTATGCAATTTCGAAAATAGCTTGTCCCTGTGCTGCGACTCATAATGACAACCATGAACACCATCGACTTCAAATGACGGATATAAGAAGCGCTGAGATGCTTGTAAGTGTTTTGTCTTCTTTTGTCAATAGGCGACCGTTATAGTTATTACCAGTAAAGTGACCCCCGAATCAAAAAAAAAGGACTCTTTTTCTTTCTTTCTTTCTTTCTTTCTTTCTTTCCCACACGCTAGCACACACTTTCTCTCTCTCACTCTCTCTCTCACATTTTTGCTATTTCCACACGCATACAGACGCGCTGTCTCTCTCTCTCTCTTACTTTTGCTATTTCCATACGCATACACACGTATTGTCTCTCTCTCACGCACTTTTGCTATTTCCACACGCATACACACGTACTGTCTCTCTCTCTCTCTCTCTCACTTTTGCTATTTCCACACGCATACACACGTACTGTCTCTCTCTTTCTCTCTCACACACTTTTGCTATTTCCATACGTATACACACGTACTGTCTCTCTCTCTCTCTCTCACTTTTGGTATTTCCACACGCATACACACGTACTGTCTCTCTCTCTCTCTCTCTCACACACACACACTTTTGCTATTTCCATACGCATACACACGTACTGTCTCTCTCTTTCTCTCTCACACACTTTTGCTATTTCCATACGTATACACACGTACTGTCTCTCTCTCTCTCTCTCTCACTTTTGCTATTTCCACACGCATACACACGTACTGTCTCTCTCTCACTTTTGGTATTTCCACACGCATACACACGTACTGTCTCTCTCTTTCTCTCTCACACACTTTTGCTATTTCCATACGTATACACACGTACTGTCTCTCTCTCTCTCTCTCACTTTTGGTATTTCCACACGCATACACACGTACTGTCTCTCTCTCTCTCTCACTTTTGGTATTTCCACACGCATACACACGTACTGTCTCTCTCTCTCACTTTTGCTATTTCCATACGCATACACACGTACTGTCTCTCTCTTTCTCTCTCTCACACTATTATATTTGTGTAAATGGATGGCAGAACATAGACTGGGACGGGTAAGCAAGGAGACATATTGCTTAGAAGATAGGAAGTAGTGGAGAGCTATGATCGCATATGTCCTGAAGTGATACAGTACATGACAATTTAATCCGTGTGTATGCGTATGGAAATAGCTTTGCTATTTCCACACGCATACACACGTACTGTCTCTCTCTCTCTCACACACACTTTTGCTATTTCCATACGCATACACACATAATGTCTCTCACACATTTTTGCTATTTCGACACTCATACACACGTACTCTCTCATTTCTCTCTAGACATATACACACTTTCTTTTTCTCGTTTCAACATGCACACAGACTATTCTCTCTTACACTCTCACTTCTTTCTCTCTAAACGCACACACACACACACACACATAAAACGAAAATGCAGAACCCAGAATGACGTCAAAATCCGTGAAAAATGTTTAATTTCTCAATACTCAGTTGTGCTTAGTTTAATTTGTAACGTATCTAAATGTAGGTAGAAAAAAAGCAAATGTTGATAAAATAGCGAAAATTTAAAATAGCATTGCCCGGGACTCCAAATCAGGCTTGCCCTTCGGTCTGTTGGTCCGGGGTTACTACGCACTGTGTGAAAGTGGAACTTACACAGCTGAAAAAGCTTAAAGCTATTCTTGGTAAATGGACACAACGAAATTTGATGCGTTGTTAAAGTTCTTAACCTGTCAGGCGTCGAGGTGATCCGTCGTAGAAACGAAGGGGGGTGTTGTTGAAGAGGAAAAACCGAATGAAGCGTTCATGGTATCAGGGATGTGGCGAAGGAAGGCTTGGTCTACATCTCTTTAAAGTTAGTTTCAGAACAAATTATCAGTTTTTACCTTCGGTTACGTTGTCCGGAGTTTTTTGGTGAGTCACTAGGCGCCTCAGAATAATCCTCTCGCTCTCAGATGAAAATGTTAATTGTTAAGGCTGTCCCCATGCAGTGGCGTAGCTAGAATAAACGTCACTCCGGGGCGGTCCGCTCAAATGTCACCCCAATGACCCCGATTCACCCTATGCTGAATGGTTAGCTGTAGCTAAATTTTCATACATGCTCTACCTCTACTTTACTCTACTGACCGGTACGTTACTGTTTACATGTATGATCCAAGACAAAATCCAATACCACAAAATAATCAGTTCAAATCAAAAGCTGAAAACATTGCTATTTTTCCTACTCACAAATTTCCCGACAATTTATTAGAAAATTTCTGACGGTGGGTGGGACAAAACTGGGGGGTCATAAATTATTTCTGGGGGGGGGTCATATGCCAGCCTGCGAAACCCTGTGTCTCCACCACTGTTTTCAGACTATTTTTGGCACCTTAGCCTGGTTGAAAAATTTTGTTGGGGGTGACATTGTGTCACCCCTCCTGTGCTGGCACCCGGGGCGGTCCGCCCCCTCGCCCCCTCTCTAGCTACGCCACTGCCCCATGTCTGTGTGCCTATCCATCCTGACGAGGCGGGAATGAATAATGATTTTCACCGGCCGGCGAATTTGTTTATATTTAGGTCACGAGGACCACTCACTTTAATCGTGAGTTTGAATCCCGTTCTTCTGATTGGTGGGAAATGATAGAAAGGGAGAGTTTTCTTTATCACCCCCCCCCTTTTTTTTCCAGAGCATTCTTTTTTTTTTCTTTTATTATTATTATTATCCAGAGCCAGGTGTTCTTGGTAAATGGATACAACGAAATTTGATACGTTGTTAAAGTTTTTAACCTGTCAGGTGCCGAGGTCATCCGTAGTAGAAACGAAGGTATGTACTATTTCGTTTTTCTTGTTCTCTCTTTCATTCTTGGTTTGATCGACATTTGATCGGATAAAAAGAAGATCGAATAGCAGGAAATGTACCTGCATTTGATTTTATATTTTACTGTTCAGGCGTGTTGCGAGGTGTTAATAGCAGCTCTGTAACATTTTATTGTCTATGCGTTGAAATAACTTTGAGGAGAGTCGTCGCCATAAACAGGATCAAAATCAAGACTTATCAAGAAAAGTCCCGTTCAAACACCTCATTGGTTAATAAAGTCTTCACTCTTAGGTAGTGATAAGGGATATAAGGCTGCATTTTTTTTTTTTTTTTTGCAGATAGTTTTTTTTTATAGGCATCTGTTGAGCTACTAAATATAATACAAACTACTGACATAAATCAGCATTTAAAAATAAATAACGATTCACAAAACACGCACGAAACTTCAAAAGCACAAGACAAAACACTCGAAAAATAACGTAGAAAATAAGGGAAACGTTAACTTACAACACTACATCCAAGCATACAAACTTGGTTTAAATGAGAAGAGAACACTAATTACCTTTCTGGAGTCACGTCAACTCCTAAAAAAAGGGATCTCATTTCGGAATGTAGACACGAAGACATTCTTATTGCGCTCTTTACAACCACGTCACGGCTCCAAATACTAAACAACTAATAATCCATAACCTAAAAGAAATAAATTTTCATTAAAAGCAAACACCAAACTTTAGAACCGAAGGAAGTATAGTAAGAATAAATAAAAACTAAAATGAAATAAAAACAAATAAATAAGACTATAAACAATCCGGAAACATTAGACCTAAACAAAAAGCAGTTTCAGTCTTCTCATAAATGCCTGCATATGGCCAATATATTGAAAGCCTATACGAAGATAAGTACTGCTTAGTCTGAGGATGATTAAGGCAGGAAACTGTTCTATCTATCTATCTATCTATCTATCTATCTATCTATCTATCTATCTATCTATCTATCTATCTATCGTGTTTTTGTGTGTGTCTATGTGTGTGTATTTGTATGTGTTCGCGCGTGTCTGTGTAGATTGCATATGGTTATTTTACGAAGGTATCCTTAGATATGGATAGCGGAACGTGAATAACCTATTGCAATAGATTAAATAAAGAGTTAGGTTCGAATTCCCTTGAAGGTTACTCGGACGACAAACACCTGAAGAAGGCCGGAGAGCACAAGAGCCGAATCGTTTTTATAATGAGGACATTAGTCCGAATAGAATAATGCTAATTCTTTATCTCAGAAATTCAGACATAAATAATAATAATAATAATAATAATAATAATAATCTTTGCAGATCTTAAAAAAAAACTATGAAAGTACAAGGACCTTGAAATCGAAATCTAAAAAATATGGCACATGAGGACATCAATAATTCCAGTTGCAGTTGGAGTCCATGGATTGATTGAAAAAGGTTCTGGTAGACTCATTGAAGGGATTCCTGGTAGCCCTAGCCTTAAAGAAATATAAAAAAAAATGTTTTCACGAGTACAGCCCACACCTTACGAAGGGCTTTATCTATATCTAACTTTGTGTGATCTTAGTTTTTTTTTAAATGCTCAGTGGAAAATGCCATGATGCCTTCTCTGAACTTAGGTCTCTGGTTGGGACCCGGAAAAAACGAGTATACACCAAAAATTAAAGGAAATAATAATAATAATAATAATAATCTTTCTTTCTTCTCAATCGATGGCCAGAGTGGTGATGATCAAGAAAAAGAAGAAATTATTATTATTATTATTATTATTATTATTATTATTATTTATTTCTGAATTTCTGGGATAAGGAATTATTATTATTATTCCATTCGGACCAATGCCTTCAATATAAGAACGATTCGACCATTGTGATCTGGCCATCGATTGAGATTTCAGTAGTGTTAAAGTTTGTATTATTTCAGTTCTTCTACTAGCCTCAAAATCATCTAAACTTTTTACAAAAGCCTTTGGAACTCCTGGGTGTGCTAATGACTATGGGCACTACCTTTCCACGTTTTTTTTGCGATTCTAAAGACAGGTCCTAATATTTCCCTTTTTATTTCGTTTTACCCCTTTTCTTTTATTCTTGGTTTAATAAACATTTGATCGGATTAAAAGAAGATCGAATAGCAGGACTTGTGTCTGTATTCGCTTTTATATTTTACTGTTCATGCGTGTGGGAAGTGTTAAAAGCAGCTCTGTAACATTTTATTGTCTATGCGTTGAAATAAACTTTGAGGAGAGTCATTGGCATTCCAATCTCTCTTTGCACAGTTGAGCTCTTTTATGTTCAGAGGAAATGAAAGAGAAAGTCCTTTTTTGTATCTCTTTCTTTGCGAATTTGTTTACCCGTAAAAGGTTGTAGGTGAGAACATGAAGAGTATATATATATATATATATATATATATAAAGTGTAAAATTAGTCAAACAGAGATTAGAATGTTTGTTTAACATCATTTCGTATTTGAACAGAAAATAACGCAAACGTCAGGCCATGAGTGTTGTTTTTTCAGTGGTGCATTGTGGGTTGTCTATTTTTTATATTCTATAAAGTAAATAATAAACAAATTAAGAAACCGTTATGAACAAAATATTAGTTAGACTATAAAAATCAAATCAAAAATCGGACGAAAAACATCGCTATAACTGTTATATAACGATAAAAAATACTACGTGACTTAAAAATCGAAAACCGAAAAGATTAAATAAAAATATACAGTATAATAAATAAATAATAAAAAACAAGTAAAATAAATTAATCTAAATTAATCCAAATAAATAAACAAACTCCCGATAAATTAACCGTTAAAAAAAACAAGTAAAGATAATTAATCCAAATAAATAAATAAAGTAATAAACAAATTAAAAACTGCTCTCGCCGAAATAATAGTTAGAATAAACTACAGCAGTCAACCCCAAAATTTAATAAATAGCTTTATCTTCCCAAACCAAAACAAAACTATTAAATAAGCGATATAAACCAATTTGTATTACGTTAATAAAACACCGATTAAAATAAAAAATAAATAAATAAATATATAAGATGAGAAATAAAAATAAAAAATAAAAATATAAACAAAAATAAAAATAAATGAAAAAAAGCAAAATAATTTAACCCCCAAAAATAAACAAATAAAAGACTTCCGGCAAAATAACCGCCAAAATAGACTACCTACAATGCACCACTGACCCGTATATATAAATAGCCGAGAAAAAAAACAACACTCCTGGCCTGACGATTGCGTCTAGCATGAAACAGCCTGTTGCCTCTAAGTATTGACTCCAATCCAATGTTACGTGATATATATATATATATATATATATATATATATATATATATATATATATATATTGGAGTAAAAGAACAGGGCCAAATAATACTAAGCAAATAATATATATATACAAGTCAAAAGTGGGCAAACCAAAGTTAATAAGACAAATTGTTCACAAAGTACGAATGGTGTTCATATGCAAAAGGGATACAGTCAAGTGATTATAGTTCTGACTCCAAGACATGAAAGAACAAAAATTGGAAGAAATAATTCATTTTTATTGGTTAGGAAGAAATCCCAGCATCATGCATCTCGTATTTGTCTATAAATTTGCGGGGGAGGATGTTTTTGCTGTCATTCCTTAAATTGAACCCCCCCCCCCACACACACACACACGTACGTACGTACGTATAAAACAAAGAAAATAAGTATTTATGAAAAAAATATTTTAGGCAAGCAGTGTACTTAATACCGAGGATAGGTCATTAATAATAATAATAATAATAATAATAATAATAATGATAAATAACTAAAATGATTACTTCGCTGTATTCAGTTTCGTAATCTTGAAATCAAGTCATCAGGAGACAAAGTATTTTTGATTCAATTTCACACACCAGTAGAGTGAAATAATCTTTTTATATCACACACACACACACACACACACACACACACACACACACACACACACACACACGTGCACGCGCGTGTGTTTGTGTAGAGAGAGAAGGGGGAGAGGGAGATTGAAAAAAACATGACGACATAAACTGGCATGTGAAGACGCGTTATTTGAAGAAAAGCGAAAAGGACATGACACAAAAAGCCCAATACATACATTGTTAGTAAAATAGCTTTTATAATGGCTTAGAGATGCCGAAAGGACCTCAAACTCAAGCATTGTACAATTTATATTCAAACTTTTTCAAAACTGGAAGCAAGATGAGGATATATTTAAAAACAAAGTCTTAGCAAATAAATGTGGTTGGCCGTTAACCAAACTTATATAAATGAAACATTGCTGCCTAAATACACCACAAACACATACGTATGCACGCGCGAGTGTATGTGCGCGTGTTTGTGTGCGTGTGTGTGTGTGTGTGTGTGTGAGAGAGACAGAGAGAGAGAGAGAGAGAGAGAGATCTGTATAAGTATGATGCAAAAATTCCCGCATATATGCATCACCAAAATGGATGCATTTTATTATTTTTTTTTCGAAATGAAAGCAAGAAATCGTTACTCGCCTTTTTAAAATATTTGCCAAAAATCAGTGAACTATCCGATTCAAACGAAATTTTTAGAACTAATTCATTGTTGTATACTGAATATCGTATTTTATTAGAAAACTCCGTGAAAAAATTTGGATGGGTCGTTTCAACCTCGATTTCGATATCACGTGTGTATTTTTTAATTTGTAGGATGTTCGTGTCCGTCAATTTATTTTTACAACGAAGAAAAAAGATGTTGTTTCAATAAAAAAAGAATTATGCAATATCAAAACTGAATAGACGGTAAATTCGCCCCGTATATTAACAAAAATATCTAGTTACTTGATCCTTAAATTTACTGACTTTGAAACACATATCTAGAACTAATATTGGAATTTTAAGAGATTTTTAAATGTGTTGTTACTGTTGTTCATAGTTTTCATCTACAATGACGATTCGATGTAGGATCCTCCATGAGATCGCTAAAAAAAAGCATAGCATGATGAAAAAGGACCTTAAACTTGATGAAAATAATTTTTTACTGTCTAAATGTTTATGTTACTATGAAGAGGAAAGATCAAAGTATTTTTTGGTATATTTTTTTATATTTTTTAATCGTTCCTAGCACGTCCGAGATTTTCATTAAAATTCTCGTTTTTTTTAGTCATCAAAATTGACAGGAAATCGATCATGTTAACCATTTTTTCCATTTTATAAACACTTGTGAAATTTTTCCGTTTAAAAATCTTTTAAAAATCAATTAGTGTTTTCCAAAATTTATTTTAAGAAAATTAGAAATTATAAAGTTTAAGATATTTTGAAACATACATTACTTACTTTCTGCGCTGAAAAAAAAATAGTTTAAAAATAAGACACAGAAGGTCTTAGCAATTGGTAACGATTAACAAGTGATGATTTCATCACGTATTAACATTATAGTGAACAAAACAAGATCTAGATTTAAAATTCAAAATCTAATCATTGATTTTGTTAGAAATTAAAAAGACTCGAATTTACAAACTTTGCTTAACACACACGCAAAAGCGAATCCAAAACAAAACTCGTGAAATTTCACACCTTGATGCGAAATGTTTTTCGGCCAATAGAAAACTAGGAAACATTAAAAAAACAAAATTCAGATAATCTTCAATTCTCAGAAACAAATTCTTTTACGGACCTCTTCGCGAGCCGACGCGAAGTTTGTTCGTCGTCCAATGGAAAAGCCCGAATCATATCCGAGAGTGAATTACCAAATGACCTTTTCAAGCCCCACAAACAAAATAAAAGACGAGCAAGTTCACCTGTCACCAGAGAGAAGGAGACGAGCGTATTAACATGTCCCTTGACAAACGTCAAGCGATCGTTATTATTATTGCTACCTTTCTCCCTCACCTCTTTTATACTTGATAAACGAACGGAACATTTTAAGACTGAGCGATTACTTCAACGATATTCCTACTTAACGATAACCCTCATACATACATACATACATCCACACATACGTTCCTGCCTACGTACACATAAACATATTCTTGCAAGGACTACTACGAACATTTTGACGACCTTGTATCAACCAAAATACCTTAATTTTATTTGTAAAGACCTTAATTGATTTATATGTATATAAATTTGTTGTTTCACTTTACAATTTGATTTTCTTGTTTTATACCACTCTTATGTTGGACTGTCTAACTAACAAGACCAAATCAAACTAATCTGTTTTCACACTCATACACTTCACTATAACTGATAACCCACTATAACAAATTACGTCAGGGAAATTTATCGTACGGAAGGACAGAAGTGACATAATTATCTATTTTTAACTGAACCAACTTATTTACTTCGTTATTTTTCATCATGCTATGCTCTTTTTTTAGCGATCTCATAGAGGATGCTAAGTCGATGAGTGGCGAGAAAAACGTGCCAATGTTTTAAAAATGTCTAAAACGTTTATTCATAAACAGAAATTATTTTTTTTTCGTT
This sequence comes from Acanthosepion pharaonis, assembly GCA_903632075.3. Lineage (NCBI taxonomy): Eukaryota > Metazoa > Mollusca > Cephalopoda > Sepiida > Sepiidae > Acanthosepion > Acanthosepion pharaonis. The sequence goes on along the minus strand of CAHIKZ030000810.1, from coordinate 280,919 downwards.
TAATTCGGATTAGCTTTTTACTATGTCCCTCAAAAGAAAATCAATATCTAAAGTTTGATAAATCTTTCTTGAGGTTTGTTGCGCAGGTCGAAATGAGTAAACTAGAAGACAGAACCTTGTTGTTGTTACTGTTGTGGAGCTTAATTCCTTCAACGGCTTGGCAAACGTAAATTCAAGTAAAAAAAAAAAGAATACACCAAAGTATGGGCAAATAAATTTATAATTTATTTACACACATACAAAACTAATAACTTTTATCTGTTACTGTTACTAAGGCAACAGGAAGAGAGAATGATGAAATTAGTAGACATTACTAATGGCTGTTGTTTCTTTTTGCGCGTCGGTGTTGACATGAGGGCTGCTTTCTGTCGCGTCGGTGTTGACGTCGAAGCTGATCTCTTGAATTTGTTTGAATTAGAGAATATATAGCCATTGTTTGGCTCCGAATTAAAGTTTTGGTTTTTGAAACGAGAGTGACTCTGACTGGTCAATAAATTGTTCGTTTTATTTTGGTTAAAGCGGACGTATGCGTGGAGCTTCTGCGCAGAAAACGTATTTACGCGGTCTGTTTTGGATCGTCGAGCGGTCAACATTCGGTTTATGTAGAAAAATGCAAGAGCCACCACAAGCTTTTATTTTAGTTTTAATGTCAAGCTAACAGATTTAAATATTTCCAATAAGCAATGTGGCGGACTTCACCACATAAATTTAACTTTAGATTAGGAAACAAGACTGACGTGGAAAAGGATATGCAAAAGACATTGTTACACATAAGATATGTATTTAACAAGATGTACAATATCAAACAACGATGTGAAGGAAAGCTTGCATTTAAGTAAGAAAAGGTTGAATTAACCAAAAGTTGTCTCTCTTTAACTGTTATTTTAGTGTTCCAAAGTGCACTGGAAGAATGTTCATTAGAGTCTCTTGTAATGATTGTTCTTGAAAGATATTGCTGTGTAAGAAGAGTTTATGTGAATGTGTACAAGGTATGTTCAGCATCTGAGTGGTGTGTGTGAGTGAGAAAGTTGGTGCATGGTTTCAACTGTCGTGGATTCGTTTGGCAGCTGAAATCTCACTAATGAGGATTAGAAAACTCTTGCTTAAATAAATGACTGTAGGCTCTAAATCGCTGCGCGGGAAGAATTATTCTTCACGTGCAAACGATCTGATTGGTTGACATCGACCAATCAGCGAGCGAGCTTTGGGGAGACTTAAGAAACCTTCTGTGATCCGTTTCTCTCAAAAGTGCACAAAATTGACTAGTTAAAAATAGAGTGATTACAAAATTGTCGCATTACTGCGATTGGTAAATTGCCTATAATAACGTAGTGGTGATTAATTAACCAATGAATGCTTGGCGTTGTATGTGATTTGTATTTTTGTACGAATGTTCGTGACGTAATAGATCCGCACAGCAAAATATTTGATTTATTTCAGTCTGAATTTAAATCGATTGGAATTCATTTTTTTAATTAATATCAGTAAAAACGCCAAAATCCATATTAATAAATCTATCAAGACAAACTAATTCCCTTTAAAAACAGCTTTCAAAAATAAAATATACTTTTCTGAAATATTATTTGAAGAAGATTGACTTAAGTACCTAAAGGATTAAATTAACTATTTCCAGTAGGTAAAATACTCTGATGTATTTCAAATAGAAATTATATAGATTGGAATGTCAAATACGTGGTCGTTTTCAAAAAATCTGTTTACTGGCGGCCATTTCTAACATTTTAACAAGTTTTAAAATAAAATTTAATTATCGATTTTAAAAATCTTCCAAAAATTAAATATATATTTGTGTCAAATTATTTGAGTAAAATTAGCAAATATAAGTTAAACTAATCTGTTTTGAAACAAATATTATTTACTTATAGCATAAAAAAATAGTATACAAGCATTTCTTAACTACGGGTTCTGTCTTTTTCATGTCTTTATTGACGTTATCGATAAGCTACGTGGTGTTGACAGCTAGTATGGATGACCAGAATTGACATAAATTTAAGAAATTTAAGTTAACTCATTTTTTTTAACTGCCTAGTAATTTTTTTTTACAAATTAACATATTTTCAACAATTATCTAATATTTTATTGACTTTTAGTTACGTTTGAAGAAGATGCTTCATGAAAAAATAATAAAATTTAAAATACTATAAAATTTTCTTATATTAAATTTAAAAATTTAATAACTGAGATGAAATACCATGATAGAGGCAACTCAATAATTTATGGCCCACATTAAAATAAAAACATAAAATAAAAATATTTTGTGAAATACAAATTACAAAATAGTAAAACTTACTTTAAATTTTAATGTCTTAAAACTGAAGGGATGATGTTCAAAACCTGTTGAAACGTAAGAAATTAATAACGAATTGGAGACAAGCGAATTTCTCTGTAAAAAGAAGACAACTCTTAGAACACATAACCTTTTTATAATAATGTTACATTTAGACTACCATAGATGCAAAATGGGAATGCTTAAAATAAAAACAAAAATAATTATTTTATTATATTGGTGCAAAACGACTTATATTAAGCTTTTCAATTTTTGATTTGTAAATATAGTTTGTACTTAATTACAATATCACCTAAAAGAAATACGCTGTGTGAGATTTTTAATTTATGATAAATTGTTATAATTAAAATTTACAAAAATGAAAAAATTCTTACAAAAATTCATTATTCATCGAAAGTTTTTTTCTTAAGAAATTAATGCCCTAAATATAACTCATTTACAAAAGCAATTAAAAGTTTTTCTAATTAAATAATGTTTTATTAAATTTTGTTTTAGTTTAACATTTGGAGCAGATTTTCAGAAAATGAGAAAAAGTTTGAAAAAAAAATTAGATGATTTACATTCTCCAAGGAGTCTTACTTTTAATTAATAAAACAAAGTTTGGACATACGATTTAATTTCTCGAAATTTCATGAAATTAATTAAGTGGGGTGTAAAATATATATAAAAATATTTTTTACCAAGATTTTCTAAAACAAAATATTTAAAAAATAATTTCATTCATTTGTGAATAAGTTCTGAAAGTTTCATTAAAATCCAACAATTATTTGATTTTTGCAAGAATTTCCAAGTAAATGTTTTTTTCCACTGGGAAAAAAGTGAAAAAAACACTTCATTGTAAAAATGAAAAGGTTTCTTAACTAAAATTTCAAACGTGATTTCTTGGTTTTTACTCTTAATAATTACATAACCATTTTGACGATAAACTATGTTTTTATTAAGTTTGTGGCTTTCTTTTCATCATGCTATGCTGTTTTTTTTCTAGCGAAAAGCTGACGTGCCTAGATTAACTGATTTAAACTTTGAATATTCTGATTTGAAATAAATTTTAGTTTTAGTTTAAAATATAGCAGAAAAAAACATTTTTAACATATAAGTAGGTGTTTTTATGAGGTGTTCACAACTCTCTCGATAAACTTTGGGAATATTTTCTGAGGAGGATATAACTGTAACAATTCCTTGACGAATATAAAGTCAACGCCTTTTTATATATATTTTTTTTTAATTACCCAGTTGAGTAATCTTAAAAATTTAGGAAAATATTCTAAGTAGTCTAGAATTTTATTGAATGGTAAGAACTTTGGCATTATAGTCTTAGGAAAAACGCTCGTTGAGGAAATGTTAGAAAATTAACAATGACATTTAAATTTACTACAGTTACTGCTCTTATTTTCTGATAATGTCGTGTATGGACGTTTATACGCACAGACACAAAATTCAAATTAAAAAAAAATATATTGGGGGTCATTGAATTGTAGTAAGCTTTATTTTCCATTTATGACTAGTAAATAAAGTTTTTACTAAATAACAATATCCCCTAACTGCAGACAGATTTAAATCTTTGTAAATTATTATAATTAAAATTTAAAAAAATGCAAATAATTTTTTTTCTTAAGACAATAGCGCCCATAATATATCTTCTTCACAAAATCAATTAAAAGCTTTTCTCATGAAAGGATGTCTTAGTTTTATTGCATTTTTGTTTTATGATTTACAGCAGATTTTCTCTGACGTTTGATAATAAAAAAAATATGATGATTTAAGTTTTCCAAGGACTTGTGTTTATAACTTATAATTGCATTAATACTCTGCAAAAATGAATGTATCGAAATTTTCTAAGACTAAATAAGTGGGAGGTAACAAATGTAAATTTTTTTTCTAAAAATGAAAAGTTCCTAAAATAATTTCTTCCATTGGTTAATAATTCCTGAAAGGTTCATAAAAATCCGACAATTATCTGTTTTTTGCAAGAATTTCCAAATCTGTGTGTTTTAGCTGCAAAAGATGCTACAATTTCCCATAGTAATCTATGGTCATCAGCTGACGCAAGACAAAACAAATTTACCAAAATCTTGAAGGTTCTAAAAATGATTAAAAATAAAATTTAATAATAAAAAATACTTTGATTTTTCTTCTTAATAATAACATAAAGATTTTGACGATAACCTTTTTTTTTTTTTTATTAAGTTTGGGACATTTTTTTCATCATGTTATGCTCATTTTTTAGCGAATATTTAGAGGTTTCTCGTAAACAGACACACCAAGCGGCGACAATATGTTCCATGCTTGAACGCAATCTTCAGCTCATCTCCCCCTCTCTCCTCCTCACCCCCTCTCTCTTCCCTCTTCTCTCTCTCTCTCTCTTTTAAACAAACAAAACAAATTCACGTCTTATGGCGGGCTATTTATACATATATGTTTCACGCGCATGAGAATTTAAGTTGCGGCCGACCGACCTTAAAAGGATATTTTTCCCCTTGGGAGGGAATGAGAGAAGAAAGAACGTCACTTTTTTATGTTGAATATCAAAAAGGTGCATAAAATAACAAATGAGACTCTAAACTCTTAAATGAAATTTGAAAACAGCAAACATTTAAATACCTGCCCATTAAAACAAAATCACAAAATACAATTTTTACAAAAAAGTCAGTTGTCATTCTTCGACCAATTTGTCTTATCCCAGAATCATTTTGGGAAACATCACTATACTGTCGATATGGAAAAAAACAAAAAAAAAACTCTTAGTTATACTAAGAATTTTTTTTTTCTTTTTTCTTCTAGTTTTTTTTTAACATTAGCCAGAAGGAGGCTTACACAGGAGCGTCTCTTTTTTTAAAATTTTGGATTTAATGTAATTATGACAAAAAAAAAAAAAGAAAAAGAAAAAAAGCCTTTCGCTTTCATTGTTTGCCTTGATAAAGTCGGAAGACGAAACGCGTCGGCAAAAACTGAGATTTTTTTTCCAATTGTTGTTCTTATACCAAAAATGCTTGCACAAAATTTACTCTTTTGTGCCTTATTAGAAACAAAGCAGATAACAGATTAAAATAAGACTTATAGGTTCTTAAAAATAGTTTATTTTTTAACCATTTCACTGCAACAAGTCAATAATGCTACTAGGACGCAGGGAATGAAAGAGAATGAGAAGAAAGACGTTAGTAAGGAGAAAGGACAATAAAAGAACAGCTTTCAGAGAGACAGAAGATAGCGTTTGACGATGCATTTAAAGTTTTGAAGATTGTAGGTGGCAGGGGAGCAAGAAATTTGAAAGGAATTCCACATGCGAGAAGTGCGAGAGAAGAAACTGTTAGAATAGTAGAGGCAGTTGCATCTGACTAGTTCAACAGTAAAACAGTGAGACCTAATTGCCAATCTAGTAGCACGTTTAAATCCATGCCGTTGAGAGGCACCAAGGAGGAAAGCTCATCAGAACAATTGCTATGAAAATATTTGTAGAAAAGACAGCGGAAAACGACGTTACGACGGTGAGAAAATGGCTGGAGTCGAACTGCCAGGACAGGATCGATTACATTGCAGATCCTTCTTTGGATTTTGTCAAGAATCTCGAGATATACAGCAGGATAACTTGACTTGAAACGGCAGTAGTATTCAATGGATGAACGAATGGTAGATTTCTAATTGTGCAAGATGGATTCTGTTTAGAAAAAAAATCTGGTCTGACACAGTAAACCAACTTTCCTAGCAGTAGACCTAGCAATTAATACAATATAGTCACTCCAGTTCATATCAGTGGAAAACGTGAGTCCAAGAAAACGCAAATAGTTGCGCTCCTGGAGTTTAGCATCAAGCATACTGATGGTAGGCAGAGAAGGTTCTATGCGATGTTTAAATGAAAGCAGTTTTGTTTTGGAGGCGCTAAAATTTACAAGCCGTTCCTTGCTCCAGTTAATCACTGATTGGAGGCCCTTTTCGAGAGCAGTTGCCAGTTTAACTTTGTTGGATCTGTCAGATTTGTTATTAAGTTAAATAGTTGTGTCACCTTCATAAATACTTACTTGGGAATTGATTACATGGAGAAAGGTTATTGATGAAGATCAGAAAGAGCCTAGGTTCAAAGATGGAACCCTGGGAGACTTCCGCATTAACATGAAATGATTTAGAAGCGTGCCCGTTCAACACAACCTTCATTACATGATTTGTTAGGTAAGATTGGATTAAGGCAAATATTCGTCTGGTGATACCGTAGCTCTTGAGCTTGTAGAGAAGGCCGACATGCCAAACCCTGTCAAACGCCTTTGAGCTATTTAGAGCCACAGCCTGAGCTTCACCGTTCTTGCCTAAAGTTTGACAGATAAATTCAGTGATGACCATTAACACATTGGCAGTAGACTCGGGGAAACGGGAGCCATATTGTTTAAACACAATACAATATTCAAATAATGGGAAAAAAACCTTTGAGAAGATAATACAAAAATTTTAAATAAAGTTGAAATTACTCTTTATGAAAAAAAGGTACACCCGTTTAATAGGAAGACGTAAACCCGAGAAGAACGCTTTGGAAAAATTCATGCCCGTCATGGACGTTTAACTTCTTTTTTTTTTTTTTAATTTATTTCTGATTTCTTTTAGATTCCTTATCGTTGTCGTCGGCACCGGCGTAGTCGGCGTGTTCTTCCTTTTCGTCGTCGTAGAAGTCATCGGTGTCGTCTTTGTGAATGCCGAAACCTTTCAGCCTTTTGTTATCTTAACGCCTTTTAGCGACAATCTCTTTCGCCATCTGACTCCCAGCAACCATCCCGCCAACATCGCATGTAAAATGTTAAGTCCCTTCCTGTCGAAAACCAGGTCACCTCCCGCGCTGGCTTGTCGGCCGGGAGACCTAATCATTTTTCCTCAGCAGCAAGGCAGATCAGAACTGACATCCTCGATCCGAAAGTGACTTGCTCCGTCGGCTGGGGCTTCAAAATACGCCGACTGTGTCTCTTCTGATCAATGGGGTGTCCTGGGTATGACGATAAACTACATACGGCAGCAAAGGCTCTGATCAGGAGGTTTTGAGGATTGTGGAACCACCTATTAATTGCTGGTGTTCCTAGGTCAACATTGACCCAGGGCAGTAGTACCTGTTAGGATCCTAGCTATGGGAAAATAATGAAGTCCCAAACTGAGGTCAAAACACTGTAAAAACAAAATAGATTTTAATACCACCAATACATGTTTTGAAAAAAAAATTACCAGCAATACATTTTTGGAAGAAAAACAATATTAGCAAAATCTTGTCGGCATTAAAGGTTTAATTGAGGTTGATATGCCGTAAACGAAACCAAACAAAACGTGACTGTTAATATAGACCATCAACTGGAAATCATCAATATCCGGTTGATTACCACTTGATCTAAAGTCCTTTGTTTTATTTATTTGTTCTTACCTTCCTCTTCGGTCAAGTGGATGCAGCTTTGAACACCCGGCTTCAAAGACCCCATCTGCCTGCCATAAAATAGAAACACTGGAGATCGAAATAAGATCACACCTTCCTCTACTAAGTGGCTTGTTCCAATCTAAGTGTTACGGTGGTATTGATCATATGTTAAAGAGGGATGTTTCCTTGTGATGGAGGGAGATATATATTTACGTATCAGGTCATCCCATAAGTTCTGTCCGAATTTTACTTCTTTTTAAAATGAACGAAATTTAAAGAGTATTTTATAATGTCTAATGGAGCTGAACATTATTTTTATGTTTAGATGCATTTAAACTGATCAAATTTTATTTCAGAGAACAATAAAATTAAATTTTGTTTGATTAAAACCCTGCTAACATGGAAGTACCCAAGAATCATTTGAGGCACATAATGCTTTATGAGTTCAAGAAAGGAAACTCAGCAGCCGAAGCGGCTAGAAACATTCACTCAATTTATGGAGAGGAATGTGTGAATGAAAGAACTTGCAGAAGATTGTTTGCAAAATTCAGAGGTGGAGATTTCCCCCTTGAAGATGAAGATCGAACCGGATGTCCAGTTGAGTTTGATGAAAAGCTTCTTGAAGCAGCCCTTGAAGAAAATCCTGCTTTATCAGTTGAGGAATTGGCAGTGGTTCTCAGTTCAAACCATACAACTGTTCATCGTCATCTTCAACAACTTGGAAAAGTTCCTAAACTTGGAAAATGGGTGCCTCCTGAATTGTCTGAAAGCGACCTCAAATTTCGAGTTGACATCTGCTCTTCTCTCCATTCTCGCCAACTTGTTTCACCTTTTTTGGATAGACTTGTGACTGGCGACGAAAAATGGATCTTTTATGTTAAGCGTCGTAGACAGTGGCTTGGTAAAGGGGAAGGACCCCAGCCACAGCCGAGAAGGGAACTTCATGGGCAAAAGGTTCTTCTTTCAATCTGGTGCGATCGCCAAGGAATAATCCACTTTGAATTCTTACCACCTAATGCAACAATTAATGCTCAAATATACTGTCAGCAATTAGAGCGTTTGAACCAAGCTTTGAGGAAAAAAATGACCTGCTCTAGTGAATCGAAAGGGGTGATGTTTCATCAGGACAATGCGCGACCCACACAGCAAGAATCACGTCACAAAAGATCGAAGAACTTGGTTGGGAGAAAATTCCTCATCCACCTTATTCTCCCGATCTTGCTCCTTCAGACTACCATTTGTTTCGTAGCTTACAGAATCATTTGGAAGAAACAGCTTTTGTAACACAGGAAAAGGTTAAAACTGACATTTGTGAGTTCTTCGAATCAAAGCCAAAAGAATTTTACAGTAATAGAATTAGTAAGCTTGTTAATAGATGGAAGGAAGTCATAGATAATCAGGGAAAATACATTGTTGATAGAATCTGTAATTAAAAGTAACATTTGGTCACTTGTTTTCTTTATTCAAAATTCGGACAGAACTTGGGATGACCTGATAATATGTTTGAGTGGAGGTATTATTATTGAGGTGCTTGTTCGAACAGGAGATAGTCTAAGTGATAGTATTGTGTTGTATGCGACACGTGGTTCACTGGGGACTAATATATGATACAGAGGAGGAATGACACACGTCTTCTCCTTACAGCTTCCTATAGTCGAAGAGCGAAAGAAGAAAGAGAGTTTGTGTGTGTGTGTGTGTGTGTGTGTGTGTGAGAGAGAGAGAGAGAGAGAGAGAGAGAGGTGGGGAGAGAGAGTTTGTGCCTTTTTCTTTATATACTGATTTATACAAAGTCACCTAGGTTGCCAGAAACGTTCCTTGGCAGACGAGGTGATGTAATCCATGACATGGCGAGGTATAGCTGCCCTGCGTATCAAGGCTTTAAAGAAAATCAATACTTCAATGACCGAACATCATTCCTTTTAAGGGTTAATTCTTTTTTAATCATTTCACCCAAGCAAGGCAATAAAGCCACTAAAATGCAAGGGGTTGCTGAGTGTAAGATAATATAAGAGAAAGAAAACATTATTAAAGAGATAGGACAATAAATAAACGATTTTCCAAATGTATCGATCTACGGGGATGAAATTTATTGCTTGAGTTCATTTTTTCTTGGTTAGACGGACAACTTTTTCCCGCCTCTCATCTAAACAACCAAGCTGCCATAAAAACGATGTAAATAAATACAAATCATTTATTTTAGTTGATGAAAAATTCATAAGAACGGACATATATATATATATATATATTTAATTTTTCAGTTTGGGGAAGAGGAAGATTTACTGAAAATTGATGGTCACGTACATACAGAACACGAATCAGGAATTGTAAGTCATTTTCTTTTTTAAATGCCATGTACCCTTTGTACGTAAGCGTTTATGGCTCTCCACAGCATGCTTCTATTTCATTATTTTCTGTGAATTGCTATAATTTCTTGGGAATGATAGTGCAGTTGTTTCCTCTTCCCTTCTCTTTGACTTTTGAATTCAGGGATGTTCTCATGGGTGCTTCTGGTGATCTGTTGGCCTTGTCTGAATATATATATATATATATATATATATATATATATACCGGGTGTAACAGCAAAAGTGTCAAAATCGAGTAATAGCAAAATTGTCCAATTGTTAGATTAAGCTCTAAACCGTTGTATCTTAGAAATGATTAAAGATTTCTTACTGGAATTCTATTGGATTCTACTTTGAGCAATAAGAATGTATAATTACTGTACAAGTTTAACCGAAGTATCGTGATGAAATCGATCATAAACGAAAATGATATGATCATTATTAGTTAATCAGAGCTAAGGAACAGAAGCGCATGAAAGAGTGAAATAAATTTCAAATATATATACATATATTATTCCAGGATAATTTTCCAGCTTATTCAAGATGATCCTCGGCCCCTCTAACCTTCTAACATTCTGTCCTGGAGTAACAAGGTGCCTTACAGGTTTCACGTACGATTTCATTTTCAAATCTTTTTTCACTGCTCTTTGAACTGTCATAGCTGAAACTTCTCTCTCACGCGCCAAATGTCTTATGAATTGAGTTGGATCTTTTCTAATTAATCTCTTTAGCTCTAAAATTGGAATGATGACCTCTCTTCCTGTAGTGACCTCCTGATTCAGTTTTCCTTCCTACTGTTCCCTCTTATTAAAACTTATTCACCATTCAATTGGTGGTTCCTGAATGGACTTTCAAGATGGAAGCCAGAGTATGAATGTTCGTACCATTATTGAAAACATGAATGATCTTTTTTCCTTCTCACCATTGCTCATTTGAGAAGAGAGTGGGGCAGGCATGAAACGATTTTAATCTGTTCTCTTTCTAGCTGAATAACTCAAAGGGTATTTCAGTGATTCTTACGAAAAATGGTGTCAAGATGGCTAAACGTCATATCTGAAAATCTGGCAAAAAAGAAACTCAATTAGTTTAGTGGTTTCTTAGATACTAAACATTTTGTGGAATGGACAATTATGCTGTTACACGATTTAGACACTTTTGCTGTTACACCCGGTATATGCAATTTTGTCTGGGGGTTAAAAAGAGATCATCAGCTCACAATAAAATGATCTAAATTACAAACAAATCCTACAAACGACAACGCAAACATCGACAAAAAGCTTTAGTATACACCTCAGAGAAATGATTGCATATTTTAAAGAACATATACGTACACAGAGAAAAAAAAAGTTTGTGCTTATCTGTTGGTAGCAACATGTTCATACAGAGAACTGTTCTGGACATCTGCCTCCTTTTGCCGCCGAAAACGAAGAGAGAGAAAGAATTTGATTTTTGTTTCAATTGGCGGTAAAACGCTTGTTCTGGTGCACCATGGGAGTATTCTGTATTCATTTATCTATTTTTATAATCTCACTTTTTCTTTATTTATTCTTAATTATCATTCTTATCTATATTTTAAAGTATTGTTATTATTTTAATTTTAATTTTTCTTTTATTATTAATTTTGGTTCCATATTTCTACATAGTCTAGCACTAAGGATTCGAGGTTATTTAAGGATTTATTTGCTGCTATCACTACAGTGTTTTTCTCTTAAAGACTGAATTTAAAACCATAAAGAAGGAACTAATTGTCTTGTCATCCTTCTCTTTCTATATCTGTTTCTGCCCAGTCTACTCTGCTATTTAACCCATAACTTGGGATATTAGTTACCTGTTTAATTTTTGCGTTTTGTCCTCTGATGGATTTGGCTTTATCAAGCCCATCGGAGGACGAAACACATCGGCTAAGGTAAGTTTTCCTTTTGTGTTTATTCACACACACACACACACACACACACACATATATATATATATATATAAGCAATGTTCAGACCACTCTTGATAGCCTGAAGATTGTGTTCAAGATTGCGCCACTCGGTGTTGACCTCAGTGTCCACTTTTATATTAACACACTCTGGCGCTGATATTGGGAATTTTTACTCTTAAATATAGCATATCTTAAAACTATTTTTATTACACATCTCTCTCTCTCTTTATATATATATATATATATATATATATATATATATATATATATATATATATATAGTGGACTCTCCTGTCGTATTCGACGTATGAGGGTCAAGCAGCTGAGTTCCTAGGAAGCAATAGACCAGACGCCAACACATATGATTTTATTATAGTGGTGAAGGCTTACCACACTTTTTGAAGAGCCCAAACGACCCTCCGCAGAGTTGTCCTTTTCTTAGACCAGATGCCATCCAAAGCTATAGAACCCAGTCTGTCCATTGCTTGGGGCGGGGGAGAGGAAGAGGGCATTAGCAAGTAATGGATCCGACTGAAATTCGAACTCTCCGATTCCTCAATCCGAGCCGCTATCCATTACTCCACTGTACTTATATAATATCAAATTTGTCACTTAGTTTCGTAGATGGACCCTCCAGCAATCACTCTGTCCACTCGTCAGAGGATAGTAGCAATTCTGTATGTGCATGTATATATATTCACAAGACATTCCACAGTTTCTTTTAATTACCTGCGAATTGCTATGATATCTTGGGGAAGATAGCGAACTGGTTTACTTTTTGCTTTCTCTATGGCTTTGAATTCAGAGTTGTCCTTTTCCTAGACAGTTACCAATGAAGTCTAGCGAGCTCAGTCTACTCTGCTATCTAGCTATCATAGCCGAGGATGTTATTATGTAACTATTTGCATTATAAAGATTAATGGTCAGAGTTGAATCAGACCAGGAAACAGTAGTGTTAAAAGGTGCTCAATACACGTGAGAAAGAAATATGTAAAAATAAAAATAACATGTAGATCTTTTAACTTTAAAAATCAGGAGGTCAATTAAAATACGCGTCCATGTTTTTTTTTCAACTTTCCTTTTCCCCTTTCTTTCCTTTAACACCCAATGTCCTGCCTTTCAATCATCATCATTATTTTGAAAGATAATTATGTAGCGTTAAAGTGGTCATTTTAAAAGTATCGCCCGAAGAGACCGTCAGGTCGAAATCATGGTCGCGTATTTTAATTGACCTCCTGATTTTTAAAGTATATATATATATATATATATATATATATATATATATATATATATATATATATGCGCGTGCGCGTGTATGTGTGTGTGTGTGTGTGTGTGTGTGTGTATTTTTTAATCATTTCACCCCAAGCAAGGCAATAATGTCACTAAGATGCAAGGGGCTACTGAGAGTGAAAGAGAATGACAAGATTTTAGAAGCAATTGGAAACTCAATCTTAAACAGGTAACAAAGGATAAACCTCTAATCCCGAAGTTAGTGGAGTAGTCCATTTATTTATGAAAAACAAAGATCCTAAAAATATATGGGGGATCGGAGTCTGTCTATATTTCTGAGATGAGGTATTATGTACACTATTTACATTATTCGGACTATTGTCCTCATCTTTGTCGCCATATTTATCACAGCGTTTCGGCCGTTGTACGCTCCAGCCTTCTTCAGGTGGTTGGAATTTCGAACTGAACCCTTTATTTCGCTCACCGTGCCATGTTTGATGAATGTCAGTTATCTCATGTTAATTTCCTTCTAAAAGTTCTCCACTGCCTTAACCGCGTATTGAACTCACACTCTTTGGGCCCTGTCACTGGATCTAACTAACGCCTTTATACACTGGGTATGAATTTTTGGGTATTATAAACCTAATGTCATCAGCAAGGTTTATAAATTTCTAGTATGATGCAAACCCGAATTAAAATTATGAATATACAACACATCATACGAAAATTTGAAAAATACAATAAAAAGGTTAAGCAGAAAGACCTTGCCGGTTGAGTTTAACAAAACATACCTTACACACACACACACACACACACACACACACATATATATATATATATATATATAGGCGAATGAAAATTCTTTGTTTAAGATTTTGTATTTAATTTTTCTATGGTTCGAGGGATTTTAAAACTTTCCTGGGAAAATTTGAATATAAATTGTCCATTGTCTTCTGAGTGCTTTCGCCTTTCATTCGCCAATAGAAAGAATTGATGGATTTATTCTGAATCCGACATTTTATTTACTCCAAACGTTATTATAGTGGACACCTCGTATTTGAAATAGACGCCCTATTTTTATTTATTTATAAAACAGAATGTATTATGTATATCGGCCTTCACATTCGCTAAATCTTAGTGAAGAAAATAAAGAAACCACCGTTTGATCTGGCGTGCTTTACCGCTCGGCCACAAAGAACGTCAGAGTTAATCACGGCTCTATTTTCCCTTTTTAAGGAAAGCACATTCTCTTTACGTATTTTAGTTTTCTCCAAAGCCCATATCAGCTCCGTTTTTGAAACTTAAACAAAAAGTAATTTTTAAAGAGTTAATGGATTTATTTTTGATCCACCATTTTTATTTATTTTTGATCCAACATTTTTATTTATTTTTGATCCAACATTTTTATTTATTTTTGATCCAACATTTTTATTCCTTCAAACGTTGTTATAGTGGAAACTTTCCTATTTGAAGCAGACATAACCTAAGCACAGGCAAATAGATAGAGTAAACACTGTTTAATAAATAAATAAAAATGGCGTGCATTCTGCTTCTTTGTTGGTGTTCTTGTGTCCCTACAGGCGCAACGTCATCCATACAAACACAGATCTTTCACTGCAGCTTATGAAAGCCAAATGCACACAGAAAACATTTCACAGTTTATGTTAAAGTTCCACACGGTAACCCTAAAAACCGAATCGTAGAATAAATAAATAAATAAATAAACACTTAAACTAAGAAATTTGATTCGTCCTCATTGTCATTATTTCCCTGGCGTCCGTTTAAACCGACCACCATACATTGTGACCATTTTGCTTGAAGTTCAGTTTCTTGATTTCAGATGAAAATTTGTAAATTTTCCAGTATCTATCTATCTATCTATCTATCTATGTATTTCTGTTCATTTCTATCTATCTATCTATCTATCTATCTATCTATCTATATCTATCTATCTATCTATCTATCTATCTATCTATCTATCTATCTATCTATCTATCTATCTATCGCTGTTCATATCTATCTATCTATCTATCTATCTATCTATCTATCTATCTATCTCAGTATGTACATACCTATATCAGCATGTGCATCTCTCTCTTTATATATATATATATATATATTTCTGAGATGAGGTATTATGTACATTATTTACATTATTCGGACTATTGTCTTCATCTTTGTCGCCATATTTATTACAACGTTTCGGCTGTTGTACGCTTCGGCCTTCTTCAGGTGGTTGGAATGTCGAACTTAACCCTTTATTTCGCTCACAGGACCCAAAGAGTATGAGTTCAATACCCGGTTAAGGCAGTGCAGAACTTTCAGAGTGAAATTAACAGGAGATAACTGATAACTGACATCCATTAAACATGGTTAGATCCAGTGACAGTATCCAAAGACTGTGAGTTCAATACCCGGTTAATGTAGTGGAAAACTTTCAGAGGGAAATTAACAGGAGATAGCTGATAACTGACATCCATTAAAAATGGCACGTGGAACTAGATCAGTCTACCCCAGTGAGCGCAATAAAGGGTTCAGTTCGACATTCCAACCACCTGAAGAAGGCTGGAGCGTACAATGGCCGAAACGTTATAATAAATATGATGACAAAGATGAGGACAATAGTCCGAATAATGTAAATAATATATATATATATATATCAGTATCTACATATCTATATATCCATCTATGTCCCTATCTATCTGTCTATCTATTTATCTATCTATCTATTTCACAGAAACACATATAAATACTCACAGACAACTTAACCCTCTGAAGATGGTCTCAGATGAGATTGAAAGTACTTGGGAAAATATAAAAAAAAAAGAAAACAATTGGAAAGAAAATGTTGGTATTTTTCTTACTCAATTTTCTAAGTCTTCCAAAAAATAATCAGCGAACTTGAAAGGATCACAACGAAAATTAATCGACATATGTCTAAATTATTTAACCAAACCTGTTTGATCTATCTATCTATCTATCTATCTATCTATCTATCTATCTATCTATCTATCTATGCGTACATTTACAGACACACACACACACATATGTATTCATCGGTAGTACTTACAGGTTTTGAAATCGAGTAACCCGCCTATCACCCGAGGAAGAGATTGTCAAATAATCTTCTCATAATAAATTTATAGAATTCATGTTGTTTGTCTCTGAGATTGAACGTGTAGACTAGCAGCCAATGAAAACCGTTTATTTTATTACTTCAAGGATGCTTAAAAGCTTTGTGTTGTCATAAAACTTCCTGTATAAATGTGAGGAATAAAAAGATGGCGTAAAGGTATAACTGTATTTTAGAAAGAAGGTGGAGGAGAGAGAGAGTGGGTGGGTAGAGAAGAGAAATAAACCGACACCCACTTTTCAATTGAAGAAATCCAATTCAATGTTTTATGGAAGACTAGAATAATACCCATAAAAATAATGGGATTATTTAAGTATGGATCAGAGGTTCTGCCCAGGATCAGAGTATCTGTCCACTTGCATCAGAATGGTATCTGTGCATTTTGCCTAGGATCAGTGTAGGATATGTGCAGTTTGTTCAGGATGAGTGTCGTAAATGTGCAGTATGCCCAGGATCGGTCTAGTATATGTGTAATTTGCCTAGGATCAGAATATCTCTGCACTTTGATTAAGAACAAAGTATCTGTGCCCTTTTCCTAGGATCAGTTAAGTATCTGTGCAGTATGTTCTGGATCAGAGTAGATGTGCACTCCATCTAAGGTCAGAGTATCTGTGCATTTTACCTAGGATCAGTACAGTATATGTTCACTTTGGCGAGGAATAGTCTAGTATCTTTGTACTCCGCCTAATGTAAGTGTAGTACATGTGCACTTTATATAGGATCAGAGTAGTCTCTGGAGTGTGTCCAGGATCAATGTATCTGAGCTTTCTGCCTACAAACAAAATGTCGCGCCCTCAGCACATATACCTAAGATCAGTTCAGTATCTGTGTACTGCCTAGAATTAAAGTGCGGTTCTCAGAGTACATCAGGCAAGGATCGGTGTAGTATATGTGCACTTTGCCTAGAATCAGAGGATCTACGCACTTTACTTGTGATCAGAATAACTGTACACTGTGCCTAAGATGAAAAAAAAATGCATCTCGGCACACTTACTTAAGATCAGTTCAGTATCTGTGCGCTTTGTCCAAGATCAGTGTAGTATCTTTTTATTATCCCTGAGACCAGATTATCTGTGCACTTTGTTTACAGACAGGATACATATGCACTCTGCCTAGGATTAAATGTCGCTCCTTCGGATCAAGACTATGTATAGAGTTGTGTGTAATGTTTATTCATGGTTTAATTCCAAAGCTTTTGTGTAGTCGATGAGATATAACGGTTTCCAAAGATCATCTGCATCTGAAGAAGGTGGTGCCTTGTATCGTGTGGGATTGAAAGGGCATTGTGCATTACGAACTCCTTCCACAAAATCTAAAGTTGAATTTATACAAGTACTGTCCCCAATTGGATCAGTTAAAGACAGTAATCAATGAAAATTATCCAGAATTGATCAATCAGAAAGCCTCACTTCTCTTTTCAGACCTGGTAGAAATTGGTGCAGCTTGGTTGAGATGCCTAACTTTGTTCCTTCAGATTACCACTTACTTCAATCCCTACAAAATTTTCTTAATAGGAAGAAATTCAATTCTCTGAAATCTTGTAAAAACCACTTAGACCAGTTTATCACTCAGAAAGATGTCAAGTTCTAAGAGGATGAAATCATGAAGCTGCCTCAATGATGGTGAAATGTACTGGAACAAAATGAATTATACATGGTTGAATAAATCTATATACAAATATCTGAATATTGTCTGAAATTTACCTAAAATTGCTACAAACTTTTTATTGCATTACTTATCATCGGCCCTGTACATGACAAGTGAAAAAGTAAAAATGAACTGAAATGCAAGACAAATATTTGCCAAGTATGGAAATATGGTTTCAAACAAAGATACATTAAGTATATATTTCTTTCAGTAAGCTTATGTATTGAGTATTAGACTGGGATAATTAAACTTAAGTGTATTATTTACTGAAGATTTCTATTGTATTGGAACAAAAATTTGTATTATTTTTCAATGGGAGGTATCTGGATGCATGATTTTGTTTCACACGTGAGTGAAATTTATAACATATATACATATTCTGAAAGGTGATATTTCAATGTATCTTTCTATAGGACTCATGTGTGGAGTGTGGATTTTAAATGTTTTTATGTTAAAAGTGGAAATGGGGAAAGATGAGATACAATATCAGCATTTGATGCTCTTTTATTTCTGGAAGTAGCAAAAAGATAGGTACCATTTATGAAGACGGTACCATAGCTGAAAGTACTGTTTGTAAGTAGTTTATTAGGTTCAGAAGTGGAAATTTTGAACAGGAAGACAGAGAATGTTTTAACAGGCTAGCGGGTATAGATGATGACCCAATCGAAATACTAATTAAAAGTAATCCAGGTTACATGGCATTGGACATCGTACAGGTACTCTGCATATCTGATATGATTGTTGTAAGTCATCTGAAAAGATTTGGAGAGACGAATTTGGGTGACTCACGATTTTAGAAGAAATAATCTACTGCAATTCCAACTGCCTTTTTCTGTTTAGATGCAACAAAAACAACCAATTTTTGAAAACAATCACAGGCATTGATTAGAAGGACATTATGTATTATGAGCCACTTCCACAAAAATAAGACGTTGAATTCACACAAGTCTCTTTACAGCAATAGGGAGCAAATTACTTCTGGGGAAAACGAAAGCAACTGCTTTTAGGCATTCCAAAAGCCAGCTTGCATCAGAAAAAAAACTGGGGCTGTGTATCTGGTGGCATTGGAAGGGAATTGCGTATTATGAGCTCTCCTCATAAAATCAGACAAGTACTTTTCCCATTTGGATCGATTAAAGTCAGCAGTGAAAGTTGTGGACATCAACACAGAGTCCTGGGTGAGCCTGGCGGCCAGTACGATCCAAACATCTTAAGTCAGGGGAGAAGAAGCTGACACAAGACGCCACGGAAACGCGGACCCGCAGAAAGCAAGATAACAGCTCCAACAGACCAGAGACAGAAAGCACATGCGATCTCTGCAACAGAGTTTGTCACTCCCGCATCGGCCTGTACAGTCACAGAGGTCGATGCTCCGGCCAAGCAGACAACTAGGATGCTACTCATGGTCAACCCTGACTGACGGAGGCCTACACAAAAGGCAGCAATCGATGGACAATTGGAAAGGCGTCGTCTTTCATCAGGACAATGCAAGACCTCGCACCTGTTTTCAGCCCCGACAGAAATTGATTCAACTTGGCTGGAGATGTCCAACACCACCCGCCGTACTCACCTAATCTTGCACCTTCGGATTTCCGCTTCTTTTTGTCCCTACGAAATCCTCTTAATGGGGAAAAACTTCAATTCTCTGGAAACCTGTAAAAAAACACTTAGACCTTTCTTCCTTACATGCAAAAGTGCCAAGTTCTGGGAGGATGGATTAATGAAGTTGCGTCAAAGATAGTGAAAGATAATGAAACAAAATGACATTATGTGGTTGAATCGAAGACCGACTCAGAGTTTCGTAATTTTTCAAACACTCATCGGGACTCTCGATAAGAAAAATTACAAAACCCGATAACTACTGAACGTTAGTATATGTAATATAAATATAAATAAAATAGATTTTCTGTCATCAATGTGTGCGACTACGGTCAATTCACGCCGAAGTTAAGCAGCGTCAAGCCTGGTCAGCGCTTAGATGGGGTAACTCTTGTGAACCCAGGGTACTGTAAGCAACCCCCCACAATCCGAAATATATTCTGGCTTTAAATAAACCACAAAGAGTTGATTAAGCCATAAGAAAAACAATCAATCAAAAACTGCCCCAATGTGTAACTGAACTTACAAAAATTTAATAGCCAACCTTAAATAAGTATTAATCGTATTCAGGAGAGAAAAATTGTCTACATATAGTGAACTAACTGTCTTAACAGCAGACCTAGCCTTGGATTCAATATAGTCTTTCTACTTCATGTCAGCCGAGAATGTTAGCACGAGGAGGCGCAACGAGTCACTCTCATGGTGGTTAGCATCAGCCATGGTGATAGAAGGCAGAAAGGAATCTCTCAGATGATTAATAAAGAGCAGTTTTGTTTTCGACGCACAAACATTAGCAAGCCATCCTTTGCCCCAGTTAACAACTGACTGTAGGTGATTTTTTTAGATCAGCCGAAATTTGGTCTTATCGATCTGATCAGACTGAGTTTTGAGACAGGAGTAAATGTTTGTGTCACCAGCATAGATACCAAGTTGACAACTGAGGAAAATTAAAAACAAAGCAGGGCCAAGGATATAGACCTGCGGGACATTTACATTAATACGAAAGGATCGGGAGGAGTGGTCGTTCAGGACAACTTTCATTTAGTGATTTGATAAGAAAGACTGTATCAGTTCAAAAATTCGTCCGGCGACACCATAGCTTTTCACCCTGTGAAGAAGACTGTCATGTCAAACACTGTCGAACGCTTTCGAGATGTCCAAAGCAACAACCCGAGCTTCAACATACTTATCTAAAGCTTGATAGATTCTCTCGGCAACACGTCAGCAGTTGACCTAGAGAAGCGAAAGCCATATTGCTTGTCTGAAAGAAGACTCTGTGAGGTGAGATGTTTAACCAATCCAGCATTGATTAGGTCCACTGGTAGTTCACCAAAATGAGGTAGAAGGATAATAGGCCGATATTTAGAAGGGTCAGACGGTTCACCTGAGTGACCGGAACAATTGATGTGGATTTCCAATAAGCGGGAAAGCAAGAGGCAGCGAGGCATTTATGATACAGTTTAGAGAGAACAGGAGCCAGTTTGAGAGCACATTTCTTCAGGACTATTACAGAGATGTCATCAGGTCCACATGCTTTGTGGGGATCCAGATGAGAGATGATAACAGAAACTATGAAAGGGGTCATATGCATATCGCTCAACAGACTCAGTTATACGTGGAAAGTCAGGCAAGGATTTGGTGTTAGATTTTGACAGGTTAGTAATATCCGTCATGCCACACACATTGTAGCTAACCACCCTCATTCCTTGCATATTTCATTGGTGAGATGTAAGTTCCACCCGAGCAACGTCTTCCCACGAACCGCTGCTTTGTGGAACCGACTCCCCAGAGGTTGCTTCCCCGGTCACTAGAATTTTAACCTGTTCAAGTTTAGGGTTAACAATTATCTTATCACCATATCTGCATAAACTGTCTCTTACTCTGTAACCATCTACCTTGAGTGACTCTTGGGCTTTGTACAGAGTGAAAATCATTGTAAAAGAAACCCCCAAAAAACTTGACTGCCAACCACGCCACGAGATAATTCACTTTTATTATGACGCTTTATTCACCTGAATCGACAATCATCGGGTGAAGGCCTCAAAGCACAACGGTCGAAACGCATTGTCTGCCATTTTATGATACATTATTATCTGTGAATACAATTTTAAGAAGCTATAAGTTGAAGCGATAATTCAACTCATAGCAATTTTTATTGCCTAATTTGGCCGCTATAAAATTAGTGTTTCAAAGATTTCGTAACTGATCTCTGGAAGTTGACGTTAATATATTGAAAAAAACAAAACAAAAAAAAAACCCAAATAGGAAGACCCTTCATAATGAATAACATAATATACTTATTCTGTTCAGATAGATATAGATCAATATATCTTTTGTTTGTTTCTATAGTGAGTTTGTAATCGAAAGAGTGAATCTGTAATCTATAATACGTGTACATAGGCAGAAATATTCATTCAAATGTTTCACTGAATTTGACTGACAAGGTTTCTTTGTTCTTTTTAATTTATTAAATGAATTTTTCAAGTCGGACTATGAATAACCGTACTTCTTTTATGTGCCGTTTACCTTCAAGATTGTGATCGATCACGGTCCACCACAACTTCCTATCCTTTTTAACTCCTAGCAATGTTTGTCTTTTTTTTTACTATCTCTCCCACTTACTTCTGTACCATCCATTTACACTAGCTCGTTACTCGCTGCTTCCATCAACTGTTTCTACATTATGCATCGCAGAAATTTCAACAGTCTCTTATTTTAAGTACAAGTGTTGCGTTTTTTTTCTCTTTTACTAAAATATTCCTTGTTGCTAATATGTTGGTAGTCTTAGCATCATTCTATAGCAGCACATCACTGCTATTTCAAGTTTCATCTTCATCTGTGATGAAATTGTTCAGCATTTACTGAAATCATCACGTTCATGATCTCTGCAGTCTCTGTTCTACAGAAAGATGCTGAGAATTCCACGGATGGAGCAAGTAGGCTACGAGGAAGTCTTAAAGAAAAAAGGCAACAAAAAAAAAACCACTTATGTTCAGAATCAGGAAGAGATAGCTGAAATTCATTGGATGCATAGGGGGGGTGTTCTTAGAAAACTTCACCCTCACAGGGCGTATTTAGAGCAAAGAGATATGGGAAGAAAGCGAGCCACCTACCTGGCGAGCTTGTGTGAATGAATATCGGATCGGTAGGCGGGGAACCTTAACAAAAGGTGCAAAGTGCCACAAAGAATAGGAAGATTTGGAGAGCCATGATCGCTCATGCCCTGAAGGGACGCTGTACATAAAAAAAAAAAGGATAATGGTAACTCATATGTTGACTTGAAAAATTCATTAAACATATTCTATTGAATTTGATTGATAAAGTTTGTTTTTTCAAAAGGAAACGTTACCAAATGTAATCGATCATTTCTGTCTGAATTTCTGGGATGAGGAGTTATCATTATTTACATTCAGACTATTATCCTCATCTTTCTTGTTATTATCACGTGATTGCATTATGTCTGAATTTCTGGGATGAGTAATAATCATTATTTACATTCGGACTATTGCCCTCATCTTTTTTGCCTTCTGTCTGAATTTCCAGGATTAGGAGTTATCATTATTTACATTCTGACCAATATCCCCATCTTTGTTGTTAATGGCAGCTATTAGCTTTGGTCTTCTTTCTGTCCAAATTTCTGAGATGATATGGTGTTAGTATTACACATAGATTAATTTGGACCATTTCCACGTCTTTGCTGTCTTTATAAAGTTTTTTTTTGGTTATTGTACTCTCAGGCCTTCTCCAAGTGTTTGTGCTATTCACTAACTTTCTTGGATATAACAAACAACTCTTTACTTGTTTTATGGAAGCGAAAAATATTGGCATCAATCAGTTACTTATCTCACCTGGCATTTTTCCGAAGGACTTTCAAAACACCTGTCACGTCTTTCTATTGATACTACTCTACCTTCACTGGTTGAACTGAAAGGGAGTGCAGCAGCTTGAAGATAACAAAGAGGAAAAAAAGTTACCTTAAAGGATTTGCGTGTAATAGAATGGACACGTTTCTGTCTGAATCATTCTTATTTACATTTGGAATAATGTCCTCATCTTTGTTGTTATTATCACAACGTCTCGGTTATTGTACTCTCTGGGCTTAATCAGATGTTTGTTGATCCGGGTAAGCTTCTTGGAATTGAATTCTTTATTTACCCGAATCTTCATCGGGCGAAGGCCTGAGGACACAACGGTTGATACTTTGTGATAATAAAAACAAAAATTAAGACAACAGAGAGGACTAAGTCAGAGCTATTGAAGGAGCTGATGAAGGCCACTACAATTATTGGCCGTCCGTCAGTATATCTATAAGAAAACCGAGTTTGAAGACCTCTTTCCTGGTTGTATGTGGTTGAGGAGTATGAGTAGGATTGTCATTCGCCTTGGTACAGAGTCATTGATCTTTTATTTCACTTATCCAAGTATCTAGTTTCAGAAACGAGGTTGCCTGGTTGACCCGTCCTTAAAAATACTAGTGCCAATTTAATGGTGTGTTAAAGAGATGATAAATAGGTAATACTTTTCAGGGGATTTAAGAAATATCTTTTTTATTTTATTTAATAAACTTAGCCGACTACTACTACTACTACTACTATAGACTTATACTGCAAGTTTAAAAATGATTATAACTTCTGTTATTGATTTAGATCAGGCCTGCCCAAAATAGGACCCGCTGGTTTGTATGCACTCCCTGAGACTACCTAGTGTGGCCCGCGAGGGTTTTTCAAAATAACGTAAATTGCGGTCTACAAGTCGACCTGGCGTACAAGTCGACCTCAAAATTTTTAGCTCAAAATACAAAGTTAGACCTATAGCTACCGTACAGGGCAATCCCCAAACATACAGGTAGGCTTTCCTACCGCCCGGTCAACACTCCTTCTCTTGGACATGAGTAGAGGCTTACGCTTTGTTTCTTGTTTAGGAAGGGGTTTCCGGTACTCTCTCTCTCTCTCTCACACTGGCCTCTGTATCTCCAGTTGCCTTGATCTATCCACTACTCTTCTCCTCATCCTTTCTTCTATCACTCCTATCTGATCTTTCTCCAAATTTTCTGTAACCCCTTGCGTCCGAGTGGCTTTCCGCCTTGCTTGGGGTGAAACACTTAAAAAAAAAATACGGTAGGCTACCAGTGACCCAAAACTTAGACCTACCGGTAAATGAATTTAGGATACAGTATACGGTAACCTGTGCAAAAACTACATAAGGTAACTCCACTTAACTGTACATTAAGACACTAACTGTAATATCCTTCTATATGCATTGTACAGCAAACAACCTACAACACACAGCAGTAGATACTTCGGTCTGTACTTACACTTAGTTTATCAGCAGTTGGTCGCGATGGGTGCTGTAGCGTTAATAGACGACTGAATTTGTGTTAATATTTTATTATTTTATATTAATTTCTATGTTAATATACCCTTATGTATGATCACCATACATAAGTTTTAGTGGGATATACTTGCGGCAACTTAGGGTACCTCAGCGTGGTGTAATGGTTAATAAGCTTGTCTCGCTAAAAGCAGTTACGACTGAATAGTGAGTTTGATCCTCACTAGGTGCCCCATACTTTCGGCGTTGTGCCACATCTAAGCTATGCTTAGAAAATCATTTGGGCACTTCGAAGTGGTGTAATGGTTAGCGAGCTTGCCTCGCGAGATCAGTTACGACTGAATAGTGAGTTCGCTCCTCACTGAATACCCCGTACTTTCGGCCTTGTGCTACATCTAACCTACGCTTGGAAAATCACTACATTTCCGGCAACCTGCTGGAGGTAGTGTAAGTGGTGTACAATAATTGTTAGGAGTGCTGTCCCGCTTGTTTACAATTCGGTGTTAAACGTTAGCATTTTATACCCGCCATATAAGTCTACCCTTAGTTTTGGATAGATTTCTTTTGGCTGGAAAACTCGCTGTAGTCTATTTTTTAATAAATTCGGCGACTGGTCGCGTAGGAAAAAATAGTTCTGTGGAAGCCGGACTTTATTCAACCAATATTTCACTGTCTTTGCAACTGATTAATCCTTTTGACTCGCCGTAGAAAAAGAAAAACAGAAAGAAATTTCTCGTCTGTTTCTCTCGCTCTCTCCCATATATCGGCGTCTATCTCCCCTTCTCCATATATTTGTTCTGATCTCCCTCTCTCTATATGTCTGTTTCTATCGCTCTCTCCCCAT
Organism: Acanthosepion pharaonis; assembly: GCA_903632075.3. Taxonomy (NCBI): domain Eukaryota; kingdom Metazoa; phylum Mollusca; class Cephalopoda; order Sepiida; family Sepiidae; genus Acanthosepion; species Acanthosepion pharaonis. The sequence continues at coordinate 255,181 of CAHIKZ030000810.1, read as the reverse complement.
CTATCTGCGTCTATCGCCCCTTCTCCATATATTTGTTCTTATCTCCCTCTCTCTATATATCTGTTTCTATCTCCCTCTTTATATATCTGTTTGTATTTCTCTCTCACTCTCCCTATATATGTGATTCTATCTCCTTCTTTCTAAATATTTTTTTATCTCCCTCTCTATATATATCTGTTTCTATCCCGCTCACTTTACATACCTATTTCTATCTACGTCTCCTTATATATTTCTTTCTTTCTCATTATCTTTATCTATTATCTGTTTCAAACTCACTCTCTCTCCGTATATTTTTGTTCCCCTCTCTCTCTATATATCTGTTACTATTTCCCTTTCTATATATGTATCTGTTACTATCTCCCTCTCTCTATATATCTCTTCCTATCTCTTTCTCTATATATATCTGTTTCTATCAACTTCTCTACATACGTTTCTATCTCTTTCTCTCGTTTTCTCTCTCTCTCTCTATATATATATATATATATCTGTTACTATTCCCCTCTCTCTCTCTAATATATATATATATATATGCTTCTTTCTCATTCTCCCTATATATCTATTTAAATCTCCTTCTCTCTATATATCTGTTTCTATTTCCCTCTCTCTGTATATCTGTTCCTATCTCTTTCTCTCTATCTGTTTCTATCACCTTCTCTATATGTTTCTATCTCTTGCTCTCGTTTTCTATCTCTCCTCTCTCTATATATATATATATCTGTTACAATTCCCCTCTCTCTCTCTCTCTCTCTCTCTCTCTATATATATATATATATATATATATATATATATATATATATATATATATATGCTTCTTTCTCCCTCTCCCTATATATCTATTTAAATCTTCTTCTCTATATATATCTGTTTCTATCTGCCTCTATCCAGATATCTCTCTTTATCTTCCTCTCTTTGTATATCTGTGGGGTCACTCACATCTTACCAGCATAGATAATATCGTGTCACGAAGGAATAAGAAAAACCAACAAAGAAATAACAAGTGAAAACTTGAAGTTTTAAAATGAAGATATAAAATTTTTATTGATTTATTTTTTAATGTACTGGTGTGTGTGTTTAATTAAAGGTGGGTTAAGGTTTATATGTGGTAAAAAGGAAGTAAATCATTTTATTGTATGGCACAGCAAACTACCAGACAAGAAATAAAACAGACGTCTTGTTTCTTTTAAGTTTGGTCGAGTAAGAGAGAATGACTTTGGCGTTTTTAGGTGCAAAGAGAGCTACGGTGAAGTAATGTATAGTGGCTTGGATTGAGGAATCGGAGAGCCGTGTTCGAATTCGGATCCATTACATTCACTTACATACTAATACCCTTGTGAAAGGTATGAATCCTCCTCCTCTTCTCCTCCAATGGGGTAAATAGCAAGACAGACTGTGTTCTATAACCTCGGGTGGTAACCGATCTAGGAGAAGGAAAACTCTGAATTCAAAACCGGCCTTCAGGCTATCTTGCCCAAGAAACACCACTTTTACTGTGGCTGCAGTACACATGGTACCCCTACGACACTATGGCTCATGGAATAAAAAAAATCTGTTTCTTAGGCGGGAAAGGTTTTTGTTGCATGCTGGGGAAATTGATTATTTTATTTTATCTGTTTTATTTATTTATGATATCTATTATTATTATTAATCTATTAATCTTACTTTTTTTTTGAGAGAGATGTGGACCTTTCTTCCGGAACGTGTAGTTTAGTTTAAATTTCTCAGTTGAGACTGTGAGGTGGTTTCCTGAGCATGTTTCTATTTCAAAATATTTTTCATATCTAATGATTACTTTAAAGGGTCCAGATTAAGGAACTTCCCTGACACTGTCTTCTCAACCAGAAGTGGGTTGAAGTGAACAAGTTTTTGGGCTATGAAGGATTGCTTAGCTGAGTGTAACCGTCCTTCTGAAAGGAGTGATAGGCCCAGCCTTGTCATCACTTCAGAGAATTGTTTACAGATCGCGACGTTTATAGATAGATATCAAAGAGATGAAATCTATGTTTTTATTATTGCATTATTCCAAAATTTTAACATATCAGCAGATAGCTTTATATGTCATCAACTGAGCACAAATATTTATTAATATAAAAAATTAGTAATTAATGTATAAGATTATCCATAACTACATGTACAAGAATGGAAGAATATATTGTGCGTGAGTGGATTGCAGCGCCCACTTGTGTGTTTATTGACCAATTAGAAGCTGATATTTCCTGAAAAATATTTACCAAGCTGAGAAGGCTCTTGGGATCCGATTCTCCCAAAAGTGCGGAAAATCTACTATGCGAAAATACAGCGATTTCAAAATTGTCGCATAAGATAGCAGCGTTGATTGCTACACAATGAATGACTGTTATTGAAATTAGAATTAGTGTAGGTATGTATGTATGTGTGCGATGAATATCATCATCCCATGGGGAATAGATTAGTCTATCAGCATGTCGGTGTTTCCAAATAGTTTGAGAATAGTTTGGCTTTAAATCACGCCGGTGTTTTCAGATACTTTGGTGAATAGGATGTTTTTTAATCAGATCGCTATTTTCAAATAGTGTGGCGAATACGATTGTTTTTAATCAGATCGCTATTTTCAAATAGTGTGGCGAATACGATTGTTTTTAATCAGATCGCTATTTTCAAATAGTGTGGCGAATACGACTGTTTTTAACCAGATCGCTATTTTCAAATAGTGTGGCGAATACGATTGTTTTTAATTAGGTCGCTATTTTCAAATAGTGTGGCGAATACGATTGTTTTTAATCAGATCGCTATTTTCAAATAGTGTGGCGAATACGATTGTTTTTAATTAGGTCGCTGTTTTAAAATAGTGTGGCAAAGAGGATGGTTTTTAATCAGGGCGCTATTTTTTGGAATAGTGTGATGAATAGCATGGTTTTTAATCAGGTCGTTGTTTTCAAATAGTGTGGTGAATAGGATGCTTTTAATCAGATCGCTGATTTCAAATAGTGTGAGGAATACGATGGTTTTTAATCAGGTGGCTATTTTCAAATAGAGTGGCGAATAGGATGATTTTTAATCAGGTCGCTGTTTTCAAATAATGTGGTGAAATGGATGATCGATTAGGGTGTGTTTATACATGTCTACAGCGAGCTTGTAGTGGTCTAAGAAGTCATCTCCGAGGATAGGAAATTTCACCTGTGCTATATTGAACTACCACGGAAATGATCGTCTTAATCCGATGTTGAGTGTAAGAGAGATTTGACCATACGTCTCAATCTTGGTACTGTTTGCTGCACGCAGGGCATACGTTGATTCGCCTGTTGTGGTGTTAGCGCTGGGTGGGATTACATTGACCTGGGCTCTAGTGTCCACCAAGAATGACTCGCCTGAGTTAACACTTTTAACAAAAAAAAAAAGACGGTTAACTCGATTTCCCCTAACAGTAGACGCCGTATTCATGCGCTACTGGGATCGTCTTTTCCCGCTTGTTTTTAGTAGTAGGTGTTGGCTGACCGTTGAAATGGCAAGGTTTTGCACAATGTCTCGCTGATTGTCCAAACTTTTGGTGGTACCAGCAAATTCAAGTGTTTGGATTACTGCTAGTGTTCGAGTTCTGCTATGGTATCGAAAATTTTATGCATTGTATGCTGGACACGAACGCATTCTACTCAGTCGCTCCAGTTGCGTGGACAATTTGTTGATCTGCTGCTGCATTTTCTTTAGTGTATCGTCACGTGGTGTGCTGTCCGCCGAGGAAATATGGGTGCCGTTGAGGGTCCTTGCCTGTACGATTCTATCGGCTATTGCAGCCACTTGTAGTAGGTCCAAGTCCTCAGGGAGTGTTGTCAAAATCTGCGCGGTGTGGATCGGCAGCTTGTCCAGCCAGAGTTTTCGTGGCAAAACCTCTGACATGATGTTACCCAGAAGGTTTTTCATCTTCCGAAGAAGTTGTGTTGGTTTGTTCTGGTCGAGTTGAAGCGTGTTGAACAGGTCGTTGATTCGTCGTTTCTCTGACTTTCCGGTCCTGTATATAATAGATTTTTTTTCAGGACGTCAAATGGGTTCTCTGATGAAACGTTATAGAACAAATCGGAAACTTCCGATGCGATGTCGGGAGGTGGTTTCTCGACTACATAAGCGAAACGAGCGTTCTGTGACTGAATTCTCTCGGCCTGAAATATTGCGCTCAGTTGCGAGAACCAAACGTGAACGTTCATCGTGTTGAAGACGGGAAGATTGACCAGGACCGCAGCTCCGTCCCTGTCTGGGACTGCCATGTTGAGTCGCGTGAATATTCGCACGTGGTGACGAAAAAATCTTTTGCGCGCCAAGTAGATATGCTGATTTCCGAGATGTTTCTCACGATTGGTGCGATTTATAAATTGTCCACTACACAGTAGTGTTGATTTATTATCCAATGAGTGTTTGTCGTTGTATAATTTGAATTTGCGTAAGTATGTATATATGTGTGTGATGATGTTCATTACAGACATAACAAGTAAGGTTTTGTTTAAATTTTAAAATGAGAATATGAAATTTTATTGATTTTTTCTTTTATTGTACTGGTGTGTTTAGTTAAAGGTGTGATAAGGTTTGTATGTGATTAAAAGAAAGATCATTTTGTTAAATGATACAGTAAAGTAGGACAAAAGGAAATGAAGTCATGTGAAAGGTTTTGTTTCAGTTCCTCGCGACCAGCATTGAAGTTCTCGCCAGTGTAAAATTAATCGCCAATTATATTATCCACCTTTCACCAAATACGGGGCATTTTTCTCTCAACAATCCAAGAAAGCTAAGTATTTCAAACTGTCACTCTTCGTCTACTTTTGAATGTATGCAACCGTAAATCACGTCTGTGAACTCTCTTACGTTTATTTTCAACATTTTTTTGAATATTATTTTGTGCCAGATCATTTAATCTGTTGTAGGAACATTTCCTCTTCATGACAGATCGTTAAAATTACGGACTTTAAAAATTTCTGATTTATTTTCTCCAAACGAACTGCTAACACAACTTCAAGCGTGAAAATTTGTGAATAAATTCCTTGTTTTGTTAAAAATAACCCGTGTGTTTCCTCGTCATTATCTTCATTAATCTTCTTGGCATGGGTAAATCAACTGTTCATTTTAAACTCTATGTCACTTAACATTTTTTTTTTCAATTTTTCAGGCCCGATTTAGATATGAAAACATTTCAGTCTCAGTAATTTGGACACATTTTATTTTGTTTCAGAGCATGACTGGCAAGATGTTGATCAGAAGTATGTATTATATGTAAGCTTTTGTCTTTCATCCAGCACGCGCATGAATGCAGTTTTTATCTGTACATAAGAAACGGAGAAGTGTCTGATCTGAAAGAATATACATGCTTCAAGTTCATGGAAAGTCCAACCAAGCATAAGAAATTTGAAGAGGAACTCCAACCGAATGAATTCAAAGCTGTCGAAAATTTTGCCAAGAAGATTCTGGTCCATTACGATCAAAAATTGCTGCGGCTATTGACGGCCTCAAAACAGGTAACTCTAATCATTCAGACTAATATCCTCATCTCTGTTGTTTTTACCACAACATTTCAAATTCCTCTTCAGCCTTTCCTGTTCTGTGAAATTTCGAGAAAAGTCGTTGTCATTATTTTACCAGTCACTTGGACTAATATCCTTATCATTGTCGCTTTTACCGCAGTATTTCAAACGCTGAGGTCCACAGCCATCTTTATTTAAAAAAAATCGAGACACGTATCATTGTCATGTTTCAAGTTGTTATATAGCAATAAAGTGTCGTTGCCGACACTTGAGTTTGAACATAGATCGCCAGTGAGCAAACACAGGCGATGCCATTATTGAATTAAGTAGACCACGTGACCATAGAGGAAACGCATATATGGGAAGTAGTAGCGTGACATCTAAACGATCGCATTTCTATTCTATCCTCTATTAATATTCGGATCACTATTTCTAGTCTATCCTCTATTGCTATACGGACCGCTATTCTCTACTTTATTCATTATACTATTTCTCTATTCAGATCACTATACGGGTTACTTTCCAAGCGAGTATTATCGAGCAAGTACTATTAGTGCGAGTGATATTCGAAGGCGTCTGACACCAGTATTGTTCAACGGCGTTACTATATTGGTATCTGCGATTATAAAGTCTCTACTACAACGAGCATTACGAAAGTGACAACGAGTGTTCGTTGACATCACAAAACATGTGAATTGGTATCATCACCACAACGTACTCGGTTCTACAGCTGAAATGTTAAAAAAACAACAAAGATGATGATATTAGTCCGAATAAGAACTGATTTCTAATAAGTTTTCACTTCAATTTCAACTTACAAAAGAGTATATGATCAGTGTCATCTCAGGATGAGGTTCAAACGCATCTCCCTTTTGCTTTAAGGAAGCCTGATTGAGCGTACCAATTGCTTTAACCACAAATCTACGTGAGATTTGTAGAAAAAGGGAAAAGAGACATGATTTCGAATCTCACCAAGAGCTTCTCCTTTGTATGAGTTTCGCCGTCTGCTCCCGTAGACTGGGTGATTTTACGATAAAAAAAGAAACACGCGAAATACTTCTTTCTCCTTACACTCCTCTTGCTACATCACAACGCGCAGCTTGCAACTCTAAAGGGCGGTATCAGAACTACCTTGATGAACGAGCAGCCTAGAACTATCCTCATTTCTAACTTTACATATAAGCCTGCTTAGTTTCTCATAGAGTCTATGACATATATTCCTCATGACAACGGAAGAATAAGTTTTTAGTCGGAGTAGATTATAGGGCTTTATGCATATATGTAACCACCTGTAACAAAGCAGACAAAAAGGAAAGATGATAATATGGATATCACATTGTAGTACCAAGAGAAAATAATGGCAGAATCAAGATATTAACATTTCATCTGACTTCAAAGGACGAAAACCTCTATCAACACTGGAAAGAGAGATAACAGTTACTGGATTTGAGGAACCTATTTTTCTGGAAAAAAAAAACTTTTAAAAGAAGCAATACTGATTACTCGGTCAATGGATGCCGAATGTTTCCTTGTAAAGAAATGTTTAATATTGCCATTGCCAGTTCCCTGAATATATGCTGGGGATTTTCTAAACGTAGCTTAAATGTGGCACAAGGCCGGATGTATGTGTTGGTTCCAATCCTGGTGGGAGTAACTTCAAAACACGTCTGCAATTTATAGGCAAGACTAAACAAATGCATGCTGGGATTTCTTTCTAGGCAATAAGGTAGGCCAGTTCTCGGTTTCATCTGACCCAATCCCGGTCTGTCTTGCCTTGATGTCAGAACGCTACGTTAGTTTATCTGAATCCGCTCTTGTGTGTCAACACCAAATCTTAGTCAACTTTTTGCCATATTTACTGCTGCTTTGCATTATTACTGTTCTGGTTTTGCTCTGTTTTTTTCTGTTGTTTTTCTTGTAATTGCTTGTTGCAAACTTTGTTCATTGGGCAGTTTTGCCACATATTTAACCATGGCCACTTACTCTACAGGATCGAACTCACTACTCAGTGATCATGGTCATCTCAACGTGGTGTAATGGTTAGCAATCTTGACTCGCTAGAATAATTACGACAATTAGTGAGTTCTATCCTAACTGGGTACCCCATACATTAGGCATTGTGCCACATCTAAGCTACACTTAGAAAATACCCATATAGGATCATGTGCCAAAATTGTTCTCTGATACAATAAATATACAGACGTAATTGTTCTAGAGAGACGAGCTTGTTAATCATTACACCACGTCGTGATGCCCAAAGTTCACGGGATATATGGTTAGCAATTCATCCGGTATTAAAAATACTGAGCTGGCTCAATGTCAGCTGATATAGGGTATCGATGGAAGATCGGATTCATTAGACTACAACCAATAGCCTGCGAGAGTCGTTTACAAACCGCGACTCCACGGCTAGATGCTAAAGGAAGTCGTATAGATATAGCCATATTGTATCTTTAAGAATTAAAAAGAAAAGAAAGAAAACCCATGTTTATTTTGATTTTCCTTTGTTTTTCAGTATGATAAAGGAATAACATATGTCTTGCACCTTTTCGTCAGTATGTTGACTAAAACTGAATCGAAATTTGTAAGTATTTCTTTTCCTCTTCTTCATCTTTTGCTTGATTTGCTTCTCAACCCTTTAAAGCCTCACCGTTCCATGGTGAGACGGAAAAGAAACTAGTAATATTTGTGTAATGGATATCGACTCGGAATGTGGAAGTGGAGTACCGAGTTCGAATTCCAGTCGAATTCGTTACATTCATTTTACGCGCAAATGCCGTTGGGAAAAGTATGAATCTATCTCTTTTCCCCTCCAGCTACGGGTTGAATAGCAGGACAGATTGAGTTCTATAGCCTTGGTTGGCGACCAGTCTACAGCAGAAAGAAATGGCAATCTACTACAGGAAAATCTGCCGAGTCATTCAGGGATCGAAAATAGACATGATGGTCCGAGCGTGTATCACGTATAGTGATTTTCCAAGCGTAGCTTAGATGTGGCACAAGGCCGAAATATGGTGCACCCAGTGAGGGTCGAACTCACCTCTCAGTCGTAATTGTTCTAGACAGACAAGCTTGCTAAGCATTACACCGCCTCGAGGTGCCCATCCTGTATCACTTCTGACTGACTAAATATTCAACATTTTTCGCAATTAAAATAGCTAGTGTTTAAAGTAGCAACACCGAAGTACAAAGGCGCATCGGGATAGCGAAAGATGCCTTCCGAAAGCTAAGCAGAGTATTAGGAAAGAGAAACATATCATTAGAAACAAAGAAAAGAGCACTGAACTGTTTCGTTATATGGTACGGCATCAGTCAGTCTAGAGAAACCATGGATCTGTGATCCAAAAAATTGTCCTCTCCAGGGCGCAGGCCTGGGTAAGGTTTTTTTTTTTTTATGAGAGATCGGCAGTTGCCCATGCTGTAAGTCTCCCATTTCCACTCCACCAATGATAAGGGAAAAGCAGAGGCCAATACAGGCGTCGTCGCAGGAGTTGCCAGAGCGAAATTGAACATGACATCGGGCTGTATTATGAATTCTGGTTCTGGATTTGAATTCAGAGTTGTCCTTCTCCTAGTCTGGTTGCCAATCGTGGCTATAGAGCTCAGACTGCCTTACTATTTACCCATAGTTAGAGGTTTTGAATTCAGAATTTTTTCTTGTTCTAAACCGGTTGCCACCCAAGGCTATAGAATCCAGTCTGTCCTGCTACTTACCAATAATATAATACAATAATATCGATCCTCGTACATGGCAGTGAATGCTGGACAGTCTACTCACAGATGAAATTACTGATTGATTTTTATTTTCTACGATTTATAATACTTCACAATTTATTTAAGCCAGAAAATATTTTTAGATTGTAAGAATTTTTTTTTAGATAATAATGATTTCGTGTTATAAGTCTTACTAATTAACCGATAACTGGGGAGAGAAGAGATTCCCAAGAGTATTTGCGCGTAAGAGAATATAGCGAACCCATAGGTAATTGGAACTTGGCTCTCCGTTTAACAATTCTCAGCCATTATCCATTACACCACTAGCACATCCAAGTTTGTAGCACTTGATCTTCCCAAATATTTAAATTTGGTGATCGTACGGGAACCAGTGTTTCAACATGATACGGTCGTAAGCATACAGTTGTAACAATCTGCCAGCTTTTAAATTGCTCCTCAGGGAAAAGCCTTTACTTAAATTGTTCCAGGGAGGAGTCCTTACTTACTAAATGTTAGGACACCAGTCAGAATCTAAGCCACTGCCATACTAATGGTATATATAACAAGCTCCATTGTTCCATATTCCTGGGTATAAACTACATCTGGCAGCAAAGCTTCTGATTGGGAGATTAGAGGTTTTGGGGATCGTGGAATCACCTTCTAATTGCTGCTGTTCCCAGCTGCACCTTGACCCGGGGTGGTAGCACCTGTTAGGGTCCTGGCTATGGAAAAATAGTGAAATCCCAAGCAAAAATCAAAATGTCTTTATAGTAAAAATACAAGCAATATATTTTTATTAAAAAATTACCAATACATATTTCTAGTGAAATTACCAGCAATATAGAAAAAAGTATTACCAATAATACACTTTTATAGCAAAATGACACACTTTATAGTAGAATGAGCATAATAAAATGACCAACAATACATTTTTTATAGCAAAATGACAATCAATGCAATACTAAAAAATATTCGACCTTCCCAAGCCTGATATGTAAGAAGCTTAAGAAGTATTTGACGCTCCCTTACTAGGTGGCTACAGATAGGGATTTGAGTCTGTGTTGAAACTAGGATTTTGAATGCTATTTTTCTGGCATGTTTTTCTCACCCTGAAGATTAGCGTTCTATTTGGTTTATAATGCCGTAATAAGCTTATGAGTAAAATTATTGTTGGTCTGTTTCATGGCTGAGATAGTTACGTATTTTGAACCGATGTCGACGTTCGGAATTCGATAAAAGCTAGGTTCACAGGTTGGTTGATTTTTTTTTTATATGTCAACACTTTTTTGGGTTATCTAACGTTGAATTTTGAACTGGGCACCCAGTGAGGATCGAACTCACTACGCAGGAGAACGGTCAATCAGACTTGCATCGTTAGACATTATCTCACGGGTCCTAAAAATGATTTTCCTTTGAAAATGCATGGTAAATGATTTTTTTTTCTATGAAAATGTATTGCAAATTAATTTTACGATGAAAAAAATGCATTGAAAATGAATTTTAAGATAAAAATACATTGCAAATGAATTTATTATGTAAATGCATTGGATTTGACTTTAGGTTAGATTCGTTGATTTTACGAGCTGTCAACCCTTGTTTGATTATTCAATGTCTAATTTTGTATGGAACCACCTCTTAACTGCTGTTGTTCCCAGGTCCATCCTGGCCCGGGGTGGTAGCACTTGTCAGGGTCCAACCTATGGGCAAATGGTGAACACCCAAACAAAAATCAACAGTACATTTTATAATAAAATGACCAACAATAGATTTTTATAACAAAATGACAATCAAGGCAATACTAAAAAAATAAAAAAAAATACATTTTTATAGTAAAATTACCAACAGTATATTTTATGATCTACAAAAAATATATACAATAAAACATACGTTTATTCTAAAAGTATAAAATTATGTTCAAAGTAACCATAGTTGAAAGCATAAATTTACGTACAAAACATTTTGATTTCGGCATTAAATAACCCATAGAGGTTACTATGTCACTAAACAAAATCAACCAACCAGTCAACTATTAATGCTAGTACTAATAATAATTCTACTACTACTAATGCTACTACTATTATTTTTTTTAAGTAACCCTCAAATATCACCAGTTGCGAAATTCAAAATTTAATTGCTTTTTTTATCAACTCTGGTCTGAACGAATTTTTTATACGTCTTTTCCTTTAAATATTAATTACAGCATATGAAATATTACTTGTTAGTTATTATCAATCTCTTATTGTGCCAAATAAGATCTGTGATAAGAACGAATTTTTCTCACTACACATAATAATTTTTTTCGGAAGAGATTATTTTGCCGGTAACCAGTAAAATAGGCAAGCATGCTTTTAAGCTTATTTTTTTTTGGAAGAGGGTAAAATAGACAAATATTTTGCTTTTAAATATTATTTTAACTATCACTAAAAATCCTCCCCTTAACAAGTTATTTTGCTGGTAAAAATGTTTTTATTATGAAGGCAGGTAATGTTCAAAATAACAACACACAGATTTAACACAGAAGTTTATTTATTTTCCCCATCAATTATTAAGACAATTTAATAGAGAAGACAGGGAGGGCTCTCTAGCTGTGGATGCTGAAGAAACACAAACAGGCCAGTTGTTCAGATGAGAATCACCCCATATGAGGTTATTTTGCTGGTAAAATGTTATTATTATGAAGGCAGGTAATGTTCAAAATAACAACACACAGATTTAAAACAGAAGTTTATTTATTTTCCCCATCAATTATTAAGACAATTTAATAGAGAAGACAGGGAGGGGCTCTAAGCTGTGGATGCTGAAGAAACACAAACAGGCCAGAGTAGATGAGAATCATCCCATATGAGGTTATTTTGCTGGTAAAAATGTTATTATTATGAAGGCAGGTAATGTTCAAAATAACAACACACAGATTTAACACAGAAGTTTATTTATTTTCCCCATCAATTATTAAGACAATTTAATAGAGAAGACAGGGAGGGGCTCTCTAGCTGTGGATGCTGAAGAAACACAAACAGGCCAGAGTAGATGAGAATCACCCCATATGAGGTTATTTTGCTGGTAAAATGTTATTTATTATGAAGGCAGGTAATGTTCAAAATAACAACACACAGATTTAAAACAGAAAACAAATAAGACGATATTTATTTTCAATTTAAAATCTTTTCCATAATCAATTGTTAAAACACAAATTAAAATCATTTATTCATCATCAATTATTAAAAAAAATATACAAGTTTCTAAATATTTTAAGCACTACATGCATAACAGTCTCTGCTAATCCCAAACTTGCCCTTGGGCATGGTTCTCTTGCCAATACACTTCAGGTGCACCCATTGAAGACAACAGTCACAGAGCACAGAATCCATGTTGTTCATGTCCTGCCTACATAACTCACACAACCACTGCACTGACGATCTCAAATATAATATTGATTCTTAGTTCTAAAACACTATATTTACCTGCAAAATAGCCTTTTTGTCTCTTTTATCAGGACCGGCAAAATAGACTATTCAAATTTTTTTTTTTTTTTAGAAACCATTTCCCCCCACCAGATGGGGCGATAATGCCACTAAGACGTAACGAGCTGTTGAGAGCGAAAGAGAATGAGAAGACGTTAGTAAGGAGAAAGGACAGTAAAATAAAACAGCCTTCAGGAAGACAGAAGATGGCGATTGATCCTGCGTTAATGTCCGCCCTTGAAGATATGATTTAAAAAAAGTGTTCAGGTGGTAAAAATTTAATGACGTTGAATTGAATGTCGTTTTTGACGTTAAAAAATACGTCAAAAAACGACATTATTACGATTTTATTTTTGCACCAACCTTGGTGAAATTTGGTTGCGATTACACGATTTGTTAACGAACAAATCAAATCAAATCAAACGGCCAGGGACACCATAGTCCTTCCGTTTCCAACGAAGGCCAGCATACCAAACTCTGTTAAACGCCTTCAAGATAACTGAAACAACAGCCCGTGCCACACCATTCACATCTGAAGCCAGATAGACACATTCATTAAAACTGTTAACACTTCGGTGGTTGACCTAGAGAAATGAAAGCCATCTTATTTATCTAAAAGAAGGCCATGCGAAGTAAGATGCTTAACCAATTAAGGAGTTGATTAGAGCCTCTAGCCCTTTGCCAAAAACAGAAAACAAATAAGACGATAGTTCTTCCTTTTCTGGAAGTTGCGTCATTAGGTATGTTTGCAGGAGTGCTGTTAGTTGTGCTTAAGTTGGAAATCACGTGTCTACTGGTATATTTATCCCACAACAAAAATGGCGGACTAGAATGTGAATCCGGATAATACATGTAACAACAAAACTCTTTCTATATATATAAACAAACGATAAGTATGTATTAACAAAAAAAAAAAGGGTATACATAGACAATAGAATATTGTTGCGTGTTACAAAACAATGAATATGAATGAAGAAAACATTTAAAAACTAAATGTGTTTGTGCGTGTGTAGTTTGGTGTAGGAGAAAGTCCTAGAAAAAATGTGTGCGCATGCGTGTTCCCAAGTGAGACACGCATTCTCCACATTCGATCTACATCTTACCTATACAAATACTGGTACAGCTTTTTTTTTTTCTGACAAAAACCAAGGACAACCTTTCCTTTTCGATATGGGCATAATTCCTTTCGGCTTCTCACTCCCATCTTCCATAGGAAGGAAAATAGGAAAAAGATGATAACAAAGAATGTCACTGCCTATCCATAGGCTTAGGGAGCGTCATCTAGCAGCGTTTTTTTTTTCTTTTTTAGGAAAGTAAGTGGGGTAACTTTACAATACACCCCACCAGATGGGGCGAATTTTATGCTACCCATATGTCCATAAAGTTTGTGTAGTTTTGTTTTGTCCCACGTAAGCTGAAAAGACAAAGAGTCGAACAGTGTGGTTGCAGTGTGTGTGTTTAAACATGTCGACGAAAAAGTACTTGTCTGAAATACTATGTCATCAGGGTGCTATATAATTCTTAGTGGGTCACTGTCCGCCCTTGAAGATATGTCGATAGTGTAGAAAAAAAAGTGTTCAGCGGTTGGTATTAAAGATTTATTTTCCAATGCTCCACGTTGAATTGATTTTGTTTGGAAGGCATCGTTCGTTTGCTGTGCGTAGATGATATTGGCGCACAAAACTTTAACAGAAGAAACTTCGATTTGTAAAGTTGTCGAGCTGGTGTTGGTGAAATTTCTACCGCGAGTGATGAAGAGTAACTTGCCAACGATACTATTAAATCTAATATCTAACTTAAGGTTGAAGGTGTTGCAGCAGCTCCACCAGACACACATAGGGATTGTGCGCACGAAGGCCCTTGCTTGAAGTTATATGTAGTGGCCAAATTTAGACATGGACATTGAAATGACTTTCAGGGCTTGCGAGACGTGCATGCCTGATCAAAACAACCCTAATAAAGCTGCCATTCATTGCTGGGAATATCCGAGTCAGCCTTGGCAGAGAATCCACATAGATTATGCCGGTTCATGTTTGATTGTCGTGGATGCTTACTCAAAATGGACGCAGGTATGTGTAATGAAAACATCTACTGCTCCAGCTACAATTAAGAAGACGAGAGAAAACTTTTCAACACATGGGTTGCCTGTGTTGGTAGGGAATGGTAACGGTCCATGTTTTTAGACTTTAAAGTGTTCACAAAGGATACTCGATGTCCAAACTGAGATCACTACAAATAATCTGGGAATTCCTGTTATTCCTGAAACTGTCACTCAGGACCTTTCCGGGTTTTCAGTTGCATTTTTTCCTTTTTTGCCATTTGTGACATTTTTCTAATTCTTTTCTATTTCTTATTCTCATATTCTCTAACATATTAATTTCCAAAACTCAACCTTTCTTTTATTGCAACTTGACTAGCATAAAACGTTAGCCAATGACTTTCTAATTCTTCATTTTATTGGCTTCCATGTAGATTTGTTAATAATTTACCGTTTTCTTTCCAGCGGGAGTGCATCATGTATATTCTCTATGAACCATGGACATTCTACAAATATTCTTTAATTAAGGATTCCTGCCACTAAAAGGTATTTTTTTTCTTTTCTTGCTTTTTTTTTTTTTTAAATTTCTCAGATAAGATTGGTGTGGTTGCTTGTGGATCCCTTTTCTTTGATAATGAGCAACAATTTCCCTGAGATTTCTGTTTTCTCAGAAAATAGACTTATCTTTATCTTTATTTTATTTATTTTGCTACTGTTTTTGTAAATTGTAGAAATGATTGTGTGCAATATGATGAGGGCAGACAATGTCTCCATTTTGAATGTCTTTCAGCTGGGTTTAATTCTTTTTTTTTTTCTTTTTTTTTTTGGACAAAGCGCAAAAATTAACCATTTTTGTAAACTCTACATTCTCTATTTTGTTTCTTCTACAAGTGGCAAATATTTAAATAATATTTCTGGAATATTTGTATTGTATATAAAGGATTGCGTATAATATGATGAATGTAAATAGTGATGACTTCATCTTGATTGCCTTTCACCTGATCTTAAGTGACAATGAGCAACTTTCTTGTAGTGAGTCCCGAGAAAAATAAGTAAATTATGAAAATATAAAGAAAAATAAAAGAATTCAAATTGAAATAAGGCATTTGCGATTCCCTTTAAAAGCTTTTTCCCTTTCTCACTCTCCCCCCCCTCTCTCTATCTCTTAACATCTCTATGCTTCTCAACTAATGAGAAGTCAATCTTCAAATACAAAAGAGGAAGAAGAAAGGACTGAACATAGTTGCAAAACAGCAAAAGTCTAGCCATTTCTCATTAAAACTATCAAAAATCAGACAGGCTTCATACATAACATCCATTATATAAAAAAAATAAAGGAACGTCGGAAAATAAAATAATTTTGGCCAATCAAAAAAAAAAAAAATGAACCAAAAAGACTATTGATGTTAGCCGAAACCAAGATTCATGCCAGTAGTAGTTTGGAAGTCTTGTTAAAAGGATATAAACTGACAGCCCTGAAGCAGGGGAGGAGAAGGGTCCACCAGAGAAACTTGAATAAGGAAAGTGAAAGCAGCCATGCGTGTCGCATGAAGAAGTTAATCGGTTATCTGCTTAAGACACTTGCTGCCATTCTTAGAGCCGAGAGAGGACAACAGATTGACGGCGTATCTATTTCTAAGTTGATAACTACTACCTAGATCTGACTTCTACACTGTCCAATTAGTTAGTTATATGCCATACGGGATATACACTTAATCGATCATTTACCTCTCGATACATGACGAGACAGATTTTTCTCGCAGTAGGTTGCCAGTAGACCAGTTGCCATCCAAGGTCTGTCCTGCAATTTACCCATAGATGGGGGGAGGGGAGAAGAAGAGGATTCATACCTTTCCCAAGAGTATTAGCACATAAGTGAATGTAATGGATTTGACTGGAATTCGAACTCCGATTCCTCAATTCGAGCAGCTATCCATTCAGTTATGTGCCATACGTGATACACGCTTAGGCGATCATGTACCGTTCGATACATGACTGCCGAGACAGATTTTTCCCGCAGTAGATTGCCATTTCTTTCTGCGGTAGATCATTTTCCATCCAAGGTTATAGAACCCGGTCTGTCCTGCAATTTACCCATAGCTTGGGTGGGGGGAGAAGAAGAGGATTCATACCATTCCCAAGAGTATTAGCACGTAAGTAAATGTAATGGATTTGACTGGAATTCTCACTGTTGACTACCAAATCGAAATGGACGTTTCTCCTAACTGCTACTAAGATCTGCCTTAAAAATGAACATTTTGCTACACCGATAATGAAAGCATTCACTGTAATCTAAATCAAATAAATAAATATTATTTGTTTACACCTTTTGAGTCAGTTCGTTTTATTTCCAAAATAATATCAAAATTATCTGTCATTCTCTCCACATTCTCTCCTCTTTTTGTTTTAATAACTGAAAGAAAATAGTTTCAGTTTATAATTCTTTTCATGGTTAATGTTCGTTATTGATATACATAAATATATATGTAAGCAAATGTAAATGGATATAGAGCCGACAGAATGAAGAAAAATTTGGAAAAAACAAACAAAAATCCTTAAATGCAATTATGTTGTTTAAAATGAATGAAATGTCGACGTCTGACGTTTCAGTTTAACAAACCTTTTTCAAGACAATATTCATTAAAATACAATTCAGTTCAATTTGACAAAGACGATGGACATAAACAACAAGTCTTATCCAAAACAGATAACTGAAAATTTTTAAAATGATCAGCTTTCCGTTTAGCATGGTCACGTTGTCGTCACATGGGCGACGCTTTCAAAACGTATTCCTAAAATTTTTTGATTATTTTGAATGAAAAAGAAAATGAAAAGAATTCTATTAGGATCTAAAGCAGATCATAATTTCGATTTCGATTCCGTGAAGGTATTAAAATATTTTCATAATAAAAATCTCAGGAGGATTTATGAAGCAGGTATAATATCCATCTCACGCACGGTGAATACTAGACCTGGTTTCTTTAATATTTCCCCTTTTTTAGCGAGATTAATGCTCGACAAGCATACACATAAAAATTTTAGATCCTAATAGAATTTTTTTCATTTTCTTTTTTCATTCAAAAATAATCAAAAATTTTAGGAATACGTTTTGAAAGCGTCGCCCATGTGACGACAACGACCATGCTTAACGGAAAGCTGATCATTTCAAAAATTTTCAGTTATCTGTTTTGATAAGACTTGTTGTTTATGTCCATCGTCTTTGTCAAATTGAACTGAATTGTATTTTAATGAATATTGTCTTGAAAAAGGTTTATTAAACCGAAACGTCAGACGTCGACATTTCATTCATTTTAAACAACATAATTGCATTTAAGGATTTTTGTTTGTTTTTTTCCAAATTTTCTTCAATATATATATATATATATATATATATATATATATATATATATATATATATATATTTATGCTTTACTTTTCTTTATGTGTCTCATATTTTGCGATGACTCCAAATTGTCATTCTCAGATTCCCTTTTCTTCAAAGCCTAACAACCTTTTAAGTCAGCCTCCATACAGTAAACCCATGTCTCCTCACTGGCTGCCCAACTAATGCGTCTGATTAAGTTTAGCTTAAGAATTCTCTATAGATACCTACGATATGAGCAATGCCAATGTACTGAATTCAATCCTCATTGGGTACCCCATTATTGTATGAATGTGACACATCTAGGTAAGCTTCATATATATCTACTCTTATCTTTCAGTAGAAAGACCATGCAGACCACAGAATAAAGTAAATTTGATTTTCACATGATCACCGACTATTTTAGCCTTGTGTCAAACGGAGCTAAACTTACTAAATATCTGCCTATAAAATTTAAAGAGACAGCCATTGTCAGTGCAATTAAAAAGACATGACAAAAGAAGAGGTTTATGGGGATTAATTAAAGAATTTCAAATTCTCGTAAACTTTATCTCCATTAGTTGCTCTGTTTTTGTCAGTTCTTCTGTTAGTGGTAAATGTCTTCAAATTGAAAATTTCTAGAAAATTTGTAAATTAAATTCTGTAAATGATTGTGTATAACAAGATGAATTATAGGGATTACCCCCATTTGGTCTGCCAAAACGCCGTTAGGTGGTGCTGTTTAAATACCATAAAAGGACGAACATATCTGTTATAGACAAGCGTATGGTTGCAAGAAAGAAATACCACAACAGCAGAAATAGATTTACGTGGTTTATTTCAACAGGAACGTGTGGATTTGGGACAGCTACCTTGTGGTAAAGTTCACAAGCCGGCTTCGGATCTAGGTCGATCTCTCATAGTAGTTCACACATGTTGACGGTGGTTGACGCTCCCCTGCGGTTAGCAGCTGAACGTGACAGGTCTCTATCCTGGGCACCTGTGGACTGACTGTCGAACTTCCGTGTGACCCCTTTTATAGCGTTTTTTTTTATGGCTTAACAGGCTCGAAAAACGAAGCGAGTATAATTAGGAGGGAAGCATTTTTATTGGACGAAAAATAGAGCACTTTAAATATTATTTTGTTTTTCGACTGTGACACGTGTGTCGGGAACATTTGTAAAGAAAGATAATGGTCATTTTGTGACGGGGCTTTGTCCCGTTTACATCCGGTTCTCGCTCTTGAGTATTTGCCTGTAAATCAGCCGAGATATGTCTTATTTTATTTTATAACAAGGCTCCCCCAGATCTCGGTCTGATTTACAGTGAGCGTTATTCGTGTATATTTGGGTGATTAATTCATGATAAAGTCTCTGAAGCGTGTGGGAAGTTGTCCTCGTGTTCTTCTTATTGGCATTTGTTTTGGCATGGAATTATTTGCTGAATTATGTGTCCCCGAGGGATGTGGAGGAGAATGATCCTGGTGACTGTTACATGGTGGAGGCAGAGGGATTGTATTAGAAAGATGTGTTGGGCGTGGAGCCAGTCGTCGGATATGTGCACGGTGAATCCAGATTGTATCACCATCATCGTTTTGCACCTGACACATCATATTGTTCGTTTTTATAATTGTGTAATTTCCTATCCAGGGCAGATGAGAGGATTGGGCAACAGTTGAGTGTGGCCGATGAAGTAAGACCTTGTCGCCTACTTGTATTGGGTCCTTGTATGTGGGGCGATTTAAGTTAGTCTCAAGTTTGTGGTCAGCTTCATCGTTGGCCAGGGTGACGTGGTAGTGAACCTGCTTTAGCAAGGCATTAATTTGCATTCCATATGCTCCAGGATCGTCGCTTGTGATTTCTTTTCTGTGTAGTGTAGGTAGGCCGATGTTGGGGTGACGGCCAGTAATGGCATAGTGCGGGGAGACACCGGTGGCGCTGTTGGTCGTGGCATTCATGGACGAAACGACAGATTCTAGAACGTCTGTCCATTCACAGTTCCTGTCTTCGCATAACATATAAGTGCGTTCTTCATCGTGCGATGTTGTCTCTCGATATTTCCTGAGCTTTGCAGGCGCCAAGGACAGTGAAGTTCTTGCGTGATTGATATCTGGTTACAGAATTGTCGATAGACTTCTCCAGTGAAGTGTGTGCCTCGATCAGAGGATACTATGCGTGGAATCTCTCTGTGTCGAAGGAAGAAATGGTACAATCCGCGGGCGGCGTCGATAGCACGGTCTCTCGCGCATGGTATGGCTGTAAAGTGTCGGCTGAAGCTATCCAAGATGGTTAGGATGTAGCGTTTTCCCTTTGAGTTGGGCATTGTGACAAAGTCTATAAAGACGAGATCGAATGGTCTCTTTCCTCGTTTGCAGTGGCCAATGGGCCAGTGGGTACGTCTACCGTAGTTGCCCTTGCATTTAGCACACGTGTCGCAAGAATCGACATAGGCCTTGATGTCGCGGTTTTTTAATTCCCACCAGTAGCTGGAAAGAAGTTCTCGCATACGGGTAACACCTGAGTGGTTGTTGCCCTCGTGTGCCTGGTAGAGGTATCTGGGTCGTAGTTTGTATGGTACAACCAATCTCGGAGAGTGTTTGCTGTCTCTTATCATCAAAACGGAGGTGCCTGGTTCTAGAAAAAATTGGTGGAAATGTTTTTTGAAAAGTGTAGCTCGGTGGTCGTCAGGATCGATATGAGGTTCGCTTGGAGTGGGTGACTGGAGGGCGCTCATGATCTTTGCCAGGGCGTCGTCCTTCAGTTGTTCATCTGCGATGCCGCGGTGGTTGCAGATTCTCTCAGTGGGGATGGTGGTGGTGGAGTGGTAGGCGAAGAATGCGTTGGTGACGCGCTTGTGGGTGCGGGCGTTTTGTGGTGTGTGAGTTTTGGGAATGAGCTGTAAACCGTTAAACTCGCCGAGGCACCAAGATGGGATGTATACGCGGAGGTCTGAACCGCTTACCTCGAATGTCCTGCCTGCCGGTGTAGGGTCGTTCGGGGCTTTCGTTTTCTTATGTCCGCAGCCTCTGCTGAGTATGTCAGCCCATACATTTGATTCGCCTTCAACATATTCCAAGACGAATTTATAACATGAAATTTCTTCTTACCATCGTCGTATTTTGGCATTATTGAACTCTCGTTGGTCTAGATATGTCAGCGATCTGTGGTCAGTGAAGATGACGAAAGGGCGGTTGCGAAGGAAATAATCAAATTTCAATATTGCCCACTTTACTGCATATGCCTCTCTTTCCGTCGTGGACCAGTTCTGTTCCGTGGAGTTGAATATATGGGAAGCGACCGCTATATCTTTCTTCCCGTTGTCGGCTTCTTGCATTAAGATTGCTCCCCATGCGACGTCACTGACGTCGGTGGTGAGTGTGAAACGTTTGGAGAAATCTGGAAATGAGATGACGGGTGGCGAAGAGAGACGGTCCTTGATTTTTTGAAGGCTCTGTCGGCATTTTGCGTCCAGACAAACGGTTTATTAACCTTGTTGAGTTCGTGTATGGGACCCATAAGTTTTGAAAACATATCTGACCTGATTTGTTCGTGAAGACGTGTCTCTAGGAATTGTTTGATCCACACTAAACGGCCGATAAGGCTTTGTAATTCCTTTTTTGATGTTGGAGGTTTCATTTCCCTGATGGCACGAACGTATTCTGGATCAGCTTTGAATCCTTCGCTGTTTACTATGCGTCCGAGGAATTTTGCCTCTGATGCGAGGAAGGAACATTTATCAGGATTCAGCTTGAGCCCGAATTTTTGGAGGGCAGTAAAAAATTGTTCGAGGGAGAGTATGTACTCCCTAAATGTCCTAGCGTGGACCAGGTTGTCGTCGATATAGGAAGAAATGTTGTCACGGGATGTGACCGTGGCTAGGGCTTCTGCTATGCAACGGGAGAAGATTTGTCCGGCCAGGCGCGTGTATTGATAGCATTGGTCCTTCCATGTAAATGCTGTTTTGTATCGGTCTCGCTTGTCGATCTCAATTTGCCAGTAGCCGCTGCGTAGATCAAGGGTAGTAAAATATCTATTGCCTTTGCCGATTTTGTTGAACAAGTGGTCGATCCTTGGCATTGGGTAAGGGTCAAG
The DNA here is from genome assembly GCA_903632075.3 of Acanthosepion pharaonis. Lineage (NCBI taxonomy): Eukaryota > Metazoa > Mollusca > Cephalopoda > Sepiida > Sepiidae > Acanthosepion > Acanthosepion pharaonis. The sequence continues at coordinate 233,036 of CAHIKZ030000810.1, read as the reverse complement.
ATCGACTAAGACCTTGTTGAGAGTTCTTTTAAAGTTAGCAACGACACGAATCGATCCGTTTTTCTTGCGTATGGCAAATACAGGGCTATTGAAGCCTTTGGGGTCGCTGCAGTTTTCAATGATACCTTCATCAGCCATACGCTTAATTTTGGTATCTACGTCTGCTTCTAAAGCCTGGGCTATCGGGTGTTGTTTCTGGCTGCGAGACTGGCCGTTGGTTGGTATGTGGATGGGTCGGATGAATGTGCCTTTGCTGCTGCTTTCGGTGCCGATAATGTCAGCGTTGCGAATGAGTAAGTTTGCAATGGCCTCTAGTTCGTCTCGGTTCGGGTGGTTTGGTAGCGATAGTCCCGTGTTATGTTTTAGCCAGGTTAGCTTTTGATCCAGTGTCTGGATGTTGGGCTGTAGTTCCATAGTAGGCTGGTTTTGGATGATGTCAGCTTGAGCGCCATATGCTGGATCGTTGGTTGACGATGACGGTGATATGATTGCGGCTGTGTGTGTTGTGTATCCTGAGGAAAGTGTGCGTCTGAATTCTATAGTCGCATTTTGGTTGTCGATTAGATAGGAATCGAGCGTGTTGTGACATAGGATATTTTGGCCGATCAGGATCGGTGTGGTTTGGGTAGTTACCAGCACGTTAACCTTTTTGAATGTGGGTGAGTCTCGACTGCCGATGGTGATGTCGCAAGTCAGTTCGCCAATGGCGGTAGTGCTGCCGTTGATTCCTTTTACTACGACGTCGGAGCGGGTCATGAGTTTCTTGGCTTCTCTGGGTAACTGAGATATTGGTAAGATGCAGGTAGAGCATCCAGAGTCTAGCATTGCGACGCCAGAGAAGGTGATGTCCCTGAAGTTGAAGGTGGACTGGACGAGCGGTGAATGGTGAGCGAATCCTTGAAAGTTGAAGGTGTGATGGCTGACGTAGGGGCATGGCGAACGAGGCATCACATCTCGTCCTGCCCGAAGCGAAAATCCTGTTCCACATCATTTATGGCTTGTATATTGTCATTCGTTGCGGCTATGTGGGCCTGTGCCCGAGTGCGAGGTGGGTGGCGATATACACAGTTGCGTCCATGGAGGCAGGGGCGACCTCTGAGGTAGTTCTTGCACACGCTGATTCGTGGTGTGTGCTGGTGGTCTCTGCGTGTCGGATGGTGGCCATGTTCGGGAGGGTTGGTGAGGCCCGTCTGCTGTGGGTTTGGTTGCCTGCTGGGTCGGAGTGGCGCGTTTCTTTAGTTTGACCGCTGTGGTTTCTGTGTGAAATACACAGTGTTGTGCGAAGTCGTGTCATTGGATTTTACACCGCGATCAAGGTATATTTGAGCTTCGGAGGCTATGCCAATGGCTGAACAGTGGTTGTCCATTGTCTTGACGAGATGTGGGTAAAGATTTGAGTTCCAAATTTTCACCTTTTCGCTCATTAGCATAGCGCCGATGATGGAAATAAGTCCATCGACTGTTAAGTCAGTATTTTTGTCTTTTTTGTATTTGTTTTTTTATGTGGACGGCTGCCTCTCTAAGGGTGTTTTCGAGTCGACCTGCGAAGTCTGTTAATTTTTCGCCGTCTCGCAGTTCCAGGTCCCAGGCTTGACTGAGGTGTTGGAAGTTAGTCATCTGGCTTCCGTGGGATCCTAATAAGTATTCCTTCAGTTGTTCGAAGGTGGATATGTCCTTTTTTGAGTCAACCATCTGCTGAAAGATACTTTGGTCCAGTAAATCTTTAGCAGACTTGACGAATTCGCATTCCAGGCTGGGATAGGTGCTGAGTTCTGGCGTGACGTGGATTGTGTATGCTTTGTTTAGGGCCGTGATGAATCGGTTCACGTCGTGTCCAGGGTGAAAAGTTCTCTCTAGCTTCAATATGTCGCGTATAGTTTGTTGGCGCATCATTAAGCTGTAATCGCCGTTTGTTTGAGCGGTGGGAGGTGTTGAAGCAGTTGATTTTAGGGCAGTCAGCATGTCGTTTATGTCGGCTTGAATTTCCTGTATCGTGGCTTCGGAAGGCTGTGTTGGTCCCGTTTTCAAGTTGAATAGTAGTGTTTTCTGTTCCTTGATGAGAGTAAATAATTCGGCTCGGGTGAAGCTCGTGTAGTCGGCCATATTTCTCTTGCTGTACGCTTCTGACACCAGTGTTATAGACAAGCGTGTGGTTGCAAGAAAGAAATACGACAACAGCAGAAATAGATTTACGTGGTTTATTTCAACAGGAACGTGTGGGTTTGGGACAGCTACCTTGTGGTAAAGTTCATAAGCCGGCTTCGGATCTAGGTCGATCTCTCATAGTAGTTCACACATGTTGACGGTGGTTGACGCTCCCCTGCTGTCAGCAGCTGAACGTGACAGGTCTCTATCCTGGGCACCTGTGGACTTACGATATTGAGTCCCCCACTGGGGCAACATGTGACACAAGGTCGGTTGTTTATTGTGGGTTTCCCGAGCCCGTGGGCTTGGCCCCAAAATATGCCCGTTTGAACCCGTATAAACGGGCTCAGGGCCGGTTTTACCTCCCCGAAGGAGACTCCGCCCTTCGGCGTAGCCTCCTTCGGGTTCCTCTCCGTCCGTAGACAGAGAGTTGAATCGAAGAGTCGCTCAGAAAGTAAACGACTGACTCACCTGTGGACTGACTGTCGAACTTCCGTGTGACCCCTTTTATAGCGTTTTTTTTTTTTTTATGGCTTAACAGGCTCGAAAAACGAAGCGAGTATAATTAGGAGGGAAGCATTTTTATTGGACGAAAAATAGAGCACTTTAAATATTATTTTATTTTTCGACCGGAACACGTGTGTCGGAAACATTTGTAAAGAAAGATAATGGTCATTTTGTGACGGGGCTTTGTCCCGTTTACATACGGTTCTCGCTCTTGAGTATTTGCCTGTAAATCAGCCGAGATATGTCTTCTTTTATTTTATAACATATCTTTCTCTTTAATCATTTCAACAAGCATGCAGTGGGTAGAAACACCAACACGGAACGTGTCCCCTCCGTGAACAATATCTACCCCCATCCCCGGGGCAACTAAACTTTTATACACACACGTGCGTATCACTTGTGCACACATTCCCTAAGTTTAATGTCTTTTCTTCCATTTCAGTTGTGTACACACTATTTTCTCACTTTTTGTTAATACTTTATTAGTTTGTGTAAGAATGCAAGAAAAATATGTCCGTATTGAAATCACTCCCTTCTCATCATTCCATTTCCTTTTATCTCTTGGCATAATGACAACACGTCATGAAAAGTTTATTTGCTTTCTATTAAGCTATAAGCAGTGTCCATAACAAAGTGCAACCAATGTATTGATTTTGATTGCCTTTCACCTGGACTTAATTCTTTTTTGACAACGGGCAAGTATTTCTCTCTCCTTTTTGTTTTAATAGCTGAGTAAAACATCCTCATTTTATCGTTATTTTCATGAGTAATGTTTGTAATTGGTAATAAATTATATCTTTGCTCCACGTCTCATTGTTTCTTATATTTTACCACAATCCCATTTGTAATGCAAAGATAATTTTAAATTGTGTCCTATGTTGCCGCAAATATATACAAATCATCATCTGTCACATTTACTTTTAAAAAGATGGAACATTTAAATAGGTCCCTGTAGATTTTCTTTTGGTTTAACTGATGAGAAAGCCACACATTAAAACGACTAACATAACCATTCTGATGAAATAATTCTGACTGATTGATTTTGATATTTTGTGTTAGGTTGGCTAACTCCTGCATCATATTATATTGCTTTATAGTAAGGTCTTTATTTGATCACTCAATCAATCTCAAGTTGTCTGTCCGACCGTAAGACACTGTTAAAAAAAAAAAATCTCTGACACAAAACTTTGCAAACCATTTGTGACGCATTTTGTTATTATCTTCTACATAAACTGTATTTTGTTTACCATCTTTTTTTTTTACTTTTGAGTCGCATTTACACTTTCTTGAAGATAAAAAATATCACCTATCAAAAATATTTATTTTATTTCATCTTCAATGTTCGAAACCATAAGTAATAATCTACTAGTTTCGACAATTAAAAAAAGGCGCTAATATGGATGTGCACGGGGGTGGAGGAGCGGCTATTAGTGTGGAAAATAGAAAAATATTGTTAGAGCTCATAGTTTCATGGTCTGATAAGTTATCAAATGTTTGGTATCGCGTTTCATGCAGCAAATGTCCACATTTTGAGCAATTATGGGCTGGATCAAATTTTATATTCTTTAACACCAACGTTTAATTTAAGTAGTAGTTTAGTTTTTTCAATATGAAATTTTTCAATAACATTTTGAACTATTATAAAATATACACTTCCAGAACTTTGTCTTGATTTTCTAAGTAGTCTGTGGTATATTCACCACGCATAACAGAATTAAACTCAGTATTTAGCAAATATCTACAACATTAATTAAGTCATTGCATATATGTTCACTAGTTAAACTAGTATCTTTTGTTAATGATTTCATTCTTTTTCCTTACTTTCCTCTCATTCTTTTTCTCCTTTTTCCAGAATTAGAAAGAAAATACAGATGTTCATCATTTAAATCTGGTATCACTTTTTCAGTGGATCATTTTTCTTAGTGTCACCATATATTTCTTTGACACGAACAATTTTCCAAAATTTTCCAACTTTTTCTATGAAATTAACTGTTTCTGCAGTATCCTCCCCATTTAATAATGGATGTGTTTTAATTGATCACAAAAAAACTTTAAATAATGGGAAAATTTTGTCGCTGTACAGGTTTTAGGTAAACTGCTATATCACTTAGTTTCGACAGCTTAACAAAATGCGTTTTTTTTTCATCCTCAAAAAAACCTTTTACAATTTCCCATTTTGCTGTCATCTTCTTTGCCTTCAGAATAAAACAGTAATTCGGAAATAGGTTCAGTATTCTAATTATTCTAAATATTTTTAAAAAGGTCGACATAATCAAAAAGTAAGTACAAGCCATTTTTAGTTATCCAAGGCTTATTAAAAATAGTGCCATTTAAAAAAAAAAAGAAAGAAAAGAAGATTGATAGGTCACATACTATTGAAATTACTTGACCATTTAATTGTTTGATTTCATCAACAATATATAAAACTTTTTCATAAGAAATAGTTGCCTCTAATTTTGCAACTGGGATAATTTTAAGTAAAAGATTTTGTCCACTATTTAAACATTTTACTATGATGCCCAATACTGTTTTTGCTAATCCTTCAGGATTTTCAGCCAATCCAAATAAATTCTCTCAATGATATTGTACAGCAATTTTGACATACACTTCTATCAACTAAAAGAGTACACTTTTTCTGATTTTAAAATTAAAGTCATTTAATTTTGAGACTTTTCATGTCAAAGCTGAAAAGCTTAAAATCATCCTGAAGTCTGTTATATAATAACCAAGATGTAACAAAATATTCAAATGCCCTGATAAGAATATCAGAATCGTAATGTTTTGTCCCAATCCTTTGTGGTGACATAACATTAATATGTTCTTATAATTTTTTTCTTTTTTTATCAATTTTTAAGTTACGAAGATAACGAATTGCTTCATTGATTCGTGCTGAAACATTGATGTTCGACATTTTGAAAGAGAAAAAATTGTTGTATATATACTAGCATGGTAACATTTGAGTCTCAAGTTTTCAAAAATTTTACTTAAAATATTGGAATACCTCGAGTAAAAAAAAAAAAAATCAACAGATTGGATGAAGAGCTGATTGTTTGATTTATAACGTGTAACTGCTGACACAAAATTCTGTTGATCCTGTCTGATACAAATTTTCAAAAGTGAGGATTTTGTCTTTTTGTAGAAACTGTGCCAACTCATCATTTTGCACATTTCACACAGAAGCAGAAGTTTTATTTGTCGTTCTTGATATTGACAGAGGGCAAAGGAATACACCTGATGGCAAATACTGATGATTGATTTCTGGCTTGTACTTTTCCTCTAATAACCACTGTTTCATAATCAGATGAAAAAGGCTTTTCACAAACAACAGTGTTTGGTTTATCAGGGGTGTTGCCATAACCATCGTTCGTACTCATTCTAATATTAGGGAAGATGAAATACACAAACCTTATTTTCTTCATTATAGTTACCACGACAACCTGTTACACAATACTTTTTGACCATTTTGAGAAAGATTTGGAGTACTGAAATAAAAAAAAATATTTAGTAAACAATTATTTTGAAAAATTACATGGTACTTCTAAAAGGAGCATGAACCTATATCCTAAGGTCTGGGGAATTTGGACTTCGGAATTTAGGATTCAGAATTGAGAATTTAAAGTTTGTATGAATGTGGGAATTTGTCATCTTTTAGAGGCTAACGTCGTTTATGAAATGCCAGGGTGAAGGAATTTAGGATTAGGATATGGCGATCTTAGAATTTGAAAAATGAAATTTGTCATTTCTTGAGGATGGGAAGCAAGTTTCAAAACCCATACACAACATGGCATGTTAATAAAATAGTCAGAAGTCTTTTACGGTATATTTTTATTAGTAGTATCCCAGTCTCAGAAGACCATAATAGATATGTTCCTGAAGTGATATATGGTTGCAGCAGCATCTGCTATGACTGTGCAGGCTGACGTGCAAGTGGCTGTCTCTGTTGCAATTAGTACGGATGAAGAAAGGATGGCCTCACCATACTTTCTCTGATCCCTGGCCTTCGCTGCAAGATAACTTCCCTTTTATCCGCCTCCATAATGTTTCTACGAACAGTAAAGCAGCGGTCAGGGATCAAAGGGTTAAGAATAGTCGTGAATATTAATTAAATTTAATGAACTTAATTTTTGACATTAATTTTATGTCATTAATTCTTTAACAATTCTTTAATTTCATTAATTTTGCAGTAAAAAACGTTACATATTTAATGTCTTCTATTTAGTTACGAAGAACAGAAAAATTCAACTTTAAAAAAATATCTGAACAGAAAAATTCAACTTTAAAAAATATCTGTTCTTTTAAAGAAAAACATAAATTATTAATGAAAAATGAATTTTATATTTAATATGGTCATTGTTGAATAACAATAGCATAGAGAAAAATATTAACTTTAAATTGATTTTATGTGAAAAAATTCTTAATGACACTTGTGAATTTCACACCGAAAAGGTTTGTTTAAAGATAAAATATTACAAATTCAAATAAAAATTATGCTTACTTCGGTATCTTAAATAATAAACTTAAGTTAATCGATTTCTTCTTCTTCTTCTTCTTCTTCAAAAAAAAAATTCTTAATTCAATTCCATCAACGGACATTCATGTGTTAATTGTTCACCGCCATTATGATTGAAGATTCCACGAACGCTTAACAGGCCTGATTAAGAATCGCTTTGGTTTAGATACATTGTATTTAATTTCAATATTTCCAGTTCAATTGTTCACCTGCATTGCATATGATCCATTGTTGTACATAAGTTACAATAAAATTTGTATTTCATATGAATACTGTTGGGGATGTGCAGAGTTTATTAATTATACATGAGAGAATCAGAAGGAATTTGTGTAGGTTGCGTGACTTTCTGCATCCACAAACAAATAAATAAACGAATTTAAAATACGATTAAAAGCAAGACATATTCAATTTAGAAACCAACAAAACATTCATATACAATTCAAAACAACATGCAAGCAGGATATTTGGTATATGTCATTATGGCAAAGTGTGCATGATATTTTATGTTTCAGTATGTCTTTCTTAGTATTCGTTTGTTCATTTACAGTCTTTATAGATTTGTGTTGATATTAAAATTGTCAATATTAAGTGTCTTTTTGGCAGTTGTTCTTACGGAGTGATCTACATTTGACTGTATTATTTTTTAAATCGTTCGCACGTTGATTTTCACTTAATAGGTAGTGAATATAATTCACTTTGGATAAGCAAGGTTTCGTGATTCGATGTCCACAGAGTTGGTTGAGTTTAAATTGCAAATGAGTCAGCGTTGATGTACTTTTGCGCGGTAAAATCTTGATTTCGAGTGACGTGGAGTATGTTGGCAATTTCTCTGTGGGTGTTCGTCTCTGACTGCTTGGGTCAGTCGGCGTTTTCTTTTATAAGTTCTGAATGTCCGAAATTGGCTCACGGAGTTTTGGCGCAATTTCGTTTTTGCACGTGAACTTTCAGATTATTGTGTCATTAACCAATGAGATAGGTTTATTCGCCTAGTACGGTTTTTATTGGTTAAAGTTCTCCGTACGTAGGCGTAAGATATAGACTGTTCTGTTACTAGGGGTGATAGGTAGGAAAAGACGAGTCTACAATACTACCTTATGAAAATTGAGATGTAGTAGTGGGGTGGCGTATCAAAAATTCGGTAGGGTCCCACAAGACTTTTGCACCGGCTTTGAACTGAAGGTAAAAATGCTTTAAAAATAGTTTTTAACAGCTGAGCTGGCACAATCAAAATGTAATAACCATGTAAAATAAACAAGGTGCCGATTTATTTAATGTCACACTTCGAATTAGACAGAAAGAAAAAAAAAACAAAAAGCGAAGGAGCGAGTTCAATGAAACTCATTTTCCGCCATCATATTCTCAGGAAGAGTAAGTCAACGGACTAAAAGCAAATTCGATAATTATAATGGATGCCTATTAAATGTAAAAATATGGAATCTGTGAGAAAGTGAATTCAACGACAGTCATTTTCCCTTCTACTTTTTCCAAGAAAAGTGACCTAACAGCTGACAAGGTTGCCTAGCCTTTATTAAATGTCAAAGATATCGAATTACTCTTGTAATGCAATTGTATATTATTTCTCTTGGGCTTTTATAGTAAATGAAATAATTGTCTTGGGGGATCTATTAAACGTAAAAGCCGTGTAAAAGTAAACAAGGTTTCGATTTACTTAATGTCATATCTCGATACCTGAAAGAACAAAAAGTGAATATTGTTTTTTATGATTTAGTTCCGGACCTGTTATAATCGTTAATAACCATTAAGTCACAGGAGGAGAGAGTTTTTTTTTTTTTATCTAAGAAACAATCACACACACACACACACACACACACACACACACACACACACACACACACACACACACACACATACAGCCTTGGTCAAAATTATGGAGCACCAATGAAAAATCGAAATTATGATTTAAACTTATATATTTAAAGGTTAAGAATAGTGGAGTAAACATTAATAACAACAATCAATATTTGGTATGTCCTCCTTTTGCCTTTAGAACAGCTTTTATTCGTTTTTGCATATTATTGACTAAGTTGTTGCAGGTGGTAGGATCTATTTTCTGCCACTCTTCATGAAGTTTGGCCTCTAATTCTTTTTTTGATGAACATTTGTGCATTCTCACTCTTTTCCCTAAATGGGACCACAAAGTTTCAATGGGATTTAGGTCTGGGGATTGAGGGCGCCACTTCATCACGGTAATCCCTTTTTTCTCAAACCAACCGATTGAAACTTTTGACGTATGGCATGGAGCATTGTCTTGTTGGAAGATTACATCACTTGGAATGTTATTATTAAATATTTTAGTTAAAGAGGTTCGGTAAACCTAGTCCAGCATGTTAGTATAAATTGTGGAGTTCATTCTGCCCTCACATGTGTACAACATTTCAGTGCCTGAAGAAGCCATGCAGCCCCAAACCCTTACGCTTCCTCCTCCAAATTTTACCGTTGGAACCACACAATCAGGATGAAATGCCTCTCCTTCCCTACGGCGAACATAAACCGCTCCAGGGGTGCCAAAAATCTGATGAAAAAAAAAAGAATTTGTTACAATTTTTGAATAAATGTTATGGATGTGTATTCACATAAAAATTTCAATTATTACATCCAAAGTTTAGGAAATAGAAGCTGTTAACTTATCTCAAAGTTACTTTCGTCAGACCAAACAATTTTGCCCCAATCATCAGGTGTCCAATTTTCATGGTTTTTTGCAAATTCCAGTCGTTTTTTCTTGTTGGCCTGAGACAAGTATGGCTTCTTCCTGGCTGTGCATCCTTTTAATCTCACTTCTAATAACCTTCTTCTCACTGTTCGAGCTGATATGTTTTTGTTTGCATCCTCCCTAAGTTCAGCAGCAAGCTCTGAAGAACTTTTCCTCCTATCTGCAAGGGATGCTCTTTTCAAAGATCTGTCTTCCCTGGCGGTTGTAGACTTTTTACGGCCTTGTCCTTTTCCGTTTTTGAAAGACTCTGTTTCCTTGTACCTTTTAATCATTGTTTGAACCCCCTTCCTTGAACATTCCATCTTCCTGGCAATTTCTACCTGAGAATATCCTTCACCAGATAAAGCAACAATTTGTGCCCTTTTAATCTCTGAAAGCTGCTACTTTGGAGGCATTTTCAATTAAATATACACCGGTAGGAATAAAATATTACCCGAAAATTACGAAACAACCTTTAGTATGACAATAAATCATTTTGAATATGATTTTAAGATGATCTTATCAAAGACAATTTGATGTACGTAGGTCCTTATTTTTCGTACAAACAATTTTTTTTTATTTCATTGGTGAATTTCACAATTAATTTCGATTATTTCCAAATTTATTTCCAAGTTATAAAAATTGTTATCGTACAAAAATATGTGTCGTAAAAATTACGTAAAAGATCGCCGAAAACAATCGCAGTAATGAAAACTTTGGAATCCAAAATTTCAGGATTTGGGGTCCGGATCCGAATTCGGCCCAGAATTTATTTAATTTACTCACGGAGTCGGCTTGATTCCAAAATGGTATGATATGTTGGGCTAAGGCTTCTAGGAGTAAAGTTGAAAAAGTGTGACACACTGACATTCACATCTATCTATCTATCTATCTATCTATCTATCTATCTATCTATCTATCGAGAGAGAGAGAGAGACAGACAGACAGACAGACAGACAGACAGACAATGTTAGTTGGTTATATTGTGGTGGTCCCAGACAATAAAATAAAATAAAATATGAAAATAAAATATAAAAACAAAAAAAGCATTAAAATTAAAATACATTTGCTTTCCTTTAAAACCCGTCTTTCTCCCGTTCTTTCTCTCTAGTCTCCTTTCTCTATACTTCTCTCTCAACTAATGAGAAGCCAATCCTCAAATAAGAAGGGGAAGAAGAAAAGACTGAACGTGGCTGTAAAAAGGCGGAAGTTTGCTGGTCCGCGGGTTTAGTTATTGTGACTAGAAATCGACCAAAATAAGAGAATCTCCACGCATAACTTCCGCTATAAAATGAAAAATAAAATGAAGAAAAGAACGCCGGAAAGTAAAAGAATTTTGGCCAATAAAAACAAAAATAAAAAATAAAAAAACAAACAAAATCAAAGAGATTTTTGATGTTAGCCAAAACTAAGCGACGCGCCAACAATCTGCAGCCCTTTCTTAAGCGGTATAAACAAACAGCTGAGAGGCCGAGACACAGAAAGGGCAGCAGAGAAACCAGCCTAGTATGACGCGTGAAAAAAACTAAGAGTCATTTGCTTAAGACATTTTCCGTCCTTTTGATACGCCGTAGATTGACCCCACAGCAAGTTTGAAAAGAAACCATACTCCCGACTGTCACCAAAGTCTGACTTGTAAGCTATCAAATACTTAGCCAAACGAACTTTCGCTACTCCGAATTACAAATGACTCACTCCAATCAAAGTCAAATATATATATAATATTTTTATAATTTGATTCTGTTCGTTTCTTTCGAAGTTTCTGATAAATATTGCTAAGAACGCCTGGTACTATACTACCATAGTGACCTCCCGATGTGAACACACAACTTGTCTCCATCGGAACTTTGGACACACCAAAATTCACAAAAAAAGAAGCTCAAATTTTGTCATAAAAAGCTTCGTCAGATTAAGAAGTCACAACAAATCATCACCAAGATGATCTTATCAAACAAACACCAAGCGGTGAGTCGTTGCATGCTGATATTGCTTTATCCATCTATTTTTCCCAGTCTAACATACATTAAAAAATATGTCACTACCTGTGGGTCTCCGTCTTTTTTATCCAAATCAAAAGCCGAAAGTATGTAGAGCACATCTCTACTACACAGAACAGGCCAGAAGATGTGTCGGGTTACCTTCTCCTAATTTTCGAAACTGCTCCTAGGAGACGATCTCAGGACTATAAATAACCTGCGATATTTTTCTTGTTCTTTTTTCACCTTATTCGTTTATTCCTCAACATGTCACCTCTCGCGGAGAACGTGTTCTCTTTGGGAAACGCATGAACAATGCATACACACATACAAAAACGTACGCACATTCACTCACTACACATACATTGGACCAAAAAGGTTTTCCCATTCTTTTGTTACACACATTATTGTCTTCGTCGCTTGAATACCATTTTTGCTACATACTTTCGGCTTTTGATAAATTCTTTTAATGCACAATTTGATTTTCGCGATATGCCCTTCGGTCTAAAGACCGCTGTTGCTACTTTTCAGCGCCTACATGAATGAAATATTTTTAAAAAATAGATTCTGTATTCATTTACAGATGATATTTTACTTTTTAGCAATAATGAACTTCAGCATAAGAAAGACTCGGATACAGTATTTAATATACTACACAAAAATAACCTTAAAATGTCACTGGCCAAATGTGCATTTAACGTATAGGATCTAAACTTTCTGGGATTTAATTTAAGTAAAGAATGTTTATTACCCACTTAATTAAAGAAGATTAAAGAATTAGAGGTTTTCCTAGCTCCTAATGATACAGATCCTGCGCAGATTTGGGACATGACAGGTTTCTATCACATGTTAATCCCTAATTGATGCGTGATTGTGTTACCTCTGAACGCATGGGGTTATATCTCAAATCAACGCTTGAGCTGGCAAAAAGAAACAGAAACCTTTAAAGAAATAATACAACAGTTGGCAAACATTGCGGCAAACTATCAACTAGACACTGACAGCAGTCAATATGCAGTCGGTGCTGCATTGCACCAAGTGATAGATTAAAAATCACTACCCATAGGATTCATTTCGAATAAATTATCTCAAACCAAACAAAATATTCAACACGCGATAGAGAACTCCTAGCGGCTTATTTGTCAGTGATTCACTTTCGCCACCACAAATAAGGTCGCCACGTAGTTT